>CM054138.1:54678696-54741196 GCA_028751875.1 Rapana venosa
ATTTATTTCTTCACTGTCTGATTTGACTGACTGACTGTTGGTTGATTGACTGACACTCTGTGTGTGTGTGTGTGTGTGTGTGTGTGTGTGTGTGTGTGTGTGTGTGTGTGTGTGTGTGTTGTTGTATGTTGTTTGTGTGTTGTTTGTTTCTTGCGGATGTGTGTTTGGTGTGTGTTGTGTTGTGTTTTTGTTGTGTTGTTTTTTCTTGCGAGTGTGTTTTTGGTTGCCTTTTGCATATGTATCCGTCCGTGTGTATACGCAAGTATGTGTGTGTGTGTGGGGGGGGAGGGGGTGGTGTACATGTTCTTGCGTGTTTATGAGTGTGTTTATTTGTTTGCATGTTTGTGTTGTGTTGGGTTTTTCATGTGTGTGCGCGTGCGCGTGTGTGTATGGGTGTGTGCGTGTATTTGTGCACGCACACGCGCGCGTGCGTACGTGTATGCGCGCCTGCGTTTGTAACTCCGAAATACGATCTCTAACCAAAGAGAGAAATAAAGGTTCCGTAACATCGAACTTTAACGAAATTTGTTCACGTCACAAAATACATCTACAATGGCGAACCATAATCCTACACTTGCTATGCGAAGAGCAGTGCTATAGTTATACAAGTTTTGTTCGGTATTTCTTTTCTTTCATTCCTCGGCTAGGGCTCTGCGGTTCACCAGTGGTGAGATAGCGTGTAAACGACCGTTTTTTCCCCCTCGCCACTGTTTAGGTAGCCACATTCCGACTTCGAGGATGGCGTCTAAAAACAGCACCTGGGTGTATAATACAACTACTACTTGCTTGTGCTGCTGTTGTTGCTGCTGCGGCTGCCGCCGACACCGCGTACACACACACACACACACACACACGCGCGTGCGCGCGCGCGCATACACACACACGTACATATTCACTTACGCACACACACACACGCGTGGCAAGTACGCACACACGCATGCGCCCACATACAGATGCATGTACACACAAACACAAAAACTCACAAACACACACACACTTACTTATTTACGCAAACACACATGTTCGTGGCAGGTACACACACACGCAGGCGAACGCACATAAGCACAATTACACATACACACACAGTCACTTACTTACGCGCGGGCACGCACACACACACACACACACAACAACACACCACACACTCGCTCGTGCGTGCACGCGTGCACTCACGCACACACGCATGCGAACGCACGCACGCACAATTACACAGACAAACACGCACACATATACAAACACACACGCACGCGCGCACACGCACACACACAGATACCTTACACACTTTTGACCGTTAAACGCAAACATCAACTAAACGCACAAATCTATCAATAAATCGATAAAGGAAACAAGCAAAAAACCACACTAACAAACCCACCAGCAAATCCCCACCACTAACCGAAAACCTTACGAAATCAAAGCCGAGCAATCAATCAAGTTAAGAAACGGACTTACTGATAAACAAACGAACAAAACCACTTCAAATCTAACCTCCTCAATCCCTCTCCCAAAACACTACACACACACACCGCGCGCGCGCGCGCATGCACGCACACGCACACCCACACGCGTGCGCACACACACACACACACACACAAAATAATCCGCACCACAGAACAAAATCAAAAAGACCACACTTCAAAGAAAGAGACGTAAACTTCAAAATCAGCACCACACTAAGGAAAATTTATTTTTTAAAAAGACCAACAACAAAATGAAATAAATATTCAACAGAGACACACAAAAATCAATCACATACATTCAACTTACCTTCACGAGTAAATATAAAAAAGACAACAACAATAACCAAAATGAAATCAAAAATCAACAGAGAAAGAAATCAATCACATACATTCAACTTACCTCCACAAGTAAAAGCATAAAAAACGCCACAACCTCAAAACTGTCCCAACGGCTCCACCGAACGTATACCAAAAAAAACCCCAGCCCACACCACAACTGGCCACACATACACCGAACAGGACAGGGGGGTCAATAAACACAAGGAGAAAAAGAAAAAAACCCAACCAAAAACAAACTGAAGCAGCTTCACGGGCCCAAAACAATGTTAATCTTTTCCAGCTGGTATGGCGCGCAGGAAAGCCTGTTGTTCACAGAATCCCAAACAAAAAGCTTCCCTCGTTTTCCTTCGGCCCTTTGGGTCGAAAGAACCGAGCGAGGACGATTTCAGCGTGGAGTGATGCTGCTGCTGCTGCTGCTGCCTGTTACTGCGATTGCTGCTGCTGCTGCTGCTGCTACTGTTGTTGCTGTTGCTGCTGGCGAAGCAGGGATAGAGAGAGAGATTGAAGCTGAGATGGTGGGTGTGGTGTGGTGTGGTGTGGTGTAGAGTGGTGTGGTGTGATGGTTGTTGTAGTAGTGGTAGTAGTTATCGTGAAGGAGGCAGAGACGCCTGGTTTGTGTGTGTGTGTAGTGTGTGTGTTTGTGTGTGTGTGTGTAGTGTGTGTGTTTGTGTGTGTGTGTGTGTGTGTGTGTGTAGGAGTGTGTGTGTAGTGTGTGTGTGTGTGTGTAGGAGTGTGTGTAGGAGTGTGTGTGTGTATGGTTTGTGTGAGAGTATGTGTGTAGGAGTGTGTTTACTGAATTCTTTTTTTCGGATAATAGAGTGTGCTATTTTGTGTTTATCTTGTGAAGAGTTTTCTGAATTCTTTCCATTCAAGAACATAACAGTAGTGCTTTTCTGGACTGTTTTAACGTCAGTCGCTGTTTTATGCATGTCTTCCACAATGACCATCCGGCTTATAAGTTACCAAACATCTGAAAGGTAGTGGTATTGGCCAATTTTTTACCCAGGAACTAGACCTCGGTTATAATTCAGCCCAAAGAACATGAGGGTAGAGGAGTAGGACTAATGTTAGACAAGAGAGGAAAAGCAAGGGATCGAGGGGCTAAGAGAGAGAGAGAGAGAGAGCAGACGAAGAGAAAGAGATGATGAGGAATGAGCAGGATCAGAGAAAGAGAGACACGAGACACACAACATATTATGTGTCAAAATTGTGTGTTGTGTATTCTCTCTCTCTCTCTCTCTCTCTCTCTCTCTCTCTCTCTCTCTATATATATAATATATATATATTATATATATAGATTCAGTTTTTTACAATCACACACATATTCTTATGATGGGTAATTTTTTTTTATTCAAAGCAACATGTCAGGGAGAGTAAATGAATATTTCAGCATTTAAAAGTTTTTAAAACGTACGTGCAAAAAAAGATGTTACATGGGAAAATGTCATTGCAGTTGCAAAACATGAATAGTTCAACCAAGATTATTAATTTTTAAAAAGCAAAACAAAGAATCCCAAATAACTTAGACACATAACACATGCAATAAAATCAATGAAATAAAGAGAACTTAAAAGGAAAACTACTGACCATCACCAGAACATAAACATTTCCACATATATATTCAAATCATTATCAACAATAACAATAAACACCGATACTGCCAAGACTAAAAAAAATCTTCACAAAAGAGGAACCAAACACATACTACATAAACAAAATCCAATCTCACATGAACATTTGTAGCTCTACCTCAACATAACCCATAAAAACATACCCCCAAAAGAGAGTAAAAACGAAAACCTTCAACCACAAACAAATAAACAACGGAAAAGACAAAAAAAATGTAGCAACCCAAAAAATAATGTCATGTTCTGACAAATATAATTTTAAGACTATTTGTATAAACTCTCCCTCGCATACATGAACACACACACATACTCTCTCTCTCTCTCTCTCAGGCCCAAAGGCTCTGATGATTGTTTTTTTTAATGCATTCTTATACACAAACACAACAGTCGTATATCCTATAATCGTATATCCTATAATGATTTAGATAACACATCAAGCAACCAAAAAAAATAGAGTATCATTAAGATCCTATAACTACACACACGCACAATGATTCCTTTCCTGCCAGTCCCTTTCTCATAGTCACGTTAGCACCCCTCTCTCGCAAAAAGAAAAAAAAGATATTAGTTAAAAAGAATTTCTCTCTCAAAATTTTTTAGCACCCGTCTCCATACACAAGTATACTTGGAATGGCTCAGCTTTCATTAAATCATTTTTTTTAAAAGGTACAGGTGTTGGTGTGTGAACAGGGAAAGGGGCAAACTCTTACATTGATGATGATGATTATGATGATGATGATGACGACGACGATGATGATGATATGAGTATGCGATCAAGGGAAGTGGGCTACTTTTGCATTAATGATGATGATGATGATAGGGAAGTATGACCACGAGAAAGGGGCCACACATGCGTAAATGATGACAAGGATGAAAGGGGTGTGTGACCAAGGGAAGAACCCCTCACTTGCATTGAAAAAGATGATGATGATGATGATAGGGATGACTGAACAAGGGAAGGGGGCTATACTTGCATTCATGATGAAGATGATGATGATAGTGGTAGTTGTTCACCGGAAATTGACAACTTGCATTCATGATAATGATGATGCTAACAATGGAGTGTGACTAAGGGAAGTGGGTCACACTTGTACTGCTGCTGCTGCTGATGATGAAGAAACTTATGAAAGGGGTGTATGACCAAGGGAAATGGGCCAGACATGCATTGATGATGGTGAAGATGATGATGATGATGAAAGGGGGCTGAGACCAAGAGAAGCGGCCCCACATGCATTTATGACGACGACGACGATGATGACGACGACGACGACGACGACGATGACGATGATGATGATGATGATGAAAATGATGAAAGGGGTTTGTGACCTATGGAAGTGGACCACACATGCACTGATGATGGTGATGATGATGATAATGATGATGATGATGATTGGAGTGTGGCCAAGAGAAGTGCGCGACACATGCATTAATGATGGTAATGATGAGGATGGTGATGAGGAAAGGGGTGTGTGATCAAGGGAAATTTGCCATCTATCTATTGATGATGATGATGAAAGGGGTGTCTGACCAAGAGAAGTAGGCCACGTCTGCATTGATGATGGCGACTATGTTGATAATGATGAAATTAGCGTGTGACCAAGGTAAGTGAGCCACACAATGCCATGATGATGATGATGATGATGATGTCAGGAGGATATGGCCATGGGAAGTTGACCTCTCATGAATTGGTGATGGTCATGATGATGATGATAACGATAAAAGGGGTGTGTGACAAAGGTAAGTGGGAACACATGCCCTGATGGTGATGATGATGATGATGGTGACCAGGGAAGTCAGTCACACATACATTGGTGATGATGGTGGTGATGATGACGATGATGATAATTATGATGACGACGATGATTATGAAAAGAGTTTGTGACCAAGGGAGGTGGGATACACATGCATTGATGATGATGATGACGATGACGATGAACGTGGTGTGTTACCAAGGGAAGTGGACAACACATGCATTGATGACAATTATGATGATGGTAACAATGATGGATGATGATGATGATGATGATGATGAAGATGAAACGGGGTGTGTAACCAAGGGAAGTGTGCCACACATGCATTGATGATGATGGCTATGATAATGATGATGATGATGAAAGCAGTGTGTAACCAAAGGAAGTGGGCCACACATGCACTGTTGATGACGGCTATGATAATGATGATGATGATGATGATGATGGAAGGATTATGTGACCATGGGAAGTGGAACACATGCATTGATGATGATGATAATGATGATGATGAATCAGGTTGAGGTGTGTGAGCAAGGGAAGTTAGGCACATATGCCTTGATGATGATGATGATGATGATGATGATGAATGGGCTTTGTGACCAAGGGAAGTTTGCCACACATGCATTAAAGATGATGATGATGATGATGATTATTACGACGATGACGATTGAAAGGCGTGTGTCACCAAGGGAAGCTGGCCACACATGCATTCATGATGGTGATTGTTATGATGATGATATGGGGATATGCCCTAAGGAAGTGGGCCATACATTTATTGGAAAAGATGATGATGACGAAAAATGATGATGCTAATGATGATGATGAAAGGAATGTGCGACCAAGAAGAGTGGGCCACACATGCATCGATGATGATGATTATATGAGAATGATAATGATGATGATGAAATTTGTGTGTGACCAAGGGAAGTGGCCAACACATACGTTAATGATGATGGTGATGATGAATCTAGGGGTGTGACATCGAGGGAAGTGGGCAACACATGCACTGATGATGATGATGATGATGATGATGATGATGAAAGGGGTCTGTGACCAAGAGAAGTGGCCAGCTGATACATTGATGATGAAATAGGTGCGTTACCAAGGAAGTAGGCAACACATACATTTATGATGGTAATGATGATGGTGATGATAAGGATGTGTGACTTATGGAAGTGAGCCCCACTTGCATGGATGATGATAATGATGATGATGATACCAGGGGTGTGTAACTAAGGGAAGTGGGCCACACATACATTCATGATGCTGATAATTATGTGATAATGATTACTATGACAGTGGTGTGTGACCAAGAGAAATATGCCACACGAGCATTAATGATGATGATGACGATGATGATGATGGCAATGATGATGATGAAAGGGCTGTGTGACTAAGAGAAGTTGGCAACACATGCATTGATGATGGTGACTGTGATGATAATGATGAAATTGGTGTGTGACCAAGTAAACTGGGTCACCCATGCCATGATAATGGTGATAATGATGATTATGTTGCCAGGGTTGTGTGACCAAGGGAAATGGGCCACATATACATTGATGATGATGGTAATCATGATGAAATTGTGTGTGGCCAAAAAAACTGGACAATATATGCATTGATAATGGTGGCGATGATGATGATGACGATAATTATAAAAGGGGTGTGAGACCAAAGGGAGCTACACATGCGTTGATGATGATGATGATGATGATGATGATGGTGAAAGGGGTGTGCGACCAAAAAAAGTGGTCCACACATGCATTGATGGTAATGGCCATGATGATGACGATGATGATGATGAAAAGTCTTGTGACCAATGGCTTTGGGCCAGGCATGAATTGATTATGCTGATGACGTAAGGTGCTTGTGACAGATGGAAGTGGGCTACACGTACACTGATGATGATGATGACAAATAACAAAGGGGGTTGTGACCAAAGTGACACATGCATTGATGATGATGATGATGATGATGATGATGATGATAACAGGGGTGTGTGACCAAGGGAAGTGGGCCACACATACATTGATGATGGTGATGATGATCACGAGGATGATGGTGGTGATGATGATTATGATAATATCATTGGTGTGTGACCAAGGGAAGTGGTCCATACATGCATTCATGATGCTCATAATGATGTGACAATGATAACGATGACAGTGGTGTGTGACTAAGGGAAGTGTGCCACACATGCACTGATGATAATGATTATACTGATTATGCTACTTCTGATGGTAATGATGATGATGACAGTGTTGAAGATAAAGATAGTGATGAACAGGGTGTGTGACCAAGAGAAGTGGGCCAAACATGCATTCTTGATGGAGATAGCGATGATGACGATGCTTATGATGATGAAAGGGATATGACAGAGAGAATTTGGGCCACACATGCATTGAGGATAATGATGATGATGATGATGATGATGACGATGATGAAAGGGGCGTATGACCATCCGTGAGAACTAGGCCGCACATACACTGATGATGATGATGATGATGATGATGATGTTGATGATGATGATGATGATGATAAGTGTGTGTGACCAAGAAAAGTGGGCCACATGCATTGATTATTGTGATAATAAAGATAATGGTTTTGATACTCATGATGAAATGGATGTGTAACCAATGGAAGTAAGCCACACATACAATGATGATGATGGTGATATGATGATGATGATGATGATGATGAAAGGATTGTGTGACCAACTGAAGTAGGCCATACATACATTGATGATGATGATGGTGATAATAAAGATGATGATGATATCAGCGGTTGGTGTGTGACCAAGGGAAGTGGGCCACACATGCATTGATGAAGATGATGGTTATAATGATGATGACGATGATGAAGATGACAGAGGTGTGTGACCAAGGGAAGTGTACAAAACATGAACTCATTTTGATGATGATTGTACTGATAATGATGATGATAACGACAATTTAAGAGGTGTGTGAGCAAGAGAAGTAAGTCACACATACATTGATGATAGTGATAATGATGATGAATTTTGTGTGACCAAGAGAAGTGGGCCACACATGCATTGATGTTGGTGATAATGATGATCATGGTAGTGGTGATGATGATGATAATGATGATGATGATGATGAAACTGCTGTGTGACCAAGAGAAGTGGACCACAGATGTCTCGATGACGGTGGTGGTGATGATGATGATGATGATGATGATGATGATGATGATGATGATGATAGGGGTGTGCGACCAAGAAAAGTGGGCCACACATACATTGCCGATTGTCATAATGAAGATATTACTTATGAAGATAATGATGAATGGGATGTGTGACCAATGGAAGTAGACCGCACATGCATGATGATGATGATGATGAAAGGATTGTGTGACAAGGGAAGTGGGCCACACAAGCAATGATATGATGATGATGATATAAGGGGATGGTGTGACCAAGTTTAGTGGGTCACACATACATTGATGAAGATGATGATAATGATGACAATGATCAAGATGACAGGGGTGTGTGACCAAGGTAAGGTGCCACACATGAACTGGTTTTGTTGATGATGATAATTTAGGATGTGTGTGACCAAGAGAAGCGAGTCACACATATATTGATGGTTATGATAATGATGTTGATGATGATGAATTTTGTTTGTGACCAAGGGAAGTGGGCCACACATGCATTGATGATGATGATGATGATGATGATGATGATGATAGGGGTGTGTGACCCCCAAAAAGTGGGTCACACATGCATTAATGATTGTGATAATGAAGATAATGCTGATGAAGATAATGATGCAAGGAATGCATGACCAATGGAAGCAGGTCACACATACATTGATGGTGATGGTGATGATGATGATTATGATGACGAAAAGATTGTGTGACAAGGGAAGTGAGCCACACATGCATTGGTGGTGGTGGTGATGATGATATTGATGATAATGATGATATAAGCGGTTGGTGTGTGACCAAGGGAAGTGGGCCACATATTCATTAATGAAGATGATGATGGTGATAGTGATAGTGATGATGCCAATGATCAAGATGACAACGGTGTGTGACCAAGGGAAGTGTGCCACAAAAGAACTGATTTTGTTGATGATGGTGATAATGATGATGATGACGACGATTTAAGAGGTGTGTGACCATAAGAAGGTAGTCTCACATATATTGATGTTGATGATAACGATGATGATAATGATGAATTTTGTTTGTGACCAAGGGAAGTGGGTCACACATTCATTGATGTTGGTCATGACGATGATGATGATGATGATGATGATAGGAGTCTATGACCAAGAAACGTGGGCCACACATGCATTGATGATTGTGATAATGAAGATAATGCTGTTGATACTGGTGAAGATCATAACAAAAGGGATGTACGACCATGGAAGTAGGCCACACATGCATTGATGATGATTATGATACTCATGAAAGGATTGTGTGACAAGGGAAGTAGGCCATCCATGCGCTGATATGGTGATAATGATGATGATAGTGGTGGTGTGTGACCAAGGGAATTGGCCCACAAATCAATTGATGAAGATGATGGTAATAATGTTGATGATGAGAATGAAGATGACAGGGGTGTGTGACCAAGGGAAGGGTGCCACACATGAACTGATTTTGTTGATGATGGTGATGGTGATAATGACAAGAGGTGTGTGACCAAGAGAAGTAAGTCGCACATACATTGATGGTGGTGATAATGATGATGATGATGAAACTGCTGTGTGACCAAGAGAAGTGGGCCACAGATGTCTTGATGACTGTGGTGGTGGTGGTGGCGGTGATGATGATGATGATGATAGTTGTGTGTGACCAAGAAAAGTGGGCCACATATGCATTGATGAAGATGACGATAATGATGATGACGATGATGATGGAGATCAGAGGGGTGTGTGACCAAGGTAAGTGTGTCACACATGAACTAATTTTATTGATGATGATGATTTGAGGTGTGTGACCAAGAGAAGTGAGTCACACATACACTGATGGTGGTGATAATGATGATGATAAATTTTGTGTGTGACCAAGGGAAGTGGGTCACACATGCACTGATGCAGGTGTTGATGATGATAGGGATGTGTGACCAAGAAAAGTGGGCCACACATGCATTGATGACTGTGATAATGAAGATAATACTGATGAAGATAATAATGCACGGAATGTATGACCAATGGGAGCAGGTCATACATGCATTGATGGTGACAATGATGATGATAATGATGATGATGATGATGAAGATGACAGGGGTGTGTGAACAAGGTAAGTGTGCCACACATGAACTGATTTTGTTGCTGATAATTTAAGTGTGTGACCAAGAGAAGTGAGTCACACATACAATGATGTTCGTGATAATGATGATTGATGGTGATGAAGATGTTGAATTTTGTTTGTGACCAAAAGAAGTGGGTCACAGATGCCTCTGATGATGATGGTGGTGGTGCTGGTTGTGATGATGACGATGTTGATGATAGGGATGTGTATGGGCCACACATGCACTGATAATTGTGAAGATAATGCTGATGAAGATAATGCTGATAAAGATAATGATGCAAGGAATGTGTGACCAATGGAAGCAGGTTACACATGAATAGATGGTGATGATGATGATGATGATGACGGTGTTGGTGTTGATGATGATGATGATGATGAAAAGATTGTATAACAAGGGAAGTGAGCCACACATGCATTGATGATGATGATGACGATGATGAAGATGACAGGGGTGTGCAACAAAGGTAAGTGTGCCACACATGAACTGATTTTGTTGATGATGAAAATTTAGGAGGTGTGTGACCAAAAGAAGTGAGTCACACATACATTGTGGTGGTGATAGTAATGATGATGAATTCTGTGTATCAGCAAGGGAAGTGGGCCACACATGAACTGATTCTGTTGACGATGATAATTTAGGAGGTGTGTGACCAAGAGAATTGAGTCACACATACATTGATTGTGGTGATAATGATGATGATGATAAATTTGATTTATGACCAAGGGAAGTCGGTCACATATGCATTGTTGTTAGTGATGATGATGATAGGGGTGTGTAACCAAGAGAAGTGGGTCACAGATGGCTTAATTATGGTGTTGGCGTTGGTGATGATGATAGGGATGTGTGACCGAGAAAAGTGTGCCACGCATGCATTGATGATTGTGATAATGAAGATAATGCTGATTAAGATAATGATGCAAGTGATGCATGACCAATGGAAGCAGGTCACATATGTATTGATGGTGATGATGATGATGCTGTTGGTGGTGATGATGATGATAATAAGGAAAAGATTGTGTGACAAGGGAAGTGAGCCACACATGCATTGGTGGTGGTGGTGATGATGATATTGATGATAATGATGATATAAGGGGTTGTTGTGTGACCAAGGGAAGTGGGCCACACATTCATTCATGAATAAAATGATAGTGATAATGATGTTGACGATGATGAAGATGACAAGCGTGTGTGACAAAGGGAAGTGTGCCACACATGAATTTTTATTTTGTTGATGATAATGATGATGATGACGATGATGATGATGAATTTTGATTGTGGCCAAGGGAAGTGGGCCACACATGCATTGATGTTGGTCATAATGACGATGATGAGGGTGTTGATGATTATGATGAAACTGCTGTGTGACCAAGAGAACTGGGCCACAGATGCCTTGATGATGATGGTGGTGGTGGTGATGATAGTGGTAAGGGTCTATGACCAAGAAAAGAGAGCCACACATGCGTTGATAATTGTGATAATGAAGATAGTGCTGTGGATATTGATATTGATAACGATGAAAGGGATGTACAACCAATGGAAGTAGGTCACACATGCATTAATGATGATGATCATGAAAGGATTGTGTGAAAAGAGAAGTAGGCCATACATGCATTCATATGGTGATGATCATGACATAAGGGGTTGATGTGTGACCAAGGGAATTTGGCCACATATCAATTGATGAAGATGGTGGTAATAATGATGATGACGAGAATGAAGATGGCAGGGGTGTGTGACCAAGCGAAGGGTGCCACACATGAACTGATTTTGTTGATAATGGTGATGGTGATGATGATGATTTAAGAGGTGTGTGACCAAGAGAAGTGGGTCACACATACATTGGTGGTTGTGATAATGATGATGATGAATTTTGTGTGTGACCAAGGGAAGTGGGCCACACATGCATTGATGCTGGTGATAATGATGATGGTGATAATGATGATGATGATGGTGATGATGAAACTGCTGTGTGACCAAGAGAAGTGGGCCACAGATGCCTTGATGACGGTAATGGTGGTGGTGGTGATGGTGATGATAGTGGTGTGTGACCAAAAAAAGTGGGCCACACATACAATGATGATTGTGGCAATGAAGATAATGCTGTGGATACGGTTGAAGATAATGATGAAATGGATGTGACCAATGGAAGTAGACCGCACATACATCATGATGATGATGAAAGGATTATGTGACAAGGGAAGTGGGCCACACATGCATTGATGATGATAATATAAGGGGTTTATGTGTGACCAAGAGAAATGGGCCACACATGCATTGATGAAGATGATGACAATATTGATGACGATGATGAAGATGACAGGGGTGTGTGACCAAGGTAAGTGTGCCACACATGAACTGATTTTGTTGATGATGATAATTCAGGAGGTGTGTGACAAAGAGTAGTGAGTCACACATACATTGATGGCGGTGATAATGATGATGATGAATTTTGTGTGTGACCAAGGGAAGTGAGCCACACATGCATTGATGTTAGTGATGGTGATGGTGATGATATTGATGATAGGGGTGTGAGACCAAGAGAAGTGGGCCACACATGCATTGATGTTGGTGATGATGAAGGTTATGATGATAATAGGGGTGTGTGACCAAGGGAAGAGGGTCAGAGATGCATTGATGGTGGTGGTGGTGGTGATGATGATGATGATAGGGGTGTGTGATTAAGAAAAGTTGGCCACACATACATTGATGATTGTGATAATGAAGATAATGCTGGGGATACTGATGAAGATAATTATGACAGGGCTGTGTGACCAATGGATGTAGACCGCACATGCATGATGACGATGATGGATTTTGTGTGTGACCAAGGGAAATGGGCCACACATGCATTGATGATGATGATGATGATGATGATGACGATGATGGATTTTGTGTGTGACCAAGGGAAGTGGGCCACACATGCATTGATGATGATGATGATGATGATGATGATGATGAAAGGAGTGTGTGACCAAGAGATGTGGATCACAGATGCTTTCATGATGGTTTTGGTGTTGGTGATAATGATGAGGAAATGATTGTGTGACAATGGAAGTGAGCCACACATGCATTGGTGGTGATGATGATGATGATGATGATGATGATGAAAATGATAATATAAGGGATTGGTGTGTGACCAAGGGAAGTGGGCCACACATTCATTGATGAGGATGAGGATGGTGATAATGATGATGCGATGGTGAAGATGACAAGGGTGTATGACCAAGGGAAGTGTGCCACACTTGAACTGATTTTGTTAATGATGGTGATGTAAATGATGACGATGACTTACGAGGTGTGTGACCAAGAGAAGTGAGTCACACATACATTGATGTTGGTGATAATGATGATGATGATGAATTTTGTGTGTGAACAAGGGAAGTGGGCCACACATGCATTGATGTTGGTCATAATGATGACGAGGGTCTTGATGATTATAATGAAACTGCTGTGTGACCAAGAGAACTGGGCCACGGATGCCTTGATAATGGCAGTGATGATGATGATGATGATTGTGGTGGTGATCTTGATGTTGGTGATGATGATGTTGGTGATGATGATGTTGGTGATGATGATGATGTTGATTATGATAGGGGTCTATGACCAAGAAAAGTGGGCCACACATGCACTGATGATTGTGATAATGAAGATAATGCTGGGGATACTGATGACGATAATGATGAAAGGGATGTGTTACCAATGGAAGTAGACCGCACATGCATGATGATGATGATGATAATATAAGCGGTTGGTGTGTGACCGAGAGAAGTGGGCCACACATGAACTGATTTTGTTGATGATGATAATTTAGAAAGTGTGTGACCAAGAGAAGTTAGTCACACATACATTGATCATGGTGATAATGATGATGATGATGATGATGATGAAATTTGTGTGTGACCAAAGGAAGTGGGCCACACATTCATTGAAGTTGGCGATAATGATGATGATAGTAATGATGATGCTTATGATGATTAAACTGCTGTGTGACCAAGAGAAGCGGGTCACAGATGCCTTGATGATGGTGGTGTTAATGATGATAATGATGATAGTGATGATAATGATGATAGGGATATTTGAACAAGGAAAGTGGGCCACACATGCATTGATGATTGTGATAATGAAGATAATGCTGATGAAGATGATAATGCAAGGAATGTATGACCAATGGAAGCAGGTCACACATGCATTGGTGGTGATGATGATTATGATAATGATGGTGTTGGTGGTGATGATGATGATAATGATGAGGAGGAAAAGATTGTGTGACAAGGGAAGTGGGCAACACATGCATTGGTAGTGGTGGTGGTGGTGGTGATGGTGATGATGATGATGATGATATTATATAAGGGGTTGGTGTGTGACCAAGGGAAGTCGGCAACACATTCATTGATGAAGATGATGATTGTGATAATGATGATGCGATGATGAAGATGACAAGGGTGTGTGACCAAGGGAAGTGTGCCATACATGAACTGATTTTGTTGATGATGGTGATGATAATGATAATGATGACGACGGTTTAAGAGGGGTGTTACCAAGAGAAGTGAGTCACACATACATTGATATTGCTGATAATGATGATGATGAGTTTTGTTTGGGACCAAGGGAAGTGAGTCATACAAACATTGATGTTGCTGATAATGATGATGATGAGTTTTGTTTGTGACCAAGAGAAGTCGGCCACACATGCATTGATGTTGTTAATGATGATGATGTGTTTTGTTTGTGACCAAGGGAAGTGAGTCACACAAACATTGATATTGCTGATAATGATGATGATGAGTTTTGTTTGTGACCAAGGGAAGTGAGTCACACAAACATTGATGTTGCTGATAATGATGATGATGAGTTTTGTTTGTGACCAAGAGAAGTCGGCCACACATGCATTGATGTTGTTAATGATGATGATGTGTTTTGTTTGTGACCAAGGGAAGTGAGTCACACAAACATTGATGTTGCTGATAATGATGATGATGAGTTTTGTTTGTGACCAAGGGAAGTGGGTCACACACGCATTGATGTTGGTCACAATGATGATGATGAGGGTGATGATGATTTTGATGAATATGCTCTGTGACCAAGAGAAGTGGGCCACATATGCCTTGATGATGATGATGGTGATGATGATGATAATGATGATGATGATAGGGGTCTATGACCAAGAAAAGTGAGCCAAACATGCATTAATGATTGTGATAATGAAGATAATGCTGTGGATACTGATGGAGATAATGATGAAAGGGATTTACGACCAATGGAAGTATTTCACACATGCATTGATGATTATGATGATGCTCATGAAAGGATTGTGTGACGAGGGAAGTAGGCCATACAGGCATTGATGATATGGTGATGATCATGATATAAGGGGTTGTTGTGTAACCAAGGTAATTGGGCCACACATCAATTGATGAAGATGATGGTAATAATGATGATGACGAGAATGAAGATGACAGGGGTGTGTGACCAAAGGAATCGTGCCACACATGAATTAATTTTCTTGATGATGATGATGATGATGATGATTCAAGAGGTGTGTGACCAAGATGAGTAGGTCACACAAACATTGGTGGTGTTGATCATGATGATGGTGAAGATGAATTTTGTGTGTGACCAAGGGAAGTGGGCCACACATGCATTGATGTTGGTGATAATGGTGGTGGTGATGATGATGATGATGATGATGAAACTGATGTGTTACCAAGAGAAGTGGGCCACAAATGCCTTTATTATGATGGCGGTGGTGGTAGTGGTGATGATGATGATGATGATGATGATAGGGATGTGTGACCAAGAAAAGTGAGCCACAAATGCATTTATGATTGTGATAATGAAAATAATGGTGATGATACTGATGAAGATAAAGATGCAAGGGATGTATGACCAATGAAAGCAGTTCAGACATGCATTGATGGTTTCGATGATGGTGATGCTGATGATGATGGTGGTGGTCATGATGAGGAGGAGGAGGAAAAGGTTGTGTGACAATGGATGTGAGCCACACATGTATTGGTGATTATGATGATGATGATAATGATAATGATAAGGGGTTGGTGTGTGACCAAGAGAAGTGGGCCACACATGCCTTGATGAAGGTGATGATGGTGATAAGGATGTTGATGATGATGAAAATGACAGGGGTGTGTGACCAAGGGAACTGTGCCACATATGAACCGATTTTGTTGATAATGGTGATGACGACGACGATTTAACAGATGTGTACCAAAGAGAAGTGAGTCACACATACATTGATGTTGGTAATGATGATGATGATGATGAATTTGTTTTGTGACCAAGGGAAGTGGGCCACACATGCATTGATGTTGGTGATAATGATGATGATGATAGGGGTGTGTGACCAAGAGAAATGGGCCACAGTTGCCTTGATGACGGCGGTGGTGGTGTGATGATGATGATGATGATGATGATGATGATGATGATGATAGTGGTATGTGACCAAGAAAAGAGCGCCATGCATACATTTATGATTGTGATAATGAAGATAATGCTGTGAATACTGATGAAGATAATTATGAAAGGGATGTGTGACCAATGGATGTAGACCGCACATGCATGATGACGATGTTGAATTTTGTGTGTGACCAAGGGAAGTGGGCCACACACGCATTGATGATGATGATGATGATGATAGGGGTGTGTGACCAAGAGATGTGGATCACAGATGCTTTCATTATGGTGTTGGTGATTCTAATGATGATGATGATGATGATGATAGGGATGTGTGTACTAGAAAAAAGGGCTACACATGCATTGATTGTGATAATGAAGATAATACTGATGAAGATAATGATGCAAGGAAGGTATGAGCAATGGAAGCAGGTCACACATGCATTGGTGGTGATGATGATGATGATGGTGGTGATATGGATGATAATGATGAGGAAATGATTGTGTGACAATGGAAGTGAGACACACATGCATTGGTGGTGGTGATGATGATGATGATGAAAATGATAATATAAGGGATTGGTGTGTGACCAAGGGAAGTGGGCCACACATTCATTGATGAGGATGAGGATGATGATAATGATGATGCGATGATGAAGATGACAAGGGTGTGTGACCAAGGGAAGTGTGCCACACTTGAGCTTATTTTGTTAATGATGGTGATGTAAATGATGACGATGACTTACGAGGTGTGTGACCATGAGAAGCGAGTCACACATACATTGATGTTGGTGATAATGATGATGATGATAAATTTTGTGTGAACAAGGGAAGTGGGCCACACATGCATTGATGTTGGTCATAATGATGACGAGGGTCTTGATGATTATAATGAAACTGCTGTGTGACCAAGAGAACTGGGTCACGGATGCCTTGATAATGGCAGCGATGATGATGATGATGATGATTGTGGTGGTGATCTTGATGTTGGTGATGATGATGTTGGTGATGATGATGATGTTGATTATGATAGGGGTCTATGACCAAGAAAAGTGGGCCACACATGCACTGATGATTGTGATAATGAAGATAATGCTGTGGATACTGATGACGATAATGATGAAAGGGATGTGTGACCAATGGAAGTAGACCGCACATGCATGATGATGATGATGATAATATAAGGGGTTGGTGTGTGACCAAGAGAAGTGGGCCACACATGAACTGATTTTGTTGATGATGATAATTTAGAAAGTGTGTGACCAAGAGAAGTTAGTCACACATACATTGATCGTGGTGATAATGATGATGATGATGATGAAATTTGTGTGCGACCAAGGGAAGTGGGCCACACAT
Organism: Rapana venosa; assembly: GCA_028751875.1. Taxonomy (NCBI): domain Eukaryota; kingdom Metazoa; phylum Mollusca; class Gastropoda; order Neogastropoda; family Muricidae; genus Rapana; species Rapana venosa. The sequence goes on from CM054138.1 coordinate 54,696,917, forward strand.
GCATTGATGTTGGTGATAATGATGATGATGATGATGATGTTGATGATGAAACTACTATGTGACCAAGAGAAGCGGGTCACAGATGCCTTGATGATGGTGGTGTTGATGATGATGATGATGATGATGATGATAGGGATGTGTGAACAAGGAAAGTGGGCCACACATGTATTGATGATTGTGATAATGAAGATAATGCTGATGAAGATAATGATGCAAGGAATGTATGACCAATGGAAGCAGATCACACATGCATTGATGGTGATGATGATGATGATGATGATGATGATGATATAAGGGGTTGGTGTGTGACCAAGGGAAGTCGGCAACACATTCATTGATGAAGATGATGATTGTGATAATGATGATGCGATGATGAAGATGACAAGGGTGTGTAACCAAGGGAAGTGTGCCACACATGAACTGATTTTGTTGATGATGGTGATGATAATGATGACGACGATTTAAGAGGGGTGTGACCAAGAGAAGTGAGTCACACACACATTCATGTTGCTGATAATGATGACCATGAATTTTGTTTTTGACCAAGGGAAGTGGGCCACACATGCATTGATGTTGCTGATAATGATGATGATGAGGGTGATGATGATTTTGATGAATATGCTGTGTGACCAAGAAAAGTGGGGTACAGATGACTTGATGATGGTGGTGGTGATGATGATGATGATAGGGACTATGACCAAGAAAAGTGAGCCACACATGCATTGAGGATTGTGATAATGAAGATAATGCTGTGGATACTGATGGAGATGATAATGAAAGGGATTTACGACCAATGGAAGTATTTCACACATGCATTGATGATGATGATGATGATGCTCATGAAAGGATTTGTGACAAGGGAAGTAGGCCATACATGCATTGATGATATGGTGATAATGGTGATGATCATGATATAAGGGGTTGGTGTGTAACCAAGGGAATTGGGCCACACATCAATTGATGAAGATGATGGTAATAATGATGATGACGAGAATGAAGATGACAGGGGTGTGTAACCAAAGGAATCGTGCCACACATGAATAAATCTTGTTGATGATGATGATTCAAGAGGTGTGACCAAGAGAAGTAGGTCACACAAACATTGGTGGTGTTGATAATGATGATGGTTATGAATTCTGTGTGTGACCAAGGGAAGTGGGCCACACATGCATTGATGTTGGTGATAATGATGGTGGTGGTGATGATGATGATGATGATGATGAAACTGCTGTGTGACCAAGAGAAGTGGGCCACAGATGCCTTGAATATGATGGTGGTGGTGGTGGTGGTGGTGGTGGTGATGATGATGATGATGATGATGATGATGATGATAGGGATGTGTGATCAAGAAAAGTGAGCCACAAATGCATTGATGATTGTGATAATGAAGATAATGGTGATGATACTGATGAAGATAAAGATGCAAGGGATGTATGACCAATGACATTGATGGTTCGATGATGGTGATGCTGATGATGTTGGTGGTGGTCATGATGATGATGAGGAGGAAAAGGTTGTGTGACAATGGATGTGAGCCACAGATGTATTGGTGATTATGATGATGATGATGATATAATGGGTTGGTGTGTGACCAAGAGAAGTGGGCCACACATGCCTTGATAAAGTGATGATGGTGATAATGATGGTGACGATGATGAAGATGGCAGGGGTGTGTGACCAAGGGAAGTGTACCACACATGAACTGATTTTGTTGACGATGATAATTTAGGAGGTGTGTGACCAAGAGAAGTGTCACACATACATTAGTGGTGGTGATAATGATGATGATGAATTTTGTGTGTAGCCAAGGGAAGTGGGCCACACATGCATTGATGTTGGTGATGATGATAATGATTATGATGAAATTGCTGTGTGACCAAGAAAAGTGTGACACAGGTGCCTGATGATGGTGGTGGAGGTGATGATGATAATGATGATGATAGGGATGTATGGTCGAGAAAAGTAAACCACGGATGCATTGATGATTGTTATAATGAAGATAATGCTGATGGAGGTAATGATGCAAGGGATGTATGACCAATAGAAGCAGGTCACACACGCATTTATGGTGATGATGATGATGATGATGATGATGATGGTGTTGGTTGTCATGATGAGGAGGAGGACAACGACGAAAAGATTATGTGACAAGGGAAGTGAGCCACACATGCATTGGTGGTGGTGATGATGGTGATGACGATGATAATGATGATCTAAGGGGTTGGTGTGTGACCAATGGAAGTGGGCCACACATTCATTAATGAAGATGATGGTGATAATGATGATGACGATGATGAAGATGACAAGGGTGTGTGACCAACGGAAGTGTGCCACACATGAATTGATTTTGTTGATGATGGTGATGATAATGATAATGATGACGACAATTTAAGAGGTGTGGCCAAAGGAAGTGAGTCACACATACATTGATGTTGGTGATAACGATGATGATGATGATTTATGATGAAACTGCTGTGTGACTAAGAGAAGTGGGCCACACATGCCTTCATGACGGTGGTGGTGATGATGATTATGATAATGATGCATTGATGATGGTGATATAGAAGATAATTCTGTTAATACTGATGAAGATAATGATGAAAGGGATGTTCGACCAATGGAAGTAGGTTACACATGCATTAATGATGATTATGATGATGATGATGATGATGATAAGAGGATTGTGTGGCAAGGGAAGTAGGACATACATACATTGATGATATAGTGATAATGGTGCTGATCATGATATAAGGGGTTGGTGTGTGACCAAGGGAATTGGGCCATACATCAATTAATGAAGATGATGGTAATAATGATGATGACAAGAATGAAGATGACAGGGGTGTGTGACCAGAAGTGAATCACACATACATTGGTGTTGATGATAATGATGGAGAGGAAGTCTGTGTGTGACTAAGGGAAGAGGGCCACACATGCATTGATGTTGGTGATAATGATGATGATGATGATGAAACTGCTGTGTGACCAAGAGAAGTGGGCCACAGATGCCTTGATGACGGTGGTGGTGGTGGTGATGATGATGATGATAGAGGTGTGTGACCAAGAGCAGTGGGCCACAGATGCCTTCATGATGGTGTGGCTGATGATGATGATGATGATGATGATGATAGGGATGTGTGAACAAGAAAAGTGGGCCACACATGCATTGATGATTGTGATAATGAAGATAATGCCGATAAAGATAATGATGCAAGGGAGGTGTGACCTACTGAAGCAGGTCACACATCCATTAATGAAGACGATGACAATGATGAAGATGACAGGGGTGTGTGACCAATGTAATTGAGCAACACATTAGCTGATTTTGTTGATGATGATGAGGAGTTAGGTGTGTGACCAAGAGAAGTGAGTCACACACACATTGATGGTGTTAGTAATGCTGATGATTATGATGAATTTTGTGTGTGACCAAGGGAAGTGGGCCACACATGCATTGATGCTGGTGGTGGTGATGACGATGGTGATGATGATAGGGATGTGTGGTCGGGATGTGTGAACAAGAAAAGTGGGCCACACATGCATTGATGATTGTGATAATGAAGATAATGCTGATGAAGATAATGATGCAAGGGGTGTATAACCAATGGAGGCAGGTCACACACGCATTCATGGTGATCATGATAATGATGATGGTGTTGGTTGTGATGATGATGTGGTGCTGGGGAGGAGGAGGAGGAGGAGGACGAAAAGATCATGTGACAAGTGAAGTGAGTCACACATGCATTGGTGCTGATGATGATGGTGATGATGATGATCATAATGATTATATAAGGGGTTGGTGTGTGACCAATGGAAGTGGGCCACACATTCATTAATGAAGATGATGATGGTGATAATGATGATGAAAATGATGAAGATTACAAGGTTGTGTGACCAAGGGAAGTGTGCCACACATGAACTGATTTTGTTGATGATGATAATGATAATGATAATGATGACGATTTAAGAGGTGTGACCAAGAGAAGTGAGTCACACATGCATTGATGTTGGTGATAATAATGATGACGAATTTTGTTCGTGACCAAGGGAAGTGGGCCACACTTGCATTGATGTTGGTCATAATGATGATGATGAGGTTGGCGATGATTAATGATGAAACTGCTGTGTGACCAAGAGAAGTGGACCACACATGTCTTGATGACGGTGGTGGTGATGATGACGATGATGTTAATGATGATAGAAGTCTATGACTAAGAAAAGTGGGCCACACATGCATTGATGATTGTGATATAAGAGATAATGCTGTGAATACTGATGAAGATAATGATGAAAGGGATGTACGACCAATGGAAGTAGGTTACACATGCATTAATGATGATTATGATGATGATGATGATGATGATAGGATTGTGTGGCAAGGGAAGTAGGCCATACATACATTGACGATATGGTGGTGATCATGATATAAGGGGTTGGTGTGTGACCAAGGGAATTGGGCCACATATCAATTGATGAAGATGATGGAAATAATGATGATGATGAGAATAAAGATGACAGGGGTGTGTGACCAGAAGAAGTGAATCACACATACATTGGTGTTGATGATAATGATGATGATGGAGGGGAAGTTTGTGTGTGACTAAGGGAAGTGGGCAGCACATGCATTGATGTTGGTGATGATGATGATGTTAATGATGATGATGAAACTGTTGTGTGACCAAGAGAAGTGGGCCACAGATGCCTTGATGACAGTGGTGGTGGTGGTGATGATGATGATGATAATGATGATGGGGGTGGGGAGGTGACCAAGAGAAGTGGGCCACAGATGCCTTTATAATGGTGTGGGTGTTGATGATGATGATGATGATGATGATGATAGGTATGTGTGAACAAGAAAATTGGGCCACACATGCATTGATGATTGTGATAATGAAGATAATGCTGATGAAGATAATGATGCAAGGGAGGTGTGACCTACTGAAGCAGGTCACACACGCATTCATGAAGATGATGATAATGATGGTGAAGATGACAAGGGTGTGTGACCAATGTAATTGAGCAACAAATTAACTGATTTTGTTTTTGATGATGATGAGTTAGGTGTGTGACCAAGAGAAGTTAGTCACATATACATTGATGGTGTTAGTAATGCTGATGATGATGAAGAATTTTGTGTGTGACCAAGGGAAGTGGGCCACACATGCATTGATGCTGGTGGTGGTGATGACGATGATGATGATGATAGGTATGTGTGGTCGAGAAAAGTAGGCCACACATGCATTGATGACTGTGATAATGAATATAATACTGATGAAGATAATGATGCAAGGGATGTATGACCAATGGAAGCAGGTCACACACGCATTCATGGTGATCATGATGATGATGATGGTGTTGGTTGTGATGATGATGATGATGCTGGGGAGGAGGAGGACGACGACGAAAGATTATGTGACAAGTGAAGTAAGCCCCACATGCATTGGTGCTGATGATGATGGTGGTGATGATGATCATAATGACTATATAAGGAGTTGGTGTGTGACCAATGGAAGTGGGCCACACAGTCAATGAGGATGATGATGGTGATAATGATGATGAAAATGATGAAGATTACAAGGTTGTGTGACCAAGGGAAGTGTGCCACACATCAACTGATTTTGTTGATGATGGTGATGATAATGATAATGATGACGACGATTTAAGAGGTGTGACCAAGAGAAGTGAGTCACACATGCATTGATGTTGGTGATAATAATGATGACGAATTTTGTTCGTGACCAAGGGAAGTGGGCCACACATGCATTGATGTTGGTCATGATGATGATGAGGTTGGTGATGATTAATGATGAAACTGCTGTGTGACCAAGGGAAGTGGGCCACACATGTCTTGATGACGGTGGTGGTGATGACGATGATGTTAATGATGATGATGATAGAGGTCTATGACTAAGAAAAGTGGGCCACACATGCATTGATGATTGTGATATAAGAGATAATGCTGTGAATACTGATGAAGATAATGATGAAAGGGATGTACGACCAATATAAGTAGGTGACACATGCATTAATGATGATTATGATGATGAGTGGATTGTGTGGCAAGGGAAGTAGGCCATCCATACATTGACGATATGCTGATAATGGTGATGATCATGATATAAGGGGTTAGTGTGTGACCAAGGGAATTGGGCCACGCATCAATTGATGAAGATGATGGTAATAATGATGATGACGAGAATGAAGATAACAGGGGTGTGTGACCAGAAGAAGTTTATCACACATACATTGGTGTTGATGATAATGATGATGATAGAGGGGAAGTGTGTGTGTGACTAAGGCAAGTGCGCCGCACATGCATTGATGTTGGTGATAATGATGATGATGGTGATGATGAAACTGCTGTGTGACCAAAAGAAGTGGGCCACAGATGCCTTGATGACGGTGGTGGTGATGATGACGATGATGTTAATGATAATGATGATAGAGGTCTATGACTAAGAAAAGTGGGCCACACATACATTGATGGTGGTGGTGTTGATGATGATGATAATGATAGGGGTGTGTGACCAAGAGAAGTGGGCCACAGATGCCTCTATGATGGTGTGGGTGTTGACGATGATGATGATGATGATGATAATGATAGGGATGTGTGAACAAGAAAAGTGGGCCACACATGCTTGATGATTGTGATAATGAAGATAATGCTGATGAAGATAATGAAGCGAGGGAGGTGTGACCTACTAAAGCAGGTCACACATGCATTGATGAAGATGATGACAATGATGAAGATGAAGGGATGTGTGACCAATGTAATTGAGCAACACATTAACTGATTTTGTTGATGATGATGATGATGATGAGTTAGGTGTGTGACCAAGAGAAGTGAGTCACAAATACATTGATGGTGGTAATAATGATAATGATGATGATGAATTTTGTTTGTGACCAAGGGAAGTGGGCCACACATACATTAATGTTGGTGATGGTGATGATGATGATGATGATGATGATGATAAGGGTGTGTGACCAAGAGAAGTGGGCCACATATGCCTCGATGATTGTGATAATGAAGATAATGCTCATGAAGATAATGATGCAAGGGATGTATGACCAATAGAAGCAGGTCACATATGCATTGATGAAGATGATGATGATGTTGGTGATGATGATGTGGAGGATAAGATTGTGTGACAAGGGAAGTGAGCTACACAAGCATTGATGAAGATAATGATGATGACGATGATGAAAATGACAGGGGTGTGTGACCAAGGTAAGTGTGCCACACATGAACTGACTTTGCTGATGAAGATAATTTAGGAGGTGTGTGACCAAGAGAAGTGAGTCACACATACATTGGTGGTGGTGGTAATAATGATAATGATGAATTTTGTGTGTGACCAAGGGAAGTGGGACACACATGCATTGATGTTGGTGGTGGTGGTGATGACGAGGACGATGATGATGATAGGGATGTGTGGTCGAGAAAAGTAGGCCACACATGCATTGATGATTGTGATAATGAATATAATGCTGATGAAGATAATGGTGCAAGGGGTGTATAACCAATGGAAGCAGGTCACACACGCATTCATGGTGATCATGATGATGATAATGGTGTTGGTTGTGATGATGATGTGGTGCTGGGGAGGAGGAGGAGGAGGAGGACGACGACGAAAAGATTATGTGACAAGTGAAGTGAGTCACACATGCATTGGTGCTGATGATGATGGTGATGATGATGATCATAATGATTATATAAGGGGTTGGTGTGTGACCAATGGAAGTGGGCCACACAGTCATTAATGAAGATGATGATGGTGATAATGATGATGAAAATGATGAATATTACAAGGGTGTGTGACCAAGGGAAGTGTGCCACACATGAACTGATTTTGTTGATGATGATAATGATAATAATGACGATTTAAGAGGTGTGACCAAGAGAAGTGAGTCACACATGCATTGATGTTGGTGATAATAATGATGACGAATTTTGTTCGTGACCAAGGGAAGTGGGCCACACTTGCATTGATGTTGGTCATAATGATGATGAGGTTGGTGATGCTTAATGATGAAACTGCTGTGTGACCAAGAGAAGTGGGCCACAGATGTCTTGATGACGGTGGTGGTGATGATGACGATGATGTTAATGATGATAGAGGTCTATGACTAAGAAAAGTGGGCCACACATGCATTGATGATTGTGATATAAGAGATAATGCTGTGAATACTGATGAAGATGATGAAAGGGATATACGACCAATGGAAGTAGGTTACACATGCATTGATGATGATGATGGTGATGAGAGGATTGTGTGGCAAGGGAAGTAGGCCATACATACATTGACGATATGGTGATGATCATGATATAAGGGGTTAGTGTGTGACCAAGGGAATTGGGCCACGCATCAATTGATGAAGATGATGGAAATAATGATGATGATGAGAATAAAGATGACAGGGGTGTGTGACCAGAAGAAGTGAATCACACATACATTGGTGTTGATGATAATGATGATGATGGAGGGGAAGTTTGTGTGTGACTAAGAAAAGGGGGCCACACTTGCATTGATGTTGGTGATGATGATGATGGTGATGATGATGATGATGATGATGAAACTGCTGTGTGACCAAGAGAAGTGGGCCACAGATGCATTGATGATTGTGATAATGAAGATAATGCTGATAAAAATGATGATGCAAGGGATGTGTGACCTATTGAAGCAGGTCACACATGCATTGATGAAGGTGATGACAATGATGAAGATGACAGGTGTGTGTGACCAATGTAAGTGAGAAACATTAACTGATTTTGTTGATGATTATTATTATTTAGGAGGTGTATGACCAAGAGAAGTGAGTCACACATCCATTGATGGTGGTAGTGATGCTGCTGCTGCTGATTAATTTTGTGTGTGACCAAGGGAATTGGGCCACACATGCATTGATGTTGGTGATGATGATGATGATAGGGGTGTGTGACCAAGAGAAATGGGTCACATATGCCTTGATGATTGTAATAATGAAGATAATGCTAATGAAGATAATGATGCAAGGAATGTATGACCAATGAAAGCAGGTCACATATGCATTGATGGTAATGATGATAATGATGATGATGATGATGATGATGATGGTGTTGGTGATGATGATGTGGAGGATTAGGAGAACATGATTGTGTGACAAGGGAAGTAAGCCACAAGAGTATTGACGAAGATGATAATGATGATGAAGATGACAGGGGTGTGTGACCAAGGTAAGTGTGCCACACATGAACTGATTTTGTTGATGATAATTTAGGAGGTGTGTGACCAAGAGAAGTTAGTCACACGTACATTGATGGTTGTGATGATGATTATGAATTTTGTTTGTGACCAAGGGAAGTCGGCCACACATGCACTGATGTTGGTGGTGGTGATGATGATGATGATGATAGGGGTGTGTGACCAAGAGAAGTGGGTCACACATGTATTGATGATTGTGATTATGAAGATAATGCTGACGAAGATAATGATGCAAGGGATGTATGACCAATGGAAGCAGGTCACACATACATTGATGACGATGATAATAATGATGATGAAGATGACAGGGGTGTGTGACCAAGGTAATTGTGCTACACATGAACTGATTTTGTTGATGAACATAATTTAGGAGGTGTGTGACCAAGAGAAGTGAGTCACACATACATTGGTGGCAGTGGTAATAATGATAATGATGATAAATTTTGTATGTGAACAAGGGAAGTCGTCCACACATGTATTGATGTTGTTGGTGGTGATGATGGTGATGATGATGATGATCAGGGTGTGACCAAGAGAAGTGGACCACATATGTATTGATGTTGGTTATATTGATGATGATGATGATGATGATAGGAGTGTGTGACTAAGAGAAGTGGGCCACAGATGCTTTAATTGTGATAATGAAGATAATGCTAATGAAGATAATGATGCACGGAATGTATGACCAATGGAAACAGGTCACACATGCATTTATGGTGGTGATGATGATGATGATGATGATGATGATTATAGTGTTGGTGGTATTGATGAGGATGAGGAGGAAAATGTTGTGGGACAAGGGAAGTGAGCAACGCATGCATTGATGAAGATGATGATAATGATGATGACCATGATGAAGATGACAGGGGTGTGTGACCAAGATAAGTGTGCCACACATGAACTGATTTTGTGAATAATGACAATTTAGCAAGTCTGTGACCAAGGGAAGTCAGTCACACATACATTGGTGGTTGTAATAATGATGATGATGAAGTTAGTGTGTAACCAAGGGAAGTGGGCCACACATGCATTGATGTTGGTGATGATGATGATGATGATGATGATGATGATAAACTACAGTGCGACCAAGAAAAGTGGGTCACAGATGCCTTGATGATGGTGGTGGTGATCATGATTATGATGATGATGATGATAGGGATGTGTGGTCGAGAAAAGTAGGCCACACATGCATTGATGACTTGTGATAATGAATATAATGCTGATGAAGATAATGATGCAAGGGATGTATGACCAATGGAAGCATGTCACACATGCATTTATGGTGATGATGATGATGATGGTGTTGGTTGTCATGATGATGAGGAGGACAACGACGAAACGATTATGTGACAAGTAAAGTGAGCAACACATGCATTGGTGGTGATTATGATGGTGATGAAGATGATGATGATATATGGGGTTGATGTGTGACCAATGGAAGTGGGTCACACATTCATTGATGAAGATGATGATGGGGATAATGATGGTGATGAAGATTACAAGGGTGTGTGACCAAGGGAAGTGTGCCATACATGAACTGATTTTGTTGATAATGGTGATGATAATGATAATGATGACAACGATTTAAGAGGTGTGACCAAGAGAAGTGAGTCACACATACATTGATGGTGGTGGTGATCATGATGATGATGACGAATTTTTTTTGTGACCTAGGGAAGTGGGCCACACATGCCTTGTTGTTGGTCATAATGAAGATGACGAGGGTGATGATGATTATGATGAAACTACTGTGTGACCAAGAGAAGTGGGCCACAGATGCCTTGATGATGATGATGATGATGATGATGATGATGATAGAGGTCTATGACCAAGAAAAGTGGGCCACACATGCATCGATGATTGTGATATAGAAGATAATGCTGTGAATACTGATGAAGATAATCATGAAAGGGATGCATGACCAATGGAAGTAGGTTACACATGTTGTTGTTCTTCAATTTAACGTCTATTCACATTAAGTGATATTAGACACATGCATTGATGATGATGATGATGATGATGATGATGAAACTGCTGTGTGACCAAGAGAAGTGGGCCACAGGTGCCTTGATGACGGTGGTGGTGTTGTTGGTCATGATGATGATGATGATGATGATGATGATAGGGGTGTGTGACCAAGAGAAGTGGGCCACAGAAGCCTTGATGATGGTGTTGGTGATGGTGATAATGATGATGATGATGGTAGGGATGTGTGACCAAGAAAAGTGGGCCACACATGCATTGATGGTTGTGATAATGAAGATAATGCTGATGAAGATAATGCGGCAAGGGATGTGTGATTTATTGAAGCAGGTCACACGTGCATAGATGAAGACGATGATGACAATGGTGCAGATGACAGGGTTGTGTGACCAATGAAAGTGAGCAACACATTAACTTTTTTTTTATAATGCTGATGATTTATGAGGTGTGTAACCAAGAGAAGTGAGTCACACATGCATTGATGGTGGTAGTAATGCTGATGATGAAGTTTGTGTGTGACCAAAAGAAGTAGGCCACACATGCGTTGATGTTGGTGATGATGATGGTATGATGATGATGATGATGATGACGATGATGGTTTGTGACCAAGAGAAGTGGGCCACATATGCCTTGATGATTGTGATAATGAAGATAATGCTGATGAAGATAATGATGCAAGGAATGTATGACCAATGAGAGCAGGTCACATATGCATTGATGGTAATGATGATGATGATGATGATGATGGTGTTGGTGATGATGATGTGGAGGATTAGGAGGAAAAGATTTGTGACAAGGGAAGTGAGCCACAAGAGTATTGACGAAGATGACGATAATGATGATGACGATGATGAAGATGACAGGGGTGTGTGACCAAGGTAAGTGTGCCACACATGAACTGATTTTGTTGATGATAATTTAGTAGGTGTGTGACCAAGAGAAGTTAGTCACACGTACATTGATGGTTGTGATAATGATGATGATGATGATGATGATAAATGTTGTTTGTGACCAAGGGAAGTGGGCCACACATGTACTGATTTTGATGGTGATGATGATAATGATGATGATAGGGGTGTGTGACCAAGAGAAGTGGGTCACACATGCCTTGATGATGGTAGTGGTGATGGTGATGATAGGGATGTGTGAACAAGAAAAGTGGGCCACACATGCATTGATGATTGTGATAATGAAGATAATGCGGATAAAGATAATGATGCAAGGGATGTATGACCAATGGAAGCAGGTCACACATGCATTGATGAAGATGATGATGAAGATGACAAGGGTGTGTGACCAAGGTAAGTGTCCTACACATTAACTGATTTTGTTGATGAAGATAATTTAGGTGTGTGACCAAGAGAAGCGAGTCACACATACATTGGTGGTGGTGGTAATAACGATAATGATGATGAATTTTGTGTGACCATGGGAAGTGGGCCACACATGTATTGATGGTGGTGGTGGTGGTGGTGGTGATGATGATGTTGATAGGGGTGTGTGACCAAGAGAAGTAGGCCACATATGTATTAATGTTGGTTATATTGGTGATGATGATGATGATGATGATGATGATGATAGGGGTGTGTGACCAAGAGAAGTGGGCCACAGATTCATTGTTGATTGTCATTGGGCCACACATCAATTGTTGAAGATGATGGTAATAATGATGATGACGAGAATGAAGATGACAGGGGTGTGTGACCAAAGGAATGGTGCCACACATGAACTGATTTTGTTGATAATGGTGATGGTGATGATGATGATGATGGCGATTTAAGAGGTGTGTGACCAAGAGAAGTGAGTCACATATACATTGATGGTTGTGATAATGATGATGGTGGTGAAGAATTTTATGTGACCAAAGGAAGTGGGCCATACATGCATTGATGTTTGTGATAATGATGATGATGATAGGGGTGTGTGACCAAGTGGGATACAGATGCCTTGATGACGGTGGTGGTGGTGGTGGTGGTGGTGGTGGTGGTGGTGATGATGATGATGATGATATGAATATGTGAACAAGAAAAGTGGGCCACACATGCATTGATGATTGTGATAATGAAGATAATACTGATGAAGATAATGATGCAAGGAATGTATGACCAATGGAAGCAGGTCACACATGCATTGATGGTGATGATGATGATGATGGTGGTGATGATGATGATAATGATGATGAGGAAAAGATTGTGTGACAAGGGAAGTCAGCGACACATGCATTGGTGGTGACGATGATAATGATGATATAAGGGGTTGGTGTGTGACCAAGGGAAGTGAGCCACACATTCATTGATGAAGATGATGATTGTGATAATAATGATGCAATGATGAAGATGACAAGGGTGTGTGACCAAGGGAAGTGCGCCACACATGAAGTGATTTTGTTGATGATAATGATGATGATGGCGATGGATTAAGAGGTGTGTGACTAAGGGAAGTGGGCAACACATGCATTGATGTTGGTGATAATGATGATGATGATGATGATTTTTTATGTGACCAAGAGAAGTGGGTCACAGATGCCTTGATGGTGGTGGTGGTGGTGGTGGTGATGGTGGTGGTGATGATGATGATGGTGATAGGGGTCTATGACCAAGGTAGGTGGGCCACGCATGCATGGGTGATTGTGACAATGAAGATAATGCTGTGGATACTGATGACTATAATGATGAAAGGGAAGTATGACCAATGGAAGTAGGTAACACATACATTGATGATGATTATGATGCTCATGAAAGGATTGTGTGACACGGGAAGCAGGCCATCCATGCATTGATGATATGGTGATGATCATGATATAAGGGGTTGGTAGGTGACCAAGGGAATTGGGCCACACATCAATTGATGAAGATGATGATAATGATGATGACGAGAATGAAGATGACAGGGGGGTGTGACCAAGGGAAGTATGCCACACATGAACTGATTTTGTTGTTGATGTTGATTGTGATGATGATGATTTAAGGGTGTGTGACCAAGAGAAGTGAGTCACACATACAGTGGTGGTGGTGATAATAATGATGATGAATTTTGTGTGTGACCAAGGGAAGTGAGCCACACATGCATTCATGTTGGTGATGATGATGATTGTGGTGGTGATGATAGTGGTGGTGGTGATGATGATGATAGGGGTGTGTGACTAAGAGAAGTGGGCCACAGATACCTTGATGACGTGGTGATGATGATGATGATGATGATGATGATAGGGGTGTGTGACTAAGAAAAGTGGGCCACACATACATTGATGACTTGGTGATGATGATGATGATGATGATGATGATGATGATAGGGGTGTGTGACTAAGAAAAGTGGGCCACACATACATTGATGATGACGATAATGCTGTGGATACTAATGACGATAATGTTGAGTGGGATGTGTGACCAATGGAAGTAGACTGCACATGCATGATGATGATGATGAAAGGACTGTGTGACAAGGGAAGTGGGCCACACATGCATTGTTGATGATGGTAATACTAGGGGTTGGTGTGTGACCAAGAGAAGTGGGCCACACATGCATTGTTGAAAATGGTGATAATGATGATGACGATGATGAAGATGACAGGGGTGTGTGACCAAGGTAAGTGTGCCACACATGAGCTGATTTTGTTGATGATGATAATTTAGGAGATGTGTGACCAAGAGAAGTGAGTCACACATACATTGATGGTGGTGGTGATCATGATGATGATGATGATGATGATGATGATGGTGAATTTTTTGTGTGACCAAGGGAAGTGGGCCACACATGCATTGATGTTGGTCATGATGATGATGGTGTGATGATGATTATGATGATGGTAGGTAGGGGTGTGTGACCGAGAGCAGTGGGCCACAGATGCCTTGATGATGGTGGTGGTAATGATGATGATGATGATGATGATGATGAAAGGGGTGTGTTTTGCCTTAGAGAAGTGGGCCACACATGCATTGCTGATGGTGTTGATAATGATAAAATTGGTGTTTGACCAAGTGAAGTGACCCAGAGAATCGATGATGATGAAGAAGATGATAATGCTGTTGATGATTATGATGATGAAAGGGTTTTGTGACCAAAAGACGAGGGCCACACATGCATTGATGGTTGTGATGATGCTGATGATGATGCTGTTGATAATGAAAAGGGTGACCAAGAGAATTGGGCCACACGTGCATTCAACATAATGATGATGATGGTGATGAAAGTGATGTGTGACCAAGAGAAGTTGGCAACACATGCATTGATGTTGGTGATGATGATAAAATTGGTGTGGGACCAAGGGAACTTTACCACATATGCATTGATCACTGTGATGATAATGATGATAAAATGGGTGTGTGACCAAAGTAAATAGGCCACATATGTATTGATGATGGTGATGATGAAAGGGGTGTGTGACCAAGGGAAGTTGGCAACACATTCATTTATGATAATGATGATGATGATGATGATGATGAAATGGATGTGTGACCAAGAGAAATGGGCCACACTTTAATTCAAGACGGTGATGACAATAACGATGAAATTGCTGAGTGACCAAGAGAAGTGGTCTACACATGCATTGATGATTGTGATGATGATGATGATGATAATGACGATGATGGTGACAGAGATGTGTGACCAAAAGAAGTGAGCCACACATGCATCGATTATACTGCTGGTGGTGGTGGTGGTGGTGATGATGATGTCGAAAGGGCTGTGTGACATGCATTGATGATGATGCTGTAAGGTGTTTGTAATCAAGGTAAGTCACCACACATACATCAATGATGATGATGATGATGAAGAAGAATACGAAATGGGGATGTCACCAAAGGAAGTGGGTCACACATGCAACGATGATGGTGATGATAGTGATCATGATGATAAAAGGTGTGAGTGACCAAACGAAGTAAGCCACACATGCATTGATGATGATAATGATGATTATGAGGAGGAGGAGGAGGAGGATGACAAAAGGGGTGTGTGACCAAAGGGGCCACAGATGCACTGATAGTAATGATGATGACAATGATGACGATGATGATGATGATGATGATGATAACTGGGGTGTGTGACCAAGGGAAGTGGGCCACACATGCATTGATGCTGGTGATAAATATGATTATCAAAGGCGTGTGTGACCAAGGGAAGTGGGCCACACATGCATTCATGATACTGATACTTATATGATAATGATTACAATGACAGCCATGTGTGACCAAGAGAAGTGCACCACAAATGCATTGATAATACTGATGATGGCTTTGATCATAATGATGATTATGAAAGGGGCATTGATGATTGTGATGATGATGATGATAATGAAAGGAGCGCTATAACCAAGAGAAGCGGACCACACATCCATCAGTGATTGTGGCGATAATGACGATGACGTTGATGATAAGGGTTTGTGACCAAAGGAAGTGAGCCACCCTTGCATCTATGACGATGATGATGATAATTATAACGGCTGTGTAACCAAGGGAAGTGGGCTGCACATGCATTGATGATGATGATGATGATGATGATGATGATGAAAGGGGTGTGTGACCAAGGGAAGTTGGCAACACATGCACTGTTTATGGTGACCATGTTGATAATGATGAAATTGGTGTGTGACCAAGGTAAGTGGGCTACGCATGCCATATGATTGTGGTGGTGATGGTAATCATGATGATCATGATGATGATGATGGTGACAGGGGTGTTTGACCAAAACAAATGGGCCACAAATGCATTGATGATGATGATGATGATGATGATGATGAAAGGTGTATGACCAAGAGGGAGAAATACATGCTTTGAAGATGGTGATGATCTGATGAGAATGATGATAATATAAGGGCTGTATGACCAAGGAAGTTGGGCCACACATGCATTGATGATGATGATGATGATGAAAAGGGTGTGTGACCAAAATGGAGAAATACATGCCTTAAAGATGGTGATGATGATGATGATGATGATAATACCGATTTGGCCCTGATGATATATGAATATAAGTGGACATGATAGCCTAAGGGAATGATGGGACTACAAAAGTGGGCCACACATGCATTGATGATGATGACGATGATGATAATGATGACAACATAATAGGTGTGTGACCAAGGGAAGTGGGCCACATATGCATTGATGATGGTGATGATGATGAAGACGACATGGGTGTGTGACCAAGGGAAGTGGGCCACACATGCATTGATGATGATGATGAGGAGGAGGGGGAGATGAAAGGGGTGTGTTACCTAGGGAAGTGGATTTCACATGCATTCAATATGGTAATGGTATTAATGATAATGATGATGATGATGATGATGATGATACAGGTTGGGATGTGTGACCAGAGGAAATGGGCCACATATGTATTGGTGATGATGATGATGAAAGGGGTGTGTGACCAAGAGAAATGGGCTACACACGCATTGATGGTGATGGTGATGATGATGATGATATTTGTGTGTGACCAAGAGAAGTGGGCCACACACGCATTAGAGGTTGGTGATGATGATGGTGATGATGATGATGATATTTGTGTGTGACCAAGAGAAGTGGGCCACACACGCATTAGAGAATGGTGATGATGGTGGTCATGAATTTCCTATGTGACCAAGGGAAGTGGGCCAGAAATGCATTGATCATGATGATGGATGGTCATAATGATGATGATGGCGACAGGGGTGTATAACCAAGAGAAGTGGGCCCCACAGATGTATTGATGATTGTAATGATGAAGATGATAATGATGAATTGGGTGTGTGACCAAATGGGACGTACATGCTTTCATGAAGAAAATGATGATGATACAAGGGGTGTGTGACCAAGGGAAGTGGCCCCACACATGCATTGATACTGATAATTATGATGGTCTCGATGATGATGATGATGATGCTGATGAAAGGGACAGTGTGACCAAGAAAAGTGGGCCACAAATGCATTGAAGATGATGATGATGATGATGATGATGATGATGAAAAGGTGTGTGACAAAGCGCGACATGTCTTGATGATGATAATGATGATTGTGGTGATGATGATGATAGTGATAATGATGAGGAGGACGACGATGATGATATAAGGGGCATGTGTGACCTAGGGAAGTGGGCCCCACATGTACTGATGATGATGATGATGATGATGATGATGATGATGATGATGATGACGACGACGACGACGACGAAGACAATGAAGTTGACATGGATGAGTGACCAAGGTTAGTGGGCCACACATAAATTGATGTTGTTGGTGGTGGTGATGACGCTGACGATGATGATGAAGAGAAGGAGGAGGAAAGGGGGGTTATCCAGGGAAGTGGGTCATACATTCATTAGTGATGATGTTGATGATTATGATGATGATGATGATATGAAATGTGTTTGACCAAGTGAAGTGGGCCATACACTCATTGACAATGATGGTGATGATAATGATGAAGAAAGGGCAGAGTGACCAAGAGAAATGGGCCACAAATGCATTTATGATTATGCTGCTGCTGAAGGTGCATGTTGGGATGTGTGACCAAAGGAAGTGGGCCACACATCCATTGTTGATGGTGATAAAGATGATGATGATGATGATGATGAAGAAGAAGAAAAAAGGGTTGTGACCAAGAGAAGTGGGCCACACATGCATTCATGATGGTTACACACATCCATGATGGTGATGATAATGATGACAGGGGTGTGCAAATGAAAGAATTGCGCCACACCAACACTGATGATGATGATGATGATGAAAAGGGTGTGTGACAGAGAATTTGGCAACACATACATTGATGATGGTAATCATGGTGAACTTGGTGTGTGACAAAGGGAACTGGGCCACTTATGCATCGATATTGATGATGATGATGATGATGATGATGATGATGATGATGATGAAAGGTGTGTACGACCAAGGGAAATGGGCCATACATGCACTGATGATGATAATGATGGGTGGTGGTGGTGATGGTGATGATGATGATGATGATGAAGGGGGTGACCAAAGGAAGTGGGCCACACATGCCTTGACGATAGTGAAGATGATAATGATGAGCAGGAGTGCGTCACCAAGGGATTTGGGCTGCACAGGCATTAAGGGTGGTGGTAGCGGTGGTGGTGGTGGTATTGATGATGATGATGATGATGATGATGATAATAGGGGTGTGACCATTGAAATGTGAATGGGCCCCATTTGCATTGATGATGATGATGATGATGGTGATGATGATGATAACGGGGGTATGACCAAGTCAAGTGGGCCACACATGCATTCATGATGCATGCTGATATTTATGTGATAATGATTACAATGACAGCAATTTGTGACTTTGAGAAGTGTCCCACACATGCATTGATACACCATGATGATAAACCGGGTGTGTGACCAAGAGAAGTGGGCCACACATGCGTCGATGACGACGACGACGACGTCGATGATGGTGACGATGATGATTATAAGGGGTGTGTGACCAAGGGAAGTGGGCTGCATATGCATTGATGATGATGATGATGAAGATGAAAATGAAGATGATGATGATGAAAGGGTTGTGCGACTATAGAAGTTGGCAACGCATGTATTAATGATGGTGACTGTGATGATAATGATGAAATTGGTGTGTGACCAATGGAAGTAGGCCACACATGCATTGATGATGATGATGATGATGATGATGATGATGATGACAGGAGTGTGTGACCATGGGAAGTGAGCCAAACACGCATTGCTGTTGATGATGATGATGATGATGATGATGAAAGGGATGTGTTACCTAGGGAAGTGGGACACATATCTATGGCTAATGATGATGATGGCGACGATAACGATGATTAAAGGGGTGTGTGACCAAGGGAAGTGGGCGACACATGCATTGATGATAATGATTATAATAATAATTATTATGATGACATACGAGGTGTGTGACCGAGGGGGGTGGGCCACACACGCATTTATGATGATGAAGATGTGGTGCTGATAATGATAATGACGACGATGATGGTGATGATGAGGATGGTGATGATGAAAGAGGAGTGTGATGAAGGGAAGTGGCCGACAATTGCACTGATGATACTGATAATGCTGAAAGCGGTGTATTTCCAAGGGCAACACTTGATTTGATTTTGATGAAAGTGGTGGTGGTGGTGGTGGTGGTGGTGGTGGTGGTGGTGGTGGTGGCGGCGGCGGCGACGACGACGTTGATAATGATGATTGGTGTGTGTGTGTGTGAACATGGGAAGGGGGCCACACTTGCACTGATAGTGATGATGATGATGATGATGATGATGATGATTTTCCATTGACACCCCCCCCCCCTCACGGGTCCTCATTTCAATGTTTCACATCAGATGAAATGGGAACAAAAGCATCAACAAAACAAGAAGGTATTCCATACACACACAAAATAGAGTGATATCGAAACTTAACATAGCTTAAGCATACAAACAAGTCAAAGATCAGGTAATCGATCTGCCAGCAATGCTAACAACATTCTTGCCCATACCAAAGGCCCTTACAGGCTCTGATTTCTTTAAAGCCCAATCCATCCAATTACAAAAAGCCTAAAAATGTAAACAATATGTCACAACTCTTTCATATGAACTTTTCATCTGATACAGGTGTTGGTGTAAAAGTTTTCAATTATCTGCCAACTAGTGGAAGATCAGTACACAAAAACTCACGGCATTTCTGCCTATATCAAAGGCCATAACGCAATCTGTTCAATTCATTACATAATTTTATAAATGATTTTTTTAAAACCACTATTCCCTCCAAAACAGCACACAATAAAACTCATACTGAGGATTGAAACGTGGACAGCCCCTAACATTGGGAAAGTGTCTTCCACTTAATCACACACACAGACACACACTCTCTCTCTCTCTCTCTCTCTCTCTCTCTCTCTCTCTCATCAAGCAAGTATGCAACTGTCTGCTTGTTTTACAGCAGCTTGTACTGTTGACAATAATTATACCATAACGATAATACTACCACTGCATGGTTTTTCCTGTAGCATAGATCATGCTTTTACCTTTATTTGCACACAAACACACACACACACACGCGCGCGCGCACAAACACACACATTCTCTCTCTCTTTTATATCCCTCCCTCCCTCTTATCCCTCTCCCTCCCTCCATCTCTATTCCTACATTGCTCCTTACCACTAACACTTGCAAAAATTCCGCTCCTCATCAAGCAGAATTAAAATCGAACGCGGAAGAAGAATTCTCGGACTGCCAGGCAATTTAAAGAACGAACAGCAGAACAACACACATGCTGTTTGTACTACAAATGCTTATAGTGAAAAGAAAGATCGTTGAACTAAAAAGACCTACAACTGTTACAAATTACAGCAAGGCACTGGACAGTTTCATACACAACCACTTGTTCACAGGCCTGTCAGCATTGGGCCTCTCCAGATACCAGATCTTACTCTTAGCATCTCTCTATCAGTAATTGGCTTCTTTAGAAAATGGATCTCGCTCTAAGCATCTCTCTACCTATACCAGCATCAATGGCCTTCTCCAGACACCAGATCTCACTCTTAGCATCTCTCTATACCAACAACAGCAATGGGCTTCCCCAGACAGTGGATCTCACTCTTTGCATCTCTGCCAACACCACCAGCAATGGGATCCTCCAGACACCAGATCTCACTTTACACATCTATCAATACCACCAGCAATGGTCTTCTCCAGACACCAGATCTCACTCTTCACATCTCTCTATCAATTCCACCAGCAATGGGCTTCTCCAGACACTGGATCTCACTCTTAGTATCCCTCTACGAACACTACCAGCAATGGGCTTCTCCAGACACTGGATCTCACTCTTAACGTCTCTCTACCCACATCATCAGCAATGGGTTTCTTCAGATAACAAATCTAATTCGCAGTATCTCTCTGCCTACACCATCACCAATGGGCTTCTCCAGACACTTGATCTCACTCGGAGCATCTCTCTACAAACACCATCCCCAAAGGGCTTCTCCAGACACCGGATCTCCTTTTTAGCATCTCTCTACCAATACCCGCAACTATGGGCTTCTTTAGAAAATGGATCTCACTCTTAGCATCTCTCTATCTATACCACCACCAATGGCCTTCTCCAGACACTTGATCTCACTCGTAGCATCTCTCTATACCAATAACAGCAATGGGCTACCCCAGACACTGGATCTCACTCTTAGCATCTCATTACCAACACTATCGCCAATGGACTTTTTTATAAACTGGATCTCACTCTAAGCATCCCTCTACCTATACCACCAGCAATAGCTTTCTCCAGATACCAGATCTCACTCTTAGTATCCCTCTACGAACACTACCAGCAATGGGTTTCTCCAGACACTGGATCTCACTCTTAACGTCTCTCTACCCACATCATCAGCAATGGGTTTCTTCAGATAACAAATCTAACTCGCAGCATCTCTCTGCCTACACCATCACCAATGGGCTTCTCCAGACACTGGATCTCCTTTTTAGCATCTCTCTACAAACACCATCACTAATGGGCTTCTTTAGAAACTGGATCTCACTCTTAGCATCTCTCTACCTATACCACCATCCATGGCCTTCTCCAGACACCAGATCTCACTCTTAACACCTCTCTACCAACACCAGCAATGGGCTTCTCCAGATACCGGATCTAACTCTTAGCATCTCTCTACCAATAATTCGATGATGGGGGAGCACTGAGACCTCAACAAAGGGATTCCAGCAAGGTTGCATTCTCTCTCCCCACCTTTTAAACATATACTCAGAGCATGTGATATGAGAGACAGACACAGAATGTATGGGATTGAAAACAGGAGAAAGGAAATTAACCAACATAAGATATACACTATCACCCTTTTAAAAAGAGATATCTCAACTGTGAAGAGAACTCTAACTCAAGTAGCTATTGCAGGAAACAAGGCAGGACTAAAACTGAATCCCCCAAAGACCCAAGTCATGAACACAGAAAGACCAACTGAGCAGCCACAGCAGAGCATATGACTAAGTAAAATCAGAGCTGGAAATCTGTACAACTTCAAGGACGTGATCTCTGTCAAAATCAACTTAGGATCTTGCAGCAAGAACATCAAATCAAAAATAGGCATGGCCAAGCAAAGAACGGTCCAGTATAACAACACATGGAAAGACAGAAGCGTACCAGCAAAGCTGAGGATAAGAATGTAGGGATGCAAAGTATGAACTATGAAGAAAGATTTAAGAATTAAGATAAATTCAGCTGAAAAGTGGTTCTACAAGGGATTTTTCTGAATGAAAATGACAGACAAAAGAATCATTGAGTGTTAATTTATTTATTTATTTTATTCATTTATATCGAGGATAATGCAATAAGCACTCATGTGCTTTTTTACATCCAGTCCCCGTATGTATGCGGTTTTGTAAATTTTGTCATCTGTTTCCACCGGCACACAATGGCCTATTCTTCCGAAAAGTGGAACAGGATTTAACGTGTGCGCAAGATGTTCTGCATGCGTTCGAACACGGGGCCTCGGTTTATAGTCTCATCCGAAGGACTTTGACATTCAGTTCGATTTTTTTGTCAAACTGGGAAGAAAGGGCGAGGCTGGGAATCGAACCCACAACCTCACGGTTTACTTGTTGGCAGGCGAACATCTTAACCATCCTGCCAGGGGTTAAGGAATCTGCTGACCATAAGCCATCATCCCCTTTCCCTATTTCGACAGACTGCATCCTCCCCTTCCTAGCATCCTTTTCCGAAAATGCTGCCACCTCCTCCCTAAAACCTCAGGAAAAAATGTTTGACCACTGTTGTCAGCATGTACCAAAGTATCTACCTGCCTTTGTGTCCACATACGGGGCCAGTATTAAGAAACAAGGTTAGTGTTAGGGTTAGGGCTGGTGTTAGCATTAACATCAGCATGCATTGGGGTAGGGGTTGTCCGTCGGTTGGTTGGTCTGTCTGAATGCATGTGGACACATCAGCATGTTAACACTATGGTACGTAGCTGTAATCGCAGTGGTATGGTGCACTTTTTGAGTTATAATTGATCAATCCTATCAGAAGGTAAGGCTGCTATACGGATTTTTGGGGACAATTTTCAATTCTGCTATCAGCAGAGTGGTTTTATATCTAAGTCAGTTTTGGAACACGTTTCGTTCAATTTTGACAAATATTTAACCCAAATTAAAAAGGGAAGTAAATGGTTAAATCCAGAATAAATTAACATGAGAAAAATGCTCTTTCCACTAGCCATCCCTTATTTCTTGGATTTCTAATAACCTGACAATACTAGATAAGGCTCAGAGGATAACATTCCCACCACCCCTCCATCTCTAGGTGACACACCCGTTTGCAATCTACAGTTTGCTGATGACATTAATCTTTTTGGAAGCAGTAACATCGAACTTCAAAAACTTACTTGCAAGCTGGAAGAAATGAGCTAGCACTTATGGTATTATATACAAGCTAGAAGAATGATATAGCGTTTATGGTGTTATATGCAAGCTAGAAGAATGACCTAGCACTTACGGTAAGGTGATCAGTGCAAAGAAGGGCAAGGTAGATAGTACCAATGACAATTTATTCAGCATTATCGTGAGTGGCCCAACTTTAAGAAATAGACTCATTCAATTACCTTAGCTCCACACCGACCACAGGTGGCCACTCTGCAGATGAAGGAAAGATCAGACAAGCCCTAGCAACCTCGGCCATGGCAGAGCTGGCCAGGATTGAGAAAAGCTTCTTCCACTCTTCGCGGCTTTCAACTTTCGGTGGCAAGTCGTTCACTCAAGGTCAGTGCACTCACTGATGTTTTCTTCCTATCGTTTTCTCTGTCTGTCTCTTCGTCTCCCTTTCTGTACTGTTCCCTGTAGGACAGTTTTGGCCAGTCCAGATGTTCGTGTGACGTGACTGTACAACCAGTTTGTTTGTTCGTTGTTTACTTAAGTCGGGAGCTCTTTATATGGCCTGAATGCGTTTTCAATTCTGGCTTTCACTTCCACTTTAGTCATGTGACCTCTGTATGAGATACTAAGAAGTTTGCAAAAGCAGCTCATCTCCATTGCCTGTATCCTTCTTTTAATATCTGCTTTTATGGTCCACGTTTCACATATGTACAAAAATATAGACATGACCAGGAAATGCATCAGTCTGGTCTTGAAGCTGATGGCGATGTTTTTGTCGTTCCAGAATATTTTCAGTTTGGTCATTGCAGCAGTGGTCTGAGCTATCCTGGAGAGAATTCTTGGACTGAGATCAGCTGGGAAAACTTCGGAGAAACCTCTACCCCTGAGGGTCACGCTTCAGTGGCAGTGAAGACAAACAGCTTCAACACTGCTGTGACAGAAACAGCCAACAACATCCTTGGAAAACGCTGACCAACAAAGAACCTACGAGCCACCAATGTGGTAAAAAGTGATTATGAAAGCTAGCTCACAGAAACCCCTTCTCGATGTTGTAAAGAAAAAATGCTGGCTTCGTTTGGTTGGAATAAAACAACAGATGATGATGATAATGACAAATAATCACGTGTTGCAGCTCCCTTGCCCAGACTATCATGCGGAGGACCCTTGAAGGAGAAAGACACGGGGCAGACAAAAGAAGAACTGGACTGCAAACATCAAAGATCGGACCGGCCTTGACATGGCTGTGCTGCTGCTAAAGGCTTAAGACAGACATCCCTCATGCTCCTCCATCAACCATCTTTGTTAAAGAACTAATGATGATGACGATGATGACGACTAATCCGACATACCCTGCCTCCTCTTCCTAAACACCCCTTCTCCTTGTACACCTTTCCTGTAGAATTGAGTGTACTCTCTTCCCTCTTTCAAATACCCCTATTACACACACACACACATACATACAAACACACACACACACATATCCCTTTCACACCACCTTACAAAAATTGATACATGACACAAGTCTTGTAAACCTTTAACCAAAAAACTCCTAAATAAAAAATATTCATCCAATAAAATTCATTCAATTCTTTGTGCCACAGTACAATCTGCACTGGAATTCACATTATTGAAAAAAACAACCCATAAATTTGTCTTCAATTATGTGATACTTTTAGCCTGTCTTACTTTAAGAATCATTTTAAGAATAGTTTTTGGGACCAAAAAATATTCTTTAACTTTGAAACTCTCGAGCAAAACAACAATCAGAAGTTTGTTTCAATTCTGCAAATAATACACCATCTACAGTTTTGTGTAAAATGACTACATTTTCACCATTAAAAAAAATCACAATTTACTGAATCTCCCAAGTATTGAACAGCTGCTCTGGTGAAGAGATTTCTTAACGTATTAACTGATTCCATTCATTTACACAAAAAATGGTAAAAGCTTGATAAAGAAAAACCATCACTAATTATCACCAACTCCGCAAGTCAAGAGTATTGATTTTTTCCCAATGATCATTCGATCCCGTTTGTTAAAACAAAAACTCCATCCATGACTGAATATGAAGCGAGAGAACTGACAGGTGGAGTTAAGTCTAACAAAAGCAGGCTGAAATTGGGATGCCTGCCATTCTGTTTCATTTGTCATAAAATAAACCTTAATTCAAACAAGAAAGGAAAAGACAGCCTCTCTCTGTCGGCTCTTTTTCCGCATTTCCATTCCTCTAAAATGCATTTCCCTTTATTCTCTATCTTTAAGTTCCATTTGGAGGTAGGGTGTGAATAACCACCCTTGCTTTCCTCTTTTTTCCATAAAAGTTGTATGTCCCTCAAAGAAACAGTACACACACCTTTTTCTATTTGTCTCCTTTTTCAATATATTTATTTTATCGATGTTTTGGTTTCTTTTTCTTCTCTCTTTTTCTCTAAAGTGAAAGGTGTTTCACACACCTCTCTTCACAGGTAAAAATCCCCCCCAAACAACAGCAGAACCTTTTCCCCCTCTGCTGCCCCTCTCTTTTAACTAGAGCCATAAGAAACCCAG
This sequence comes from Rapana venosa, assembly GCA_028751875.1. NCBI lineage: Eukaryota > Metazoa > Mollusca > Gastropoda > Neogastropoda > Muricidae > Rapana > Rapana venosa. Next base: position 54,724,015 of record CM054138.1, read on the forward strand.
ACAAGTCTTATCCTTCATACATTCTACAACATCTTGCATCAGCAACACACTAGAGCAACAGCAAACTCAGAAAAATGTGCTCAGACATCAAACCACCTTTCAATACACAGGTCACTTCACACGAGAGCAGGTTCTGCTCAAGCCGACAGGCGCGAGCGACTGAAAGCACTCGTATGTTTTTGCAGTGTTCCATGAATCATTCATCATGTCTGAGTATAGTACTTCTAACAGACAGTGAAAGAGACTTCAACGTGGACTTGCCAAGTTGTATATGCAGTAGTTGTCCTCAGCTGTGATGCTTGGTGCTGTCTTCTGCTCTGATGCCTGGTAAAATTCACCTCATCCTGGAGATAAAAAATGAAAAACACATCAAAAAGGCTGTGGTATGTTTACATAGAATTTTAAGTTGTTGGGCTTTCTTTTCCTTGATTTAACTATGTTATTTAGCAAGACAATGGGGACGAGGTGTGTGTGTGTGTGTCAGTGAGAGATACAGATAGGGGGGGGGGGGGGGGGCTAGAGGTGGTACAGGAATAATCACGGACAGCTCTGGGACAGTGACAAGTGGCAGAAATACTGTGTCCAAGACTAGATCAAAGCAACTGAAAAATGGGGGTGGGGGGGGGGGGGAGTGGTGAAAGATGTGTGACTGTAGAACTGAAAGACAGAGATCACCATTCTTAAACAGAGAGTGATGAAAGCCCCTCCACCACCATCCCTGTTTCCCCTTCCCTCTGCCTACCTGTCATCCCCTTCATCCCTGTTTTTACCCTATTATGAAATCATGATACCTGTTGCTGGTACTGTTTAAGTGGCTATACCCGCCGCATCATCATCCCCACCACTTTTCCGCAAGAGAAACAACCCACCCCTTCCCCAAATTCGCTCAGATTTTCACGTGGCAAGCAGACACTGCCGTGTTGTCTGCAACAAGTAACTATCATTATTCAGTGTTGACAATTTTATAAAATTTCTTTTTTCTCCTCTTGGAAAATCTTTTGGGACACAAATGAATTTTTTGTCATCTTAGGAGGATAACTGCTGCTGCTGTTTGGAAAACTCAAAGAATTTGCAAGGACTGTATTAGACAGTGATGATTTGTAAGGCTTTGTCAAGCCCCTAACAAGGCCTTGCCAGTTTTCAAGGACTTTTCAAGGTTTCAAGGACCTGTATGAACCCTGCGTCACCCTCTTCTCTAAATGCCTTCAAATGAGAGGGAGAGGGAAAGAATCTGGTCTTTGGAAGAGGGATGGGGGGGGGGGGGGCCCCAGGAAAGGCAGTGTGGAAGGCAGTAGTGCTGATAACCATGGACTAGAACTGCCACCTCAAGACATACAAGATTTCAATTAAGATTTCATTCGCCTTTTGCTTGTGGGCACGGGGGATTTCAGTAAACAAAACTAACTGTAAAGTATATAATTTGCATCAATAAAAACATTTACAACACAGCATGTGTCAGTAATAGAAAGGCAGTCAACCTCTTTATCAATACCCTGCAACTTTACTCTTTACGCGCACATACACACACACACACACACACACACACACACGCGCGCGCGCGCGCGCGCACATACACACACACAGCAATAAACCTGTATAGGCCTTGATAAATTTATTCCACCTGCTGTTCAGATGTTGACGACCTATTCATACTTTGAACGTTGCCTTTAAAAGTTGCTTTAAAAATACATTTTCCCTGTGGACAATTGTGTTGCCAAACTACTGCCTTTGAAAACAACAAAATCAGTTTTTAATATTCTGTGTTATTTTTTTATTTATTCTTTTATATCGAGGATAATGGAATAAGCACTCATGTGCTTTTTTACATCCAGTCCCCGTGTGTATGCGGTTTTGTAAATTTTGTCATCTGTTTCCACCGGCACACAATGGCCTACTCTTCCGAAAAGCGGAACAGGATTTAACGTGTGCGCAAGATGTTCTGCATGCGTTCGTACACGGGGCCTCGTTTATAGTCTCATCTGAAGGACTTTTCAAGAAAGAAGTGTGAGGATATACTGATGAAAGAGAAAAGATGTAAATAACTAGACTCAATATGATCAACAAGAGTATAACTGTTGAACTTCATAATATAAGGATGAATGCTTGTGAGAGTAAACTAACAACTTAAAATGTCCAGAGCTAAATGTACACAGAGTCTACACTGTTCTTAAAATTCATATCTTTAGAACAATATTAATATGTGGACCTCATGAAAGCAGAAACAAGGAAAAACTATTGTAAATGTTAATTTTTCGTCAACTTTTGAGAAAGCCAGAGAAAGTATCCCCCGCCCCTCTAGGCCAATTAGCCCCCCTCTCCCACTGCCCAAGCACCCTACCAGGGTTTTTCACAACTCTTTTGAGTTCAGCTACACATCATAGGGGACGGGACAGCTCAGTGGTTGGAGCACTCGCTTTCCCCTAGCCAAGTTAAGCAGCGTCGAGCGAGGTTACCAGTTGGATGGGTGACCGTTTGCGCGCCTTGGCTTCAGTACAGTTCGCCCAGTTCACCCAGTTGTAAATGGGTACCTGCCCTTTTTAGGGTCAGGGAAGGTAAAGCAGCGAGGGAGAGGAGATGGGCGCCGCCCTCAATATGCTGGCCCTAGAGAAGTGAGGTCTCTGACGCCTCGCTCCCCTACGACCTTATAGGTTATGGGACTCCTTTACCTTTACCTTTTTTTACACATCACTGTCACGGTTCGCATACTTCTGCGCATAATTCCGTGCTATTTCTTTCTCAGTGTGTCTGCTTGCTAGTGTCTTTCTGCGTTCACATACGCATTTTTCACGTACGTGGTGAACTCCAGCTTAGTGGCATGCACATTCCCTTTTCTCTGCAATTTTGCATGCAGGTTAGCTTCTCGTGAAGTTCCTGGTCGTGAGTTAGGGTTTGTTTCATCAGCTGAGTAGCAGCAGCTTTAAACAGGAGGAGGTCTTGACTTGAGTGAGGAGGAGAGTCGGTCTTTGGCTGAAAAAGTCCGTTGGTCGCCGTTTCAGTGTGGGATGTTGGGCGCCGCGTGGTGTTGTGTCTCTATTTTGGAGAGCAGGGGGGGGGGAGCAGTACCTTGAAGTAGTTCAGGCTCCTGTGAACCCGGTCTTCGTTCTTCGTTGTTGCATTGTGTCTGACCTGTCAACGTCTTCCTCGAGGTGCAGGAGTGCGCCTTACTTCCTGTGGTGTTGTGTATCTTCTTGGAGAGCAGAGGGGAGCATTCATCTTTGAGTGGTTCAGGCTTTTGGGGTCCAGTCTACGTTCTTTGTTGTGCTGTCCGTTTTGTCAACGTCTTTCCTGGGTGCAGGAGTGCACCTTGTTCTTTCTCAGTGACAGGTTCCTGTGGGTGCCTCCAGCGGTGGAGTCGTGCCTGAAGAGGGTGCAACCCGGTGTGCCCTGAGGGGTCGCCGACGGCTTGTCCTTGACCCTCTGTCCCTTTATCCCCTGGATCCACCTCTTTTCCCCATGACCCATTTCCCAGCTTGCCCTGTCCACCCGTGACCCTCTTGAGGACTTCAGTCTGTCTGGGCTACCCCACGGTGATAGTGCTTGAAAACACGAGTTGTGACTATGAGGGAAGTGGGGAGGGGAATATTCCTCAAGCAGGTTTCAGAACTGTGCAGAAGAGGGGAGGGGACAAGGATGATTAAGTTAGGACGTAGTGTGTGACTGGAAGTCGAATCTGTGTGTGTGAAAGTGGATTTAAGTATTTGTCTGATATGATTGGGTTTTTTTATTTTGAAAAGTAAAGTCTGGAACTTTTCTTCTGTGTTCTGCGTTTGTTGTTGTCGGGAAGATAGAGAGGGAACGGGTAGGGGTTTAGCCGCAATCCCTTAAGGAGCATGACAATCACCATAGTGATAAGTTCTATCCCAATCACAATTTTTCAATCCAGTCTTTGTGTGTAAACGCTAGATCGGTGGTCTAGAGGTAACGCGCCTGTCTAGAATGCGAAAAGTCCGGGTCGGAAGTGTGCGGGGGTTCGTATCCCGTTTGGGCCCGAAACTTTTCCCCCATCCATTAGACCATGAGTGGTGGTCTGGGCGCTAGTCTTTCGGATGAGACGATAAACCGAGGTCCCGTGTGTTACACAAAATTTTCAGCGCACGTAAAGAACCCACGGCAATAAGAGAGTTGTCCCTGGCAAAATTCTTAGAAAAAAGCCACTCCGATAGGGAAACAAATAGAGTTGCAGACCACAAAAAAACGTGGCGCTGCTCTTGTGGCGACGCGCTCTCCCCGGGAAGAGTAGCCCGAATTTCACGCAGAGAAATCTCGTGACTTAAAGTGGTATAAGATATAAGATAAGATTGGTAGGAGGTCTTTTGATGAAAAAAATAACATGAGGTCCTGGAATATTCCTAATGAGTTCCTAATACTATTCTAAAAAACGAAAACAGGTTTGAACCCTGAAACAATTTTAAAGCTGAGAGCAAAACAAAAGTCTACAATTTTTATTTCAGGCTTTCTTTTGTAGTGTCACCAGACCTTAGAATTTCTGCTTTTTCTGTAGTACCGTTCAAAATTTCATGAATTTCTTTTTTTTAAGGCATTCTTCTTGGAAGCAAGAACATGCCAGCGAAACAAGTACAGTAAAGTTAGAGAGAAGTGTGAAAACTATACCTCTTCAGTCCCGGCTACTCTTGTCCACAGCAGGCCAATCTTTTGCACTGGATTCTGGCTTTGTTGATCCTGAAAGTAGTAAAAAGCTTCAGTAACCTCAAAGACTACTACAGCTTGATTCTAACACTTTAATATGCACAGTAGTAAATTCACATTACTCTTTAAAGCATTGTATTATCACATTCAAAATTACAAAACTACGCATCAGTTTCTCTTGTAATGAACTAAAATGATAAAGTATTTTTGCATTCATGACTTCATTGTCCGATTTGAATGCACTCAACTGTTTTGTTTTTGTGTTTGTTTTTCACTCTGAAAATGGGAGACAAAAATTCTATCCTGTACAAACCAATCTCATCACTTTAATTTCTTTTTATTAAAACACATTTGAAATAACTTCATAATGCTATGGATAAGATAGCACACCGATGATGCAATGTGTGAGATCTCTAACATTAGACTATTATCCAAGACAAGCATTATTTTCATCTTTCTGTTGGTTGATTAATCTGACAATGTACACTTGGAATATCTCTACCTACCAAAAAATCTCCATTTTCTTGTTCAAAGCGTTTATTTTACATGTTTTGTTCATGGAAAGAGGAGGTACAAAGCAAACAATTTTCTTGTTAACCTGGGGTTTGTCCAGATGGACCTCCCTCTTGATCCCACTCCCTGCAAGAAAATACATAGTAGTACACCACATTTCATAAACTCTAAGCCACAACTTTTTTTTTGTAAATGACCTCTGCGACTTGTCACATGCTACAGTTTATGCTTTGCTTAAAATGACTTTATTTCAATTCCTCTGCTATGGTTTCAAGGTTGACCAATGTCAAAATGTTGCATATGTGACTGTTAGCACACCACTTCGGCAGTCACATTCTGACTTCGGGGATGACATCTAAACACAACAGAACTGTGCATACATTTTAAAATTTGTCTTCATCTATGCAAACAGTGGCCTACTCTTCCAAAAGGTGGAATGAGTTTAATGTGTGTGCAAGATTTTATTCCTGCATTTCTACCTGGTACTTCATGGGTTTTCAGGAGAGAGGAATCGGTTTATAAACATCCATTTCTTCCGGGATAAAGTAGCAAAAGCAAAAGAACTGTAAAACCAATAAACAGAAGCCAGTGGTAAATTGTGGCTGATAAAAACTCCACATGGTTTTTTTGTAATCTCTAACTGCGACTACTTTGATATTAGGGGTAATGCATTAATTCTTTTTTTAAATCAAACATTAAGAGTTTATATTACAGAGCCACCTGTAACCTCCTGTTTACAATTATGGACCTCAGAAGCAATTTTGTTGACATACTGATTCTACCATCTGGCATTAAATGAAGTTTTATAAACAAAACACAAGGCAGCTGAAAGATATGAAGAGACAGACATCAAAGGGTCAGAATAGAGACAGACAGAAGGAATCACAAACATACAAAGCAAGAAATGTAGGAAAGTAGACAGAAAATGCAAAAAAAGAGGATGTCAGACTGACATGGACAAAGACAGCCGGTCACACAGACAAATGCTACATCATACAGAAAAATACATGACAAACATCTACCTGATCACGTTCTGGACACTGACATGGGGATATGCTGGATGGCTTTTCTGCTTTTTGGCACTTGACTCCAGTCCAGTAGCTTCTGTAAGCACGTGAGAAGTCATTAGTAACAGGGAAAATATTGTTATTGTCCTTCCACCATGATGTCCATTCCTTGTCGCTTGATTCAGTCTACCCCAATAGTTCCTGAAAACACTATTAAGTGGTGAACTACACGGGAAATCCCTTAGCTTAAGCATCAAATTAATCTGATCATTTAATTTTAAAAAAGAATTTGATAATGCTTATTTAAGACTTCTATCATTTATATCCCTTGTTAAATTCTTCATTGCTTTATTTGCTTAAGTATTAAAATGTTTCATGGCAACAGCTTCAAAGATAACATTAATAACCAGTAGTTAAACACAATGTCACAATCTAACATCAACCCCCTCAACTGCAAGTTTGTTATTATTAAAAGAATCAGCTCACCAATATTAAGAACAATCCAAAATGCAAACAACAAAATGTTTTGTGACCAAATCTTAAATGCTGGTTTTTCTTTTACTAGCATTGAAGGAGACAGTAGCAGCCAACGTAAGAGCCCTTCATATGTCAATTAACTAATGACTAGAAAGAAATTGTTGAGCTGAATATCTGAGGGTGACAATTCTTTAACCCGCATTTTGCCACAGAGGTTTCCCCTCGTTGCTGGCAGGTGTTGATGGCAGCAGCTATCTATTGACAGACCCACTATCACATAGCAGTGAAACATTTTCAACATAAAATCAGACCCTTAGGAAGACAGAGGCAGAAAGAAAATGGAAGAAAGACAGACAGAAATGCGTACACGAACAATAAAGAGACAGGCAGGCATAAAGGATGCTAGATACAAAGACAAATGCATGACGTAAATTACAGATATACATACACAATGTCACAAAACAATGTAACTATAAAACAAATACCGCACATGAATATTACCAAGTGTCCTGAGGCAGGGCCTGCTGGTGCTGAACTTGACCACTGCTGGTCAGGCTACCATGGCACCTGGTAAAAGCAGATGGACATCAATAAAACAGAAATAGCATAAGAAATTAAAAGCATGGAAAAAAGAGTGCTCAAAAAAAGAAACAAATAGTCAACGTACAAACAACTAGCACAGTTTACAGAGGCAGACGCATTACAGTTTTCCTAGTTTGACTGCACTCAAATGACCACAACTGATTGAAGCATTTCATCAAACAGGTGTACATCACACAGCAGACAGCATAGAATAAATAGCGGCAAATCAAATGACTGCTTACAGAGAGTAATACATGTAAAAGTGATGAACAAAGACCCAAAAATTAAAGAAGAAAATCAATACTCATTAGACACAATACAATTCGGATCAGAAATTAACTTTAAAAATCTGAAAAAACAGAAGTATATAGAACTGTACCTTGTTGACCGACTGCAGTTCTTCGTCACTGTCCTGGTACACGTACAGCCCTTGCCACTCCATTTCTGCCCCAGCGACTCTGAAAACAGTAAGTCATCATCAGTCATAGTGAACAGTAAGTCATCCTCAGTCATAGTGAACAGTAAATCATCATACTGAACAGTAAGTCATCATCAGTCATACTGACAATTCTATGAAATTTCACAAGCATATCCATTTATATGCATTTATTTATATATCTTTAAATACTCAAGCTAAAAGTCTGTAATTTTCTCACCTGCACTGTTGTAGAATCTGTGACCTATTGGTTCCCCCTCCATGCAGGCAGCTCGGCCAGTGTCAAGTCCACACACCCCAACAGCCTCTCTGCCAACAGACTGATTCTATCAAATAACACGGGAAAGATTTCCAACATGAATGCCTGTCTGTGTGAAAAGATACAGACATACAGACAGAAAAGGGCAGAACAAGACACTAAACAGACACGGCGCCACAGAAAGACAAACAGGACAGACAAACAGATAGAGAAAGGCAGACAGAATGGAGGACAGACATGGAGACATATGATACAAGCAAACCACTGGCACATATATACATTGTAACAGTTACTTTAAAAATACCGGTGTTTCTTCACTGCCTGTAGTGATGGATGCTGGAGGCAGGACCTGATGGTGATGGACTTGACAACAGCTGGTCAGACTTCCATGGTTCCTGGTCAAACAGATGGACCACACGAACATTTAGAACAGAGCAAAACAAACGCAAAGCATAGAAAGTGAGCAATGGCAGAAAACAAAGATAAATGTACACATAACTGGCAAAGATCAAAGGCACAAAAATCACCATTTTTTTAAAATCTGATGGTGCTCACATGACCACAGCTTACTGCACGTACATAGTATCAGGTAAAACAGATGTCCGTCATCAAGTAAACAACATAAAACAAAATGCAGCTTAAGTGTCTGATAAAAGAAATGAATGACGCATGTGCAAGTAGCTATCAAAGAAACAAATCAGAAAATCCACACAGATCGGACAAAGTCAGGTCAGACATAAAGACAAAAATCAAAACTCAAAATTCAGAAGTATGTAGAGCTTTCAGAAAACTCAGTCAAGTACACCTCTCTTAGTAAACAAGTTACTAATGAAGTCAGTAATTGACTCACCTGGACTCAGTGGTCGAATCCTGTGACCTGGCTCCCTCCAATGCAGGCAACTGCGACACTGTCAGGTCCATGCACCTTGACCGCAGCTCTGTCAACAGACTGATTCTATCACTTGGCAGTGAAACACTTTTTACCTGAAAATTAATGCAGACCCGCAGAAAGACACAGACAGGCAGAAATGCAAACACAGACAAGCAGGACATCCACAGATAACATACACAGAATGGCCGGCCAAATACATTATAGACATACAGACAAATACATAATGCACACATACCCACTGGCATACCTATACAAGGTCACAAAAACATAACTGTTACCAGTGTAACTTATCTGGTGGCGTTGGCATGACCACAGCTGGCTGATAAGCCGTACCTGGTAAAACAGATGTACTCAAAGTTAAAGACTGCATTAAAAAGTACAACACAACATGCTCATGAAATAGTAAAATTACAGAACTCACAGCTGAAAGTAACATAACTAACATGAAGCCGAGTGCAACAAAACATAATCATGCAATAGTGAAACATATGTCTTCACCTTCACCTCCCATGTAGTCCCGTGGACCGTGAGAGCACCACCGAAGATTTTGCAATCTCCAGTGGAAACATAAGTACTCACAGTCAAAAGTAGCATACAACAAAGTGCATTGTAACTAACAATACAGGTGACTAATACAAGTACAGATGACAACCAATGGCAAAAACAATAAAACACAGAAAACAATGAGAAAAAGCCATATAAAACAAAAATTTAAAAGACAAGTATACGGAAGCCAAAGCGTACCTCTGTGAAGACAAGCGGTAGCTTAAGATGACTGGTACTTAGCGCTTGTTTCCAGCCCCAAAGACTCTGAAATCAGTAAATCATCATCAGTCACTCAAAAAATGGTGAAAGTTTCAATGGCACAAACACCACATTCACATGGTCATAATACTTTCAAAGTGGTGAAATTCATGCTATTCCTTTTCGGAATACAGCTGACAAAAGTCCAATGCAAAAAATAGATTCTGTAATAAATCAGTCTGACAAAGCACAAAAACACATCTCCCTACACACAGATACATTCTCGCAACCTTCTTTTATCAACATTCTTTTTTTTCAGCAAAAATTGCTGGGCACAATTGTAGATCTAATGATTAAGATCTCAAAACCATCAATGAACCAAGAAAAGAATATCCAAATTTTCAGACTGCATAGTTATTTTATTCAAATCATCTGATTGACAGGGGGCTTTTCTTACCTGCCCTTTGTCCAGAGCCCTTTGATGCTAACTTCATGATGGTAGATGTGGTGTCAGTGCTGTATGTATACCTCTTGATAGCAGTCTCTGTTAACAAAGTGGTTTTTCCACATTGTACTAAACATTTGTAAAATGGAACACCCCCCCCCCCAAAAAAAAAAAGACCCAACAACAACCAACAAACAGAAAAGGATGAAAAAACAAAAGACAGACAGAAATGCCAGATAAGACAGGCAGAAATGCCAGACAATATATAGACAGAAATGCAAAACACAATCTTGCAATGTCAAACCAGATAGAAAAAATTGGGGGGGGGGGGGAGAATAAAAGTAACTTAAATACAGTATCAATGTAAAGATTTGTGCAAAGAAGATCAGACAAGACAGAATGATTAAAAAAAATGGATTAATATGTACCTGAAAACTGAAATTATGAAGGCGGCTTGTGATGGTGCTGAACCTGTCTGAAACTGTTCAGATTCTCATCTGGTACCTGGTAAAAAGTTTTCCTATATTCAGAAAAAAAACCCAACAACACAAAAGTCACTACCCCTCACAAGCTGCTGGTCTTGTTTTCAAACCAGTAATGTCAGTGCTGCCGTGAAAGGCAGAGAACATACCAGCCCTGGAAAAAAACACCCTGTTGCCTGCTGCATTGCTCATGTCCCTCTGGATGACCATCTTGGTCAAGGGACTGATGATGATGATGATGATGATGATGATGATGATGATGATGATCTCCTGCAATAGCTTGTCCATGTTGTTTTTTGTTGTTGTTTTTGTTCGGTTTTGTTTTGGTTTGGGGTTTTTTGTGGGGGTTGTTCGTTTATTCTTTGGTTGGTGAGTTTTGCACTTGGTGTGCCTGTTGTTTTTGTTTTGTTTTGGGGGTGGTGGGGGGAAGGGGAGTGTTTTTGGTGGTTTTTTGGGGGAATGGAAAGTAGTTCTTTTAGTTTTAGATTTTTTAGTTTAGTTTATTGGTGAGCAGGAATGTCCCATTTGTTATCTGTTCTTTTTCTTTGTTTTATTTTTTGAAGGGTTACTGGTTTAATTTCGTTTTATTTCATTTTGTTTATTTCAGTTTATGTGAAAATGATTTTTGGTTATGTTTACCGTCTTATTTCAAGTCTTTAAGTTGTTCCTTTTAGTTTATCTCATTGTTTTATAGTTTCATCATCTGTAAAGCACCAGTCCAGCTGATTTTACAACACTCATTCCAAACTTACAACACAACATCTATACTCAGGTTGAGTTTCACTGTGCACAAAGCCTGAAGTTGACATGAATCTGTAAATGTAGGACCATCCATATGGCCACCAGCCAGTAGAGTCCCAGCACAGCTGTTTTTTCTGATTCCATTTTAGTTTTTGTTTGTGTTTTATTTTAGTTTGCATTTTAAGTTTTGTTTCCCCCGGTTTCAGTTCATTCATTTTGTTTCATCTTCCTTTTTTTGTTTATACTTTTTCTATTTTTATTCTGTTATTTTGGTTTTTTTGCAAGGCACTGTCTTGCAATGCAGTTCATTTATTTATCACAATTTGCTGAGCTTTGTGCAGACGCCACTCAGATCATCAGCGCTGCAGGTCTGTCTTGAAAGACCTGAAAACTTCAAAATCTTATGCACCAACTGTACAAGCATTAGATTAAAATATTACAATTCTACAGGCCAAGACCAGCATACCTTCTGGTCCCAGACACCAAGTGAGGAGGCCCTTGAAATTTGTGTTGAAGCATGTTTTATCTTACCTTCTCAATACTTCCATCAAAAGAGATCCTAAGAAAGAAATACATACAGTGAAGATGTCCTGTAGTCTGCATGACTGTGGTTTTGACACCTTCATCCCAGTGTCCTTGTCTAGGCAATATCTGTTAACTGACATGATATACATGTGTGTCATAAACATGAAAAAGAGACGTGTGTGTGTTCTTGTTTCCTGTAATAAGATTTAAATACATTTTCCAGGTAATAAATTTTGCATAGTTAGTAATAAACCATCTTTTTGGACTTACTGACCATGCACAACGGTTTTCTATTTTGCTAGTATGCACACTGTATTAGAGTGTACATTTGAAGAGAATACGGCTGTAATACTGTGCATATAATTGGTAATATAGTGAAGTGAACAATGGTTAGGGTACTGTGCATGCATTCTTTAATTTTTAGTGACCAATGGCTACAATACAGTGCATGCGAATTATGGTGCAACAATTATGCCTCTGCCGGAATTAAACAGCTAACTAAAGGGAACACTCCCCCTCCCCCACCCCAAAAAACCAAGTTCTGCCCCATTCTGTAATTCCTCATATGTCCTTCGGATGAAACTGCAAACCGTGATCTCGTGTAAAAACGCTTACAGAACGTCTTGGGCACAGGTTACAACCCTATCCTCCTTTAAGAAGAGTAGGCAATTGTAATACAACTAAGTGGTGGGCAAAGGGTTGCATAGCAAAATCTTATCAATGGTGTGGACCTTTTAGCTTCACTTGACCAATGAAAAAAACCTTTTATAACATATAACGCTAAAAATGGAACCATAACTATGCAAAAGTGAAGGAAACGTTCAAGCAATGACTGAAATTCAAAACCCGAAACTTTTAAATGCTTACAGTCGGGGCTAAGTTGAAAATTAATGCTTGGCTGCACGTTCACGCCAGAGTTACAACTTTGATCCCTTAAAAAAGCGATGGAAAATAATTATTACCTTACAGCAGTCTGTGCGCAGATAATCAGTCGTGTGGAGCAGTACGACATATCGATAAGGGAACTTCAAAACTGCCGAAAACAACCACTAAATATCACAATAAAAAACACTTGTTTCTCTATCATCAAGCCCAACATGGCGTTCATATGCAAAGAGCGCGCTGTGTCACGTGTTAAAGAGGGATAACTCTGCACGTCTCCTCGTACTGATTAACTCATTTTGAACAATCAGCAACATGCATTGCTGTTTGCACCAAGTTTTAGATAGGTTTCTTCTAATTAGATCTGGATTTATACCTTTAAATAATCAAAATTCATTTGCAACTGAAAGTGAGCACAGCAGTTTTGTTTTGTTTTGTCCCCACCTCCCCCTCCCTGCACACACACCTATAAATGTCACAGAAGGGGAGATTACCATGGTTAGAAGAGGGTGAATGGAAAAGAGCAGATAAGGAAGTTGGACGATTGGGGGGGGGGGGGGGGGAGGTGGGGGGCAAGAAGAAAGGGGGGAACAGGTGGGGCAGTCGGGACAGGGGTGGGAGGCAGGAGGGACAGATAGTGTCAGAGTCTGCCTATGATCTCTATTGCCAGTTGGTTCCAGTTAGACATCTCTTAGTGAGAGATAGCCTCTCAGGGATCATTATCATTAAGTATTATGTTTTTTAAAAGCAACCTTCTTGACAGAAACTCAGTTATGAAACAAAAAATATTCTTAGTACATGGCATCTTTTCGAAGAAAAAACACTCAGCGGAAAGTTTTCTGTGTTAAATAATTTCTCGAAAACAGTGCAAAACTATCTTGGTGGAAAGAAATTTCTAAAAGATGATTAAAATTATTCCCATTGAGAATGAATTCAAACAAATATTTCCATTGGAAAGTTGTTTTTATTCATCGGGTGGCAATTTCCTAAAACAAAGAATTTGTTTTAAAGATCCTGTTGGTAGGGATTTCTTGGTACACCAGTCTAGGAGGAAGTTAATTTCAAACACAAAATCTCAGGAGGTAATTCTCCCTTCCGGAAAGAAATCCCCAAACAAATGAAAAATCCTAATAAATTTCTCTTTCAGTGGAAGATAATTTCGAGAACAAAACAAAGTTTTGTATGAGGTAGTTTCTCTAGTCACCTCCTCAAAAGGGACCTTATGTTTTCAGAAAACGTGTTCAACAGAAAATGTTAATCCAAAATGCCTAAAAAATGCTGTCATTGAAAGATACTATTTTCTAAAGTTGTTATATTTAAATAATTGAATCTTTAATCATTCATTTTCAAAGTGTATGCACTTATTCCCTCAACAATACTTTATGTGGTCAAGCGGGAAATTGCATCCCTTGTATATCCAAGTGTGGGTCATTTATTATTTTCCCAACTTCTCTTGCCCGTGCTCGTACTGTAAGTGTTTGGCAATGTTTGGTTATCTATCTAAGACTGACCATTTGGCTGGATACAAACCTAATGACAAACCCTATTACCTCCCTTGCATTTTTTCAATAGGATCAGCATACATAAGGCACAAAGAATCACTAGGTGTTTATTTTCTGCTATTCATATTTGTAGTTTTTGTGCAACATATATTTTAAGCGTATTTTCTTCTCTTGTTGTCATCGTCTTTCGAGGACACCTTATAAAGGCCAAGAAATATCAAAATATGTTTGTAAACACGATTGACACTTCTAAATTCTGAAAAGTGTCTCGCTGTAAGGTGCCAACCGAGGGCAGAAGTCTTGTTAGCTTGAATTGTCGACATAAGGCAAAGTAAATGAGGCATGATTTTGTTGCTAAAATAGTGCTCAGTTATTGTCATTCAAATGTTCATTCACTACTTTGATAGGGTTTTCAAACAGTAGTTGTGATAACAATGTACGTATTGTTCGAAACATATAAGCCTGTAAAGTTAGCTGCAAGCAAATTATTATGCTGTCAAATTCACATACGTGCGCGCGCGGTAAACACTCTGAGAGACAGCTAAATTCGATAATACAATATTTAAAGAAAAAAACAAAATAATTCTCATACAGAGTCGCGCTCTGGAAATCCCTGTAACATCAAAAGTATTTAAGCCCAATAAAAATCCGTGCAGTAATTCGATAACTTATTCCTACCTCTTTGCACTTTTAACCTGTATACTCATTGGTATCCTGTCAGTGTACAAACATGTTAGTTCTAGCGCTAAAGAGTCACTCATGTAGGTTACGGGCGAGCATGCATACACCACTGTCCAACTCTGTGTGTTACACACACACACTTGCGCACATACATACCCACTTATGCAGGCACGCACATATTGATATTTCATTTTCTCGCTGGGGAAACAGATCTAAATATATGTGGGCATTGTGCCATCAGAAGAAGACCTGACAACCGGCAGGGAAGAAAACCCTACCACTTCGATTGCATCACAAGGAGGGTCGTTTATTTATCTTTCAAAAAAGATATATTTAAAATAAGAAAAGCACCCCCACCTTTCTACTCTTCTATTTCCCAAGGAAAGAAAGAAAATAAGACATAAAGGAAAGAAAGAGAGACATATATAGCACACAAAAACAAAACTATACGAAACAAAAGAAAAGAAAGCACACCGAAGAAGAAAATGGAAAAAGAAAACACAATAATAGCGCATAAGGAAACAAAACTTAAATCAACAAGAAGATGATATAGCAAAAAATATTGACAGTAGTCAATGAGAACAGGGGGGGGAGGGAAGTGGCAGAAGAAAGTGAGAACGAAGGAAAGGGAAAGAAAGAAAGAAAGAACTGAACAAACACACCCACACACACAATGAAACAAAAAATGAAACGAAACACAAAACGGCAAAGGAAAGGCAAAGAACCTTTAGATGCAGCAAGAAGTGGAGAATCGCGATTTCTCAGAAAGACAGAGAGGCAGAAAGAAAGGAAGAAAGAAAGCCAGACAGACAAAAAGAGACACACAGAATGAAATGAAGACGAGCAGTTACAAAAACAAAAGAAAGGACAGAAAAAAAGGACGGAAGAACAAGACAGCTAGAGAGAAAGAAATATTGAAAGACAAAAAAGAAAGTAAAAAAAACCAAAGAAGGCGGACAGGCAGCCAACCTGACAGACATAATAAGTAAATAAAATAATTTTAAAAAACAAAAGTAGCCAACAAAACTAAAAGGAAACCCCAAAATTCCAAATAAGCAAACAAACTTAATAAAGACAGAAAGAAAAGAAAAGAAAACAAAAACGTGAAGAAAAAAATACGATAACCCAATGTCAGCTTCGTTTTTTCAAAGAAAATGACTTAGCACTCGAAACTTTATATATAGGCTGCACTACATCTTTTTTTTTTATTCGCTCTTTCTTTCATTTTGAACACAACCGAATAAGCACCCATTTTCTTTGTTGTACACCCAGTCCCCGTTTTCCTGCAGTATTGTAAATTTTGTCATCTGTTCCCACCGGCACACAATGGCTTACTCTTCTGACAGACGTAACGAGTTTTAACGTGTGCGTAAGATGTTTGATTGTATTTGCACATGGGATTTTGGTCTATTTTTCTATTTTTTTAAAATTTATTTAATTCTTTTATATCGAGGATAATGGAATAAGCATTTATGTCCTTTTTTACATCCAGTCCCCGGGTGTATGCGGTTTTGTAAATTGTCATATGTTCCCACCGGCACACAATGGCCTACTCTTACGAAAAGCGGAACAGGATTTTAACGTGTGCCCAAGATGTTCTGCGTGCGTTCGCACACGGGGCCTCGGTTTATAGTCTCATCCGAAGGACTTTTGGGGATAGTGGAGTCTGCACTGATGTTAACTGCAGGGGAAAATATCCCCTTAAACGGGAATCGACGCCAGGTCGTCAAGCGCAATGTTCTAACCGCTAGGCTATCCCGCCCCAGCAGAAGGACTTCGCAGTTAAAGAAAGAAAAGAAAGAGAAAGGTGGAAGAGGAGGGGACGTAAAATAGAGTTTCCTAAAACCTATTTTGTGGCTAGGCCAAAAACTTTGTCGTGTTAGCCAAGTACCACCAAGTCCTACGCTAAAATGAGGCTGTGCATGACAATAATGTTATGCTATATTTATATTGTATTTTGCATTTATATTTGTATACCACTTTGAATCACGGCAGATTTGCTCACCCCGGGGAGAACACGTCGCCTCAAGAGCAGCGCCACCCGTTTGTGGGGATTTTTCCTGCCCGCATATGCATTCGTTACCAGTCACTGTGACTTCTTTTTCCTACAGAATTTTGCCAGGGACAGCTCTCTGGTTGGCGCAGGTTCTTTTTACGCGCTCTAAATGCGTGTTGCTCACTGGACCTCGGTTTATTGCCTCATCTGAAATACTAGCACCCAGACCACCACACCTCACGGTCTAGTGAAAAGTTGGGGGGGGGGGGGGGTGTCAAATTGTGGGCACAAACGGAGATCAAACCCGGACTTTTCGCTTTCTAGGCAAGGTGCGTTACCACTAAACCACCGATCGTCTTAAGCCGCGTCAA
>CM054138.1:54746196-54768696 GCA_028751875.1 Rapana venosa
ACGAACGGTGGACCAGCTGGCTCCACTTAGCGCGGTCGTGGGCAAGTGCCTGGGTGACACTGAAGTCCTCCCCCGTCCAATCACGGATGTCGTCGGCCCACTTTCTCCTCTGTCTGCCCCGTCTTCTCTTCCCCTGGACTGTTCCTTGCAGGATGGTCTTTGCAAGTCCTTCTGAGCGTGTTACGTGCCCATACCATCTGAGTTTCCTCTTTTTCGCCGTGGTCAGTAGGTCTTCATAACCCCGCACCTGTTGAGTGATCATTCTGCGGACTTCATTGTTGGTGACATGGTCCTTGTATGAGATGCCAAGGAGCCTTCTGAGGCATCTCATTTCTACTGCTTGGATCCTCCTTTGTAGGTCTGCGTTTAGTGTCCATGCCTCACATGCGTAAAGCATGATTGAGGTGACTAGCGCGTTTAGTAACTTTACCTTGGTTCCGAGAGGGATGTTTCTGTCTCTCCATATGGTCTTCAGTCTTGCCATTGCTGCTGCTGTTTGTGCCGCTCTTGCTAGGATTTCGGTCTTCGATCCCTCCTCACTTATGATGGCTCCAAGGTACTTGAAATGGTCAACTATCTCCAGTTCTTTTCCGCTGAGAGTGATCTTGGTGGTGATTGGCTGGGCACTGTTTGTCATCAGCTTGGTTTTCTCGGCACTGATTTCCATGCCGTATTGTGAGGATATTTCGTCCAGTTTCTTCACTAGGTTGGCCAGTTCCTCTTCATTTCCTGCCAGACCGTCAATGTCATCGGCAAACCTGAGGTTGGTGATTGTTCGCCCTCCAATGCTGACTGTGCCTGTGTAGTCTTCCAAGGCGTCAGTCATGATGCGTTCGAGGAAAATGTTAAATAGTGTCGGCGACAGCAGACATCCCTGTCGGACCCCAACTGAGGTACGGAACCATTCTCCTACCGTGCCCTGTACGAGTACTGCACTGGTGGCCTTTGAGTAGAGTTCCTTGATGGTGTGGATCAGCTTCTGGCCCATGTTGAATTTGTTCATGGTGGCCCACAGAGCGTCATGCCATACTCTATCGAAGGCCTTCTTAAAATCAATGAAGACGTGGAAGATGTCTTGTTGATGCTGGCTGTATTTCTCACACAGAACCCTCAGGTTGAATATCTGTTCTGTGGTGCTTCTATTTGGGCGGAAACCGGCCTGCTCTTCGGCGATGATCTCTTCTGCCTGTGGTTTCAGCCTGTTCAGGATCACTTTCAGCATAACTTTACTGGCATGACTTATGAGGCTGATTGTCCTGTAGTTTTGGCACTGCTGGAGATTTCCTTTCTTGGGGAGAGTGATGATGAGTGATTGGGTCCATGGTGTAGGCCACTCTCCGGTCTGCCAGATCTTGTTGCAGATACTTGTAAGGATGTCTGTCACTGCTTCTCCCCCGTGTTGGATCAGCTCTGCTGGGATGTTGTCGATTCCTGCTGATTTTCCTTTCTTCAGCGATCTAATTGCTACTTCTACTTCCTCGCGTAGAATTGGGAAGTTGTCTTTATTCGATGAGGCTTGGCTTGCAAGAACGCTGGGGTCGCCTAGCGTCTGATATCACACCCTAAATCCTCACTTGAACACGATCACACACACACAATTGCGCGCTCACGCACATACGGACACCCTACATCCTCGCTTGAACGCAGTCACACACACACACACAAAGGTACGCACGCACGCACGCACACACAATGTACTTTTTCTTTCTTTTCATTGGGCCACAGTAGGTTTAGAAATTCGAATAATAAGATTTACAAGCATTGAGAGCTGAAGTGTGCGTGCGTATGTGTGTGCCCCAGAAATCAAACACATAATTCGAAGCCGAAACCAAAGCACACAACATAAACACAAACAAGAAAATTCCATGACACAAATAACAAAGAATTTTTAAAAAACGTAATATTTTTTAAAAATCAAGCAAAACACTACAAAAAGAGGAAATGAAATCTAAATAACGACAACAACAACAAAACACAAAATCCAGAACAAAACCGGAAGGAAGAAAGGAGATGACCTTCAAAAGGTCAAGATGGCACTCCTGTAAACCCCTCATGCACTTCTTCCGATTAAAAAAGAAACAAAACAATAACAACAACAACAACAAAATGGGAAAAATATCTGACAAGCTTTGCGATTGGAGAAAAGAACCGAGAGCTAAAACAAAAAATAATACTGCCAGCGCACGAAAAAAAAACCACTTCCCAAAATAAACACAAACTTCAGCAGCAAAAATATCTCTCACAACATCAACGGCCTTTATCATGTTAGGGGGCATGATTATAACGGTTGTCTTATTGAGGGGTGCTTTTTTTTCTCCACATATTTTGTATTTATTTGTATTCCACTCTACGTCAGAAGAGATTTCTCTGTGTGAAATTCTGGCTGATCTTCCCAGGGAGAGGGCGCGTCGCCACAAGAGCAGCGCCGTCCTTTTTTTTAAAAAAACTTGTCTTGAGTACATGTACATTTGTCTCCCTTTTGTGCACAACTCCGTGTGTGTGTGTGTGTGTGTGTGTGTGTGTATGTGTGTGTGCGCGCGCACACGCGTGCATGCTCATGTGCATCTGTTTTGTCTATCTGCTTGTTTACGCGCAAAACATACACCTTATGTGCTAACATGTGCCAGATTGCATTATGAACTAAAGCAGAAGGATACCTTTTTTCCTTTCTTCGATGATCCCATCATGTTTGCCTGTGCGTACGCACACACCCATGCACGCTCGCATGCTGGAAAACACACACACACGCACACACACACACGCACACACACACACACACACACACACACGGATAGAAACACAGACACAAATGCTCAGATTCACACGCATCATGCTCCCATCACTCTCCTTCATTCTTTCTTGTCTGTGCAAAATGCAGTAAATAATTATACTGACAAGAACATACGTTCAGTTCTTGCTTCTGTGCATACTAACCAAGAGCCATTCTTAAAGGTGTGCGTGTGTGTGCAAGGACGGGAGGGGGGGAGGGGAATTTTCGTTTTCACTTGCCTGTGCCACGTCTTTTTGCCGGAAGACAAACGAGTACAGCGTGGGTTTTTTAGAGTACACCCCACGTACTAAACCCAGCACGTGCACAAGTTAGTGTCGCTCATTGGCGAGACTCCAGCCTGGACAGGTTAGTCAAGGACATTCTTTTAGTGGCCTGTAAGGGTTCCCCAGCCTCTTCACAGTGTGCTTTTATTGTATCCTGTTCCCTCTAGTTTTGCATTGGAGGTTTCAGAGCTTGGCATAAGAAGGTGTAGGAGTATGTGCACACACACACACACACACACACACACTCTTGTTGTATTTGCGGCCACCATCTCTCACTCTTTGAGTCACACACACACACACATACGCATGCACTCACGCGCGCGCACACACACACACACGCAGGTAGATATTATTGATCAAGTTGTTTTTATTACTAGATACATGGCTTGATGAAAAAAAGAAAATGCATTGCTTATTCAATGTACCATCTGGAAATAAAAATTTGAGTTGCCTTCACACACACACACACGCGCACGCGCGCGCACCCACGCGGCATGTTCTCTGTTTGTTTTTTTTAAAATCTTCTTTGCATTGACTCTTTAAGTATTTTGGAAATTCACTGTTATGGTCAGGCTTTTTAAGCCATCCAGGTTTTGTAACTGTGTGATTGATTATATGTTAGTGTGGGTTAGTCTGTGTGAATTTTTTAATTGTACGTGTGTGTACCGAAAGTAGAAGTGGGTGGGGTCAAAGTGTGATGGAGAGGAAGGAGGATAGTGTGTGTGTGTGCATGTGTGTGGGCGCGCTGTCTGTCTGTCTGTCTGTCTGTCTTTCCGCATGTCTGTCTATCAAATGATTGTGTGACTTTCGCCTGTCTGATTGCCTGTCTGTGTACATGCAGATGGAAAATAATAGTGGAAAAAGGGGATAGTTTCTGGCATGCAGTCAAATACCCTTTTATATTATGCGTCCTGTGTTGTGTAAGACAGTACAAGTACTGACAAGAACATACTTTTTTTTCTCTCTCGTTTATATGCATACTAGTCAAAACCCATTGCTTAAAGCAGGACTCTTTCACGTTTTCCTGTGCCATCCCCCTCCCCCCCCCCCCCTACCTCCATGGCCACCCCCCCCCCCCTTTTTTTTTTTACAGAAGACAAATGAGAACACGCTTTGTAGAGGACACCCTATGTAGGTAGCACAGCACGTGCACGTGCTAATGTCCCTGGTTAGCAGAGCAAGCATTTTGGATTGGTTAGGCAAGGAAACGTACCAAACCATAAATCCTCCTTGACCTTTGAACTCCAAGTCTTGTCAGCCATTTTGTAAGATTATGTAGGACTGTGTGTGTGTGACGTGTTGTGTGTGTATGTGTGTGTTGTGTTGTGTTGTGCGCTTGTGTGTGTGTATGTGTGTGTGAGTGTGTGTGTGTGTGTGTGTGTGTGGTGTGTGTATGTGTGTGTGTTTGTGTGTGCGCCTATGTTTGGGTCTGTTTTTTAATTTATTTATTTATTTTATTTTATTTTATTCTTTTATATCCAGGATAATGGAATAAGCACTCATGTGCTTTTGACATCCAGTCCCCGTGTGTATGCAGTTTTGTAAATTCTGTCATCTGTTCCCGCCTGCACACAATGACCTACTCTTACCAAAAGAACGGAACAGGATTTAACGTGCTGTGCGTCTGT
This sequence comes from Rapana venosa, assembly GCA_028751875.1. Classification (NCBI taxonomy): domain Eukaryota; kingdom Metazoa; phylum Mollusca; class Gastropoda; order Neogastropoda; family Muricidae; genus Rapana; species Rapana venosa. The sequence continues at coordinate 54,750,879 of CM054138.1, forward strand.
GTCTGTACTTACTCATACACAAACGCATGTGTGTCTGTCTCTAATCTGTCTGTTTATCGGTGGGTCTGTCTCTCTGTTGTTCTACGCTCACATGCGCATGGAAGGAAAACAGGCAAAACGGAAGAGGATGTGCGTGGATTTCTGGCACGTAGTTAAACGCCCATATGTGTTCTGCTCTGTAAGCAAGGCAGTAAACACACTGACAGCAACATCCAGGCTGTTTTTTTCTCTGTCTCTCTCTCTCGTTAATGAGCACACTTCTTCTTCAACCAATGCTCAGACAGCAACTATTGTTGCCCGCCATGTGAGCGAAAATGGGTCGGGCTGCTCTTAATTGCCTGACAGGTCAGGCCAAGGGCATCTTACTTTGGTGTGGGAGAGACTTGATTTTCTTCTTTAAAGTCTTTATGGTAAACTACGGCAGGAAAATGGACCGAGAAGGAAGAAAGTAGACAAGACTCGGGTGATGGGGGTAGAAAATGAACAAGGCAGAAACAGAGAGAGTGATAGAAAAGAGGGAATTCCTAGCACAGAATTTTCAGAAAGTAGGGATGCTATTTACACTGACAGGTCCAAGGCATCCTCCACAGGGGAATGTGCTTACTAGTCAAGAACCATTCCTAAAGCATGCTTTTCTTAAGTGCCTGCTATGCCTAGCGCTGCTCAGCCTTTTCATAGAAGACAAAAGAGTGCAAGGTTGTTGTTTTTTTAAAAGTACACGCCATGTACTAAACCCAGCACGTGCATGTGTTAATGTCCCTTGTTAGTGGAGCGACAGCCTGGACTCAATTAGTCAAGGAACTGTAATGGCCTGTAAAGATGTCTAAGCCAGCTTCTTAACTGTCTATTGGCTGTAGTCTGGTGTTGTTTTGCCAAGGGACGGGATAGCTCAGTAGTCAGAGCACTCGCTTACCCCAAGCTAAGGTTAAGCAGCATCGAGCCTGGTTACCACTTGGATGGGTGACCATTTGTGCGCCTTGGCTTCAGGACAGTCCCCCCAGTTCACCCAGCTGTAAATGGGTACCTGCCTCTTTAGGGTCAGGGAAGGTAAAGCAGCGAGGGAGAGGAGATGGGCGCCCCTCTCAATATTCTGGCCCCTAGAGAAGTTGAGGTCTTTGATGCCTCGCTCCCCTACGACCACATGTGCATAGGTTATGAGACACCTTTAACATTTTTTACTCTGGTGTTTGGTGTTTTTGGCCTCAGAATTTTCTATAATGAGTTGTTCGAGTACGTGCATACATCTTGTGCTTGTCTCCCTCCATGTCTCCTGTCCCCCAGTCTCCTGGAATTATTTTTCGTTCGCATTGGCATTAAGGTAAAGGTTTTCTATAACCTATGTGGTCATAGGGGAGTGAGGCATCAGAGACCTCAATTTCTCAAGGGGCCAGCATGTTGAGGGTGGCGCCCATCTCCTCTCCCTCGCTGCTTTACCTTCCCTGTCCCTATAGTTAGGTACCCATTTACAATTGGGTGAACTGGGGTACTGTACTGAAGCCAAGTCGCACAAACGGTCACCCATTCAAGTGGTAACAACACGCGATGCTGCTTAACATTGTCTGGGGGTGGGGGGGAATGAGCGCTCTGACCACTTGAGCTAAATGCATGGGCATTAAATATTCTGAAAATATAGATGGTCAGCTTTTATTATAACGGCCTAAAGCTTGGTTTATGCATGTTTTGTATGTACATGTGCATACCTTTGCTCTCACGTGTGTATATACATATATGTGTAAATACATCTGTGTATCTATGTTTCTATCCATATGTTTGAATGTATATTATGTAGAGACAATCAGTTCATGCATGCTTGCATGTGTGTATGCATTTGCATGTGTGTATGCGTGCGTGCGTGTGTGTGTATGTGTGTTTAGGTGAGTGCACGTGTGTGTGTGTATGTGTATGTGCAGGAGAGTGCATGTGCGTGCGTGTGTGTTTATGTGTGTTTGTGTGTGTTACACACTTCCTTTACAAAAAAAAGATAAATACAGGAAGATATAAACCCATTTTTCCTCTCTGTTATTATCATACAAGTCAAGCACCATTGCTAAAGTGTGTGTGTGTGTGTGTAACAGTTCTCTTCACACAAGCTTAGAGCAGTATAGTGTGTGTGTGTGTGTGTGTGTGTGTACCTAGTACAGAAAACAAATGATGGAAACGTTTACAGAGTAACTCCCACCTCCTGTCAGCTACTTAACCCAGTGCACACGCGGGTTAATGGGCCTTGTTTGTAAAGCCATAACCTGGAACTCATTAGTCAATTAAAACGGATTGGCTGTGCCTGAAGGCAAGGATTGTACTTCAGCTCCTACGAAGATTGATTGATTGACTACACGACTCTTGTTTGCTATTCTTGGGTCTACAAGTTTTGCCCTGGAAGAGTTGTAAGAGTGTGTACACACCCACGTACACACACACACATACACACACACACTCGTGTTGTGTACCTGCTGTCGTTTCTCAGTCCCGTTACACACACACACACACACACACACATGAAGGCGCACATGCGAGAACGCACTTACGCATGCATACACATACACACAGGCGCAGCGCATGCACGCACGCGCACACAATCACACAGAGAAAATCACACACATACGCATGCACCAACACATACACACGAAAGCGCACACACATGCATGCATGTACACGCACGCACATATACACACGCACGCACGCACGCTCGCAACACACACATACACACACACTGGCTTGTTGTAAAAAAAAAAAAAAAAAGCAAATGTATTGCTTATTCAATGTACCATCTGGAAATAAAAATTTAGCCCTGACTTTGACACATGCATACACATGGACTCGCACACACAAGCACTCACGTACACGTGTACATCCAGGCACATATGAACACCATCCACACACACAAACGCACGCGCATGCTAACCCACGCATATACATACAGACAGACACATATACACATACACCCGCGAGCATACACAAACACTGTTCCTTTCTATTCATTGGGTCACAAATATTAAATAATACACTTAAAAGTTATTAATATGTGTGTATGTGTCTGTGTGTCTGTGTGCGCATGCGCGCGCGTGAGTGTTTCTGTCTGCTTGTCTTCCTGAGCGTCTGTCTGTGAGTGTCTGTGTTTGTCTCTGCTTCTGTGCATGTGTTTGCATCCAAGTCTGTGTTTGCATCTGAGTCTGTGTTTGTGTCTGTGTCAGTGTGTTTGTGGGTGTGTTTACATCCACAGAGAGAGAAGGGGTGGGGGAAAGAGAGGGGGTGGAGGAGAGAACGAGAGAGCGAGAGAAAGAGAGAGAGAGAGAGAGAGCGAGAGAGAGAGGCGGGAGAGAGTGAGAAACAGACAGACGAACACAGAGAGAGAGAGAGAGAGAGAGAGAGAGAGAGAGAGAGAGAGAGAGAGAGAGAGATTCGGATTCGGATTCGGATTCGGATTGTTTATTCATGTATAGGCCAAGGCCCCTTATGAAGGGGTATACGAACATGATATGACAATTACAACACATGTAGTAAGATCCAAAAATGAAAGAAAAAAGTGAATACAGACTGATTGCATATGATCAAAATGATTCTCACGACATAACAAGGTCTCTAAGCTTAACTGCTTTATATAAATACAAGGCAGAGTTACGGACTACTTCAGGAGAGGATGATGACATAAACAAGGTTAATTTAAATAATGATGGCTGTCTATAATATTTGGGCTTAATAAACTGTTCTCGAATCTTTGTTAAAACAGGGCAGCATAGAACAAAATGAACTTCGCTTTCTTCTGCCTCTTTACACACAGGACAAATCAATTCATCATTGCCAACATTTCTATACCTATAATAATGAACACCTAATTCTGATACACCTAATCTAAATCTTGTCGTTATAAACATTAAATGCTTATCCATATCTAGCCTTAAATATGGCTTCAAGTCAGAAACGGTGCAAAACGTTCTGTAAACAGTAAATCTGTCGCTATTCTGAATATGAGCAGACCATTTCTGCCAAGAACAATCTACCAAGCGTTGACGAAAAACACGTATAAAACTATCAACATAGCCAACGCCCTGATTTTGCCAAACGAAGCCAAACCCATTTTCAAACAAACATACACGCACCCTGGTTACCCAATTTTCTTTACCTCTAGCATCTAAATTACACAACATATCATATGCTTTACGTGGTATTCTATCGTTAGTCATGTGCAGTAATTTAAACCAGTAGCGAATACAATTAACAACGTTTACTATGCAAATGGAGTGGCGGTTCGTTTCACCGTAAACTAGATCATTAGGAGTTCGTTTATCTACACCTAAATATCTCTTTAAAGCAAAAGTATGAACATGTTCACAATGGACAGCAGCTTTTTCTAGCCCCCATAATTCAGATCCGTAAGATATATAATATATATATATATATATATATATATTTTTTATATATATAATATATATATATATATAATAGAGAGAGAGAGAGAGAGAGAGAGAGAGAGAGAGAGAGAGAGAGAGAGAGAGAGAGATTCTTGCATGCACGTGTTGGGTCACCTAGGTACATTCTGTTTTGTGACTAACTCAGCAGATGTGCTGACAAGAATGTATACCCGTGTTTTCCCTTGTTTATCTGTGTGTGAAGGAAGTCCCAGTATGAATGTATGTTTTCTTGGTGCATGCCAATGTGTTACTACATTCATTTTCTTTTCTTTTCTTTCTCAATGTACACGTTATTTTTCTCGTCCCTATAACAAGAGTTCCAAACTTCATCAATAATAATAATAATAATGATAATAATAATAATGGTTGTTGTAGCAGCAGCAGCAGTAGTAGTAGTAGTAGTAGTAAGAAGAAGAAGAAGAAGAAGAATGGACACTTTTTGAGCACTTTATAGGGGAAGCACAAAACTATTTACGTCATAAAAACAAAAAAGTCACAAGTAATATACTCAAATACATCAATAAACACAATACCACTTCTAGACTACAAAGAAATAAACAAAATAATATTATGATTTAAACAACGTAGCTAAACAGTACTTCCAAAACCAAAACGAAACAAAACAAAAAAGATATAAAAAATTCGACTTTAGGGACAATGTTCAAGCACGACACCAATATGCATACTTTAAAAAAAATAAATAAAAAAAAATAAAAAAATAAAAATAATAATAAATATATATATATATATATATATATATATATATATATATATATATATATATATAATTGTCATCCGTTTTTACCAGCACAAACGGCGTGCTTTTCCAAAAAGAAGAACGGGTTTAACGCGTGTGCATAATGTTCTGCATACGTTTTAAACACGGGGCCTCGGTTTATACTTTCAGCCGAAGGACTTTCGGAGGAATGGAGCCAGTGCTGATCTTAACATCATGGAGAGAATTCTCTTTGAACAGGCGTCTTGATGGTGGCTCCAACCTGGGCTCGATTGATCCCGGGCTTTCAAATCGCCAAGAGCAAAGCTCTAACCACTAGGCTATCCCGTCCCTGTAAAGGTAAAGGTGTCCCATCACCGATAAGCTCGTAGGGGAGCGAGGCGTCAGAGACCTCACTTCTCTAGGGCCAGCATATTGAGGGCGGCGCCCATCTCCTCTCCCTCGCTGCTTTACCTTCCCTGACTCTAAAAGAAGCAGGTACCCATTTACAGCTGGGTGAACTGGGTGACTGTACTGAAGCCAAGGTGCGCAAACGGTGACCCATCCAAGTGGTAACCACGCTCGATGCTGCTTAACCTTGGCTGGGGGAAAGCGAGTGCTCCGACCACTGAGCTATCCCGTCCCTGTACAGACCTCAATTCTTTGTTACCTGTTCTTCTGGATGTTTATTTTGTTCTTTGAATGAACTCTGCCAAACCTGTTGTTTAAAGCCCCGCCGACTACAAAGGCCATATCAAGGCTGTCACCTTATCATTTTTTTTAAAATCTCAGATTAAAACTATGATTTATACAGATTCAAACAGGGTTTAGAATCATCTCTACTGACGTCCCTTGTATTGTATCAACGCCCTCGTCAATTCTTATGGTCAACCCAGGACAGTCACTGCCTTGTACCAATAAACTCAGGCGTAATCTGCAATGAAGAAAAGCTTATTCCAGTACACCATCATCTGCATTCACGCACTAACACATCCCGTTCATACCACTCAGGGTCTAGTTAGTGCTTTGGCCTCGTTATTAAGAGCATCAATATGGAAACTCATCAGTTCAGGAAAATGTAATTGCCTGCAAGGGTTTTTTGTATGCTCCTTTAAAAATGTTGAGGACTAAACTATGGGTTTTGCTGTCACTGTTCCCAGAAATTTGACTTATGAACTGTTTATTTTATTTTATCTTATTTTATTTTTATTCTTTTATATCGAGGATAATGGAACAAGCACTTGTGTGCTTTTTACGTCCAGTCCCCGTGTGTATGCGGCTTTGTGAATTTTTGTCATCTGTTCCCACCGGCACACAATGGCCTACTCTTTCGAAAAGCGGAACAGGATTTAACGTGTGCGCAAGATATTCTGCGTGCGTTCGCACACGGGACCTCGGTTTATAGTCTCATCCGAAGGTCTTTTGGGGAGAGTGGAGTCTGCACTGATGTTAACTCCAGGGGAAAACATCCCCTTGAATGGGAATCGAACCCGGGTCGTCAAATTGCGAGCGCAATGTTCTAACCACTAGGCTATCCCGTTCCCCACTATGCAAGGATGAACACACGCGCGCGCACACACACACACACACACACACACACGCACACGCACGCACACACACGCACACACACTCACACAGACACACGCACGCACGCACGCGCACACACACGCACACACACACACACACACATCTTCTATCTATCTCCTACTTCTAGCAGCAACATAATTATTATGAAATATGTAACTTTCTTTTCACTTTTGGGATAAACTCCAGGTATATTGTTTGGCAGTTAAGGTTGATGGGGGGATAATATGTTATGATAGGAAGTGTAGAGCACAGTCCTGTCACGTAGTCTCAAAGCAAATTATGCACTTCCATAGAAACAGCATTGTTTCATCATCCACATTGTCATTGGTCATCATGTCATATTTGTCTCTGATTCGGTGTTTCACAGAAGACGAGGCAGCAAAAAATTATTTTTTGGGCAATTAAGAATATTCACTCTTAAAAATTAACCCCTCTCTCTCTCTCCTCTCTCTCTCCTCTCTCTCTCTCCTCTCTCTCTCTCTCTCCTCTCTCTCTCTCTCTCTCTCTGTCTGTCTGTCTCTCTCTCTCCCTCTTTCCCTCTCATCTCTCTCTCTCTCTCCATCCTCTCTCTCTCTCTCTCTCTCTCTCTCTCTCTCTCTCGCTCTCGCTCTCGCTCTGCGCACGTGTTTGTGTGTGTTTGTGTTTGTGTGTGTGTGTGTGTGTGTTTGTGTGTGTGTGTGTGTGTGGTGTGTGTGTGTGGGGTGTGTGTGTGTGTGTGTGTGTTTGTGTGTGTGTGTGAGTGTGTGACCATGGGACGTGTGTGTGCCCGTGCGTATATGTAAGTGTGCGTATATGTGTATGTGTGTGTGTGTGTGCGCGCGCGAGCGCGTGTGTGTGTGTATGTGTGTATATCTGCATGTGCATGCGACACTCTTGTGTGCATGGATGCATGCCTGTGTCCATGTGTAGGAATATAAAGTCAATGCAAGCATCCAGGCACATTATTGTATGTATTTATGTGCAGAATTGCACGCACGCATGATGATGATCCAACACCATCATCATCATCATCATCATTACCATCACCGCCATCATCACCACCACCACCACCATCATCATGATCACCATCATCATCATCATCATCATCATCAACACCACCATCATCATCATGATCACCATCATCACCACCACCACACCATCACCACCATCATCATCACCGTCATCACCATCATCACCAATCATCGTCGTCGTCGTCATCATCAACATCACCATCACCACCGCCACCATTATCATCATCATCATTCGAGCGTAAATACAGCCACCTCAAATGCTTTTATTTTCGTGCGTTCCCATGCAAACATAGATTTATTTATTTATTTATACCACTTTAAGTCACGAGATTTCTCTGCGTGAAATTCGGGCTGCTCTCCCCGGGGAGAGCACGTCGCCACAAGAGCAGCGCCACCCCTTTTTTTTTTTTTTTTTTTTTTTTTTTTTTGTCTGCAACTGTATTTCTTTCCCTATCAGAGTGGCTTTTTTCTAAGAATTTTGCCAGGGACATCTCTCTTGTTGCCGTGGGTTCTTTTTCGTGCGCTGCATAATTTTCTGTAACACACGGGACCTCGGTTTATCGTCTCATCCGAAAGACTAGCGCCCAGACCACCACTCATGGTCTAATGGATGGGGGAAAAGTTTCGGGCCCAGACGGGATACGAACCCGGACTTTTCGCTTTCTAGACAGGCGCGTTACCTCTAGACCACCGATCCACCTTAGATAGATAGATAGATAGATAGATAGATAGATAGATAGATAGATAGATAGATAGATAGATAGATAGATAGATAGATAGATAGATAGATAGATAGATAGATAGATCTTACAGGAAACAAATTTGTGCACTGTTTACAGATACATACGCATGTAAACAGAACCATCGTGAATGTACGTGGTTTACACACGATTATACCCCACATTTTGTAGAAAACAAATTCGAGCAAGGCTGTTTCTTATAGACAACACCCATAGTAAAAGGTAAAGGTGTCCCATAACCTATAAGGTCGTAGAGGAGCGAGGCATCAGAAACCTCAACTTATCTAGGGGCCAGCATATTGAGGGCGGGCGCCCATCTCCTCTCTCGCGCTGCTTTACCTTCCCTGACCCTAAAAGAGACAGGTGCCCATTTACAGCTGGGTGAACTGGGGGACTGTACTGAAGCCAGAGCGTGCAAACGGTCACCCATCCAACTGGTAACCTCGCTCGATGCTACTTAACATTGGCAAGGGGTGGTGGGGAGCGAGTTCTCAGACCACTGAGCTATCCCGTCCCCTACACCCATAATACTGATCCAAAAACCCTCTCACGTGTCAGTGTCCACTTGCGCGCAGAGTAACAAATTGGAACTCATTAGTCGAAGACAGGATGGTTATTGGCCTTCACGCCAGGATTTGTGTGTCTAGTCTGCTTCTGCAGGATTCTGTTATTGATGACCGTCTCTTTGCTATTCCTACTACTAAGCCTAAGAGGGAACTCTGCCTCATTAGCTAGTTCAAGTTGTGCATACAGTCATGTCTTGTACTTGCTTGGTCCCCTGTTTCTGCTCCTAGTCCCCATCAGTCTCCCATCCACGCACAAGTACTGATGGCCTGTTCCTTTTCTTTTGGGTTTGGTTTCCTGTGTATGAAGAATTGTAATGATCAGAGGGGTTTTGTGGTAATACTGATGATGTCTGTGGGTGTAGAGTAAAGGTGTTGTTATAATATATTTAAAGAGTGTTGCGATGTTAAAGTTATTAGATATTGATTTATATATGACGCCAAACAGTTTACAAAACCAAAAAAAGAAAGGGAAGGGAAAATGTAATCTGTCGTTAAGTCTTTTGTATACTATATGTAATATGTGTGTTGGTGTGTTTTACGCGTGCGTGCGGCGTGCTTTTTTTCCTTTAAAAAGGGGCTTAATATCACGGGAAAAACAAGATAGTAAAGAATATTTTTGCTTTTTCCTTTTTACCCTACTCAACTCAAGAGAAAAAAAATTTTTAAAATGAAAAAATTTTTTAGTCAAACTAAAAAAACAATATATCTTTTTTCCATTCCCAAAAAAAAAAAAAAAAAACCCCCCCCCCAAAAAAAAAAAAAAGGTTTTTTTCCCCAAACAAAAACACAGATTCCGAAAGTATGGGGGGTTTTTTTCCCTAGAAAAAATCAATGCACAAACCTGGAACGACACGTGCTGGCTGTCGTTCATTATTAGAAGACGACAACCTGGGACTATTAGCAAGAAAACGTATTTCCTGCAAGGATTTTCAACTCATAGGATTGTTTTTTTGAGTCCTCTCATACAGACAGCTCGCTCTTCCCTGTCCAAAGCTTTTCTAATCAATGAAAAACGTGTGGATGCACTCACTTCCCATTCCTCCTTCCTGCCTCACTAGACCCCTCTCCTCTTCTCTCTCTCTCTCTCTTTTTCTCTCTCTCTCCCCCCTCTCTCTCTTCCCCTCTCTTCTCTCTCTCTCCTCCTTTTCCTCTCTCTCTTCTCCCCTCTCCTCTCTCCCCCCTCCTTCCCTCTCTCTCCTCTCCCCCCCTCTCTCTCTCCTCTTTTTCTCCTCTCTCCCCCTTCTCTCTCCCCCCTCCCTCTCTCCCCCCTCCCTCTCTCTTTCCCTCCCCCCTCTCCTCTCCCTCCCTCCCCCCTCTCTCTCTCTCTCTCCCCTCCCCCCCTCCCCTTCTCCCTCTTCTTCTCCCCTTCCCTCCCCCCTCTCCTCTCTCTCTCCCTCCCTCCCCAATTTAACAAAAGTCGTCCTCTGAGCTGGGGGGTCCCAAACTCTTTAATTTTTTTATTGATTGTAACTCGAGTTTCTATTCTTCCCCGAACTCTTGCCTGCGGCTTTTACGAGTTGTGCACACTTTTTTTTTACTGGGGGTTTTGTTTTGTCTTTTTTTCCCTAAGAACACTCAATGCCCCAAACCCAGAAAATGACCACGGCTGGCTGCATTTTATTATTAGAAGAACGACAACTCGGGGATCTTATCAAAAATTTTTGGCCTGCAAAGGGTTTCCCAAAATCTATCAAGATTTTTTTAAATTATTGAATTTCCTGCATACAGACACAGTCTTCCCTTGCCCGGGGCTTTGTCTAACAGGGAAAACGTGTGAGCACATCACCTTTCCGGATCCTCCTTTGCTCTCACTAGACCCCTCTCTCCCCTTTTCCCCCCTCCCTCTCTCTCCCTCCCTCTCTCTCTCTCTCTCCCCCCTCTCTCTCTCTCTCCCCCCCCCATCTCTCTTCCCCTCTCTCCCCCTCCTCCCCTCCCCCCCTCCTCTCTCTCCCCTCCTCTCTCTCTTCTCCCTCTCTCTCTCCTCCCTCCCTCCTTCTCTCTCTCTCTCTCTCTCTCTCTCCTCCCCTCCTTCCCCCTCTCCCCCTCCCCCTCTCTCTCTCCCTCCCCTCCCTCTCCCTCTCTCCCTCCCTCCCTCTCTCTCTCTCCCTCTCTCTCTCTCTCTCTCTCTCTCTCTCTCCCTCTACCCCTCTCTCCCTCCAATTTATACAAGAGTACTGTCCTCTGAGCTGGGGATGTCCCAGCATCTTCAGGATTATTCTATTGATTGTAGTCTGCGAGTTTGCTCGTCCTAGTCCCAGAACTCTTGCCTAGCGAGCTTGTACGAGTGTGTGCACACTTTTTTTGCACTTGTCCCTTTTTCCCTCTCCCCCCTTGTCACATTGGACAAGAGTAGTGTAATGTTCTCACTGCTGGGCTCAACTGTAAATATTCTCTAACATTTTTTGTCATACGGCCAAGTTTCAGAATACTGAGTCACGCTGATGACGGACGTGCTGTGCTGAGCCTGACTTGTCAGGAGCTTAACGGAAGCACAACGCGTTGGTTTTTTGTTGTTGCTCATATGACAGACAACAATAGTTGCTGTCTGAGGAAGAATGCTGAATTCTATGAAAATGGGGTAAAGAAAAAAAGGGATTTGCTATGGATGGGATTCTATTGTGGCTGTTGCAATGTCAAATTTTGCCAAAGATCTATTTTCGGTGTTTTCAAGATCCATTGCTCAATGTAAAAGGAGGACGGAAGAGAAGGGCAAGACGCTCTCTCTCTCTCTCTCTTTCTCTATCTCTCTCTCTCTTTCTCACTACCTTTCTCTCTCTCTCTCTCTCTCTCTCTTTCTCTATCTCTCTTTCTCTTTCTCACTATCTTTCTCTCTCTCTCAACTCTCTCTCTCTCTTTCTCTATCTCTCTTTCTCACTATCTTTCTCTCTCTCTCAACTCTCTCTCTCTCTCTTTCTCTATCTCTCTCTCTCTTTCTCACTACCTTTCTCTCTCTTTCTCTCTCTCTCTCTCTCTCTCTCTCTCTCTCTCTCTCTCTCTTTTCTCTATCTCTCTCTCTCTTTCTCACTACCTTTCTCTCTCTCTTTCTCTCTCTCAACTCTCTCTCTCTCTCTCTCTCTCTCTCTCTCTCTCTCTCTCTACGTATTCATCTGTGTGTCAATTTCTTCCGTTTCTCTCCTTTTCCCCCCTTTGATGTTATTTCTTGCGTGTGTGTGTGTGTGTGTGTGTGTGTGTGTGTGTGTGTGTGTGTGTGTATTAGCGTGTGTGGGTGTTATTGAAAATCCTTTTCTTTCGAGGATGATATGTAAGCACTCATGTGATTTGTTTAAACATCCAATCCTGGTCTGCATGCAGTTTTATAAATGTTCGCAGTATACAATGTGCAGTGCGTGCGTGCATGCGTGTGTGTGTGTTGTGTGTGTGTTTTAGTGTGTGTGCGTGCGTGCGTGTGTGTGTGTGTATGTGTGTGTGTGCACGCGCGCGCATGTGTGTATGTGTATGTGCATGCGTGCGACGCTCGCGCGTGCGTGTGTATCTGTTTCATTAGTAAAAAAAAAAACCAAAAAAAAAAAAAAACCTGAATTTCTGTAATCAAGGAGGCATATTGTTCCCCAGATCTTTTCCCTACGGGCAACCCCGCTAGAGGGTAGCCACCCATCTATTAACCCTTCCCTTCCTATCACCCACCACTGGGTGACCCAAGCTGTTTGTACGTCGGAACACAGCACTCATATATTTAAAAGACTTTCGGATTCCCTATACATTCAATAAGGGGAAGGGATAGCTCAGTGGTCGGAGCACTCGCTTTCCCCCAGCCAAGTTAAGCAGCGTTGAGCGTGGTTACCAGTTGGATGGGTGACCGTTTGTGCACCTTGGCTTTAGTACAGTTCCCCCAGTTCACCCAGCTGTAAATGGGTACCTGCCCTCTTTAGGGTCAGGGAAGGTAAAGCAGCGAGGGAGAGGAGATGGGCGCCGCCCTCAATATGCTGGCCCTAGAGAAGTGAGGTCTCTGACGCCTCGCTCCCCTACGACCTTATAGGTTATGGGACTCCTTTACCTTTTTTTTTTGTTATACATTTAAAGATTACAGTCTGTGTTTCACCATTCCTGGTCCCAGAACTTCACCTAACAAACAAACTGCACAAGTATATACACACACCATGTACTTTTGTCTCTCTCCCGTCTTCCCCTTTGCCTTTTATACTGAGTCATGTACTGCTCCTTCCTCTTGGTTGAACTGTGAATATTCTAACAGTTCAGATGGCAAGGTTTCAGAATATTTTAGTCTGGGGGAGGAAAACGAGTTGTTATGGATTTTTTTCCCATGGCTGTTGCAATGTCAGAGTTTGTTTAAGATCTATTTTTGGTGTCTCCAAAATCCTGTGGGGCAATGCAAAAAGGAAGCTGAAAAGGAAGATGTAACCTCTTTCTTTCTGTCTATCTGTCTGTCTGCGTCTAGCGTGTATCTGTCTGTCTGTGTGTCTGTTTGTCAGTGTGTCTGTCAGTGTGTTTGTCTGTCTTTCTGTCTGTCTTTCTGTCTGTCCGATTCAACTTGCTCAAGATGCAAAGTGTACAAAAATAATAATAATAATAATAATAATAATAATAATAATAATAATAATAATAATAATAATAATAATAATAGTAATAGTAATAGTAATAGTAATAATAATATGTTATTATTATTATTATATGGAATTTATATAGCGCTGAATCTTGTAAAACAAACAAATCAAAGCACTTGCACTCAAATCATTTACACGCAAGCAAAAATGAGTGCAGTGCTCCAACGGCTGGTCACAGAGTTGAGAGAGAGAAAAGGACAGACAGACAGCTAGCCAGCCTATGTGGTAAATCGCAGCGCAAACGCGCGTTAATTTGAGTGTGCCTCGTTTAGTAAAAGGGACAACCAGAGGGAGAAAAGACAGACAGATACCCTGTGAGCTGATCCAAGCCCAAGCACGCAGTTTAGTGTGCTCTCCTTTAGTAAAAAGCTACAGCCCGGAACTCGTTAATTCTGTCAAGGAACTGCTGTATTGGCCTGCAAGGGTTTCTCACCTCCTTCAAGATTTTGTTGGATTATTATTATTATTATTTTATTATTATTATTATTTATTGTATTCCCTGTGTTTGCTGTGTATCTGGTTCTCTGAGTCTTGGCTGCATTTGATGGACTACAATAACAATAACAATAACAATAATTTTAATTCAGTGATGGACTGTACGAGTGTGTGTACACATATCCTGTGCTTGTTCCTCGATCTTCTCTCTCTCTCTCTCTCTCTCTCTCATCTCCTCTCCTCTCTCTCTCTCTCTCTCTCTCTCTCTCTCTCTTCCATTCCCTGTTTAGATAGGGGCAATGTTGCGTTTTTTTTCCTTTTGGCGAAGCTACAGGTGTTCTGGAAATTCAGGTGGCTTGCTTTTCAGTTCTTCAGATTTTGTGATACAAGCGAGTAAAAAAAAATATATATATATACATATATATCTTGACATGTATCTTTCAGGACTTCTGTTACCATGGGTATGTGTGATAAAGTTAATTAGAGTTAACATGCTTAAAACAAACAAACAAACAAACAGCAATAACAAAACAAGAAAGGGCAAAGAAAAGCCATACTGTTCTCTGTCTCTGTCTGTCCATCTGTCTGTCTGTCTGTCTGTCTGTCTGTCTCTCTCTCTCTCTCTCTCCTCTCTCTCTCTCTCTCCTCTCTCTCTCTCTCCCAAGTGTTTCTGGCATAGAGTCAACTATGTAAACATAGGGGATGTCATTGTTGCCGACAGACAAGCAGGTAAACATTTCGACAAAAAGACCACACACACGCGCACGCATGCACGCACACACATATATACACACACGCACGTACACACAACACACACACTCACAACACACACACTCACACACACACTCACACACACACGCACGTACACACACACACTCACGCACGCACACACCCACACACATACACTCACACACACACACACACGCACTCACGCACACATGCCCACACGCGCACACACACACAGAACACACACATACACGCACGCACACACACACAACACACACACAGTCACACGCACACACACACGCACAGCACACACACAAACACACACAACACACGCACACACACTCACACACACACACGCACGCACATACTCACACAAACACACACACTCACACACACACGCACACATACATGCCCGCACGCGCACGCACGCACACACACAGAAGACACACACACAAACACACACTCACACACACACACACACACACACACACTCACACACACACACACACACACACACACACGCACGCACACACACACACACACAACACACACACACTCAAACACACACACACACTTACGCACACAAACACACACACATGCACACACACCACACACACACACACACACACACACACACACACACACACACATAGGGATGTTTTTTACCTCGTGGCAAATATCCTTGTTTTAAAGACCAATTTGCTCTTGCGCATTTTTTGATGGTTTAGATTGTTTGGCTGATTTTGTTGTTTGTTCTCTGTTAATATTTTTCTTGGGGGTGGGGGAGAGGGGGGAGGAGTAGGCGGTGTTGTTTGTTGCATAACTCACAAGGATAACTTGCCCTATATTAGCCTATCTTACAATGTTTTACACTGTTTACGATTGTTAATAGCTCTTTACACTGGTGGTGATGATATATAATAAGTAGCATGACACGGGTGATGATAAAAGGGAGGAAAGAGGAGATGATGATGATAATGATGATGATGATGATGATGATGATGATGACGATGACGACGACGACGACGATGATGATGACGACGATGACGATGGTGGTGGTGGTGGTGGTGGTGGTGGGAAGATTCGCGTCTCTCTGTCTCTGTCTCTGTGTCTCTGTCTCTTTTTTATGGAGATTCGTGCCTCTCCGTCTAGGTTTCTTTCATTCTCTGTCTCTCTCTCGCTCTCTCTTCCTGTATCTGTCTCTGTTTCGGTGTCTCTCTGTCTGAAATTGAAGGCTACAATTACCTGGTGCGCAAAGTTGCCGCAGTGAGAGAACTGATTACTGTTTTAGAGATAATTCTGCAGAATTCGAGACTTGATTCATCCCCGAAATCGTAACACTGCTACCTAAATGGTAGGTGGGGGAAAAAAACACGGTCGCATACAAAGAAATCTCACCATCGATGAACCTTGAAGCTCTAGCCGAGGATCAAACAAACAACAACAACAACAACAACAACAACAAAAACTTGATTCCTGAGAGTCAACTTGCACTCTCTCTGGATGTGATATATTTATTTATTCTTTTATATCGAGGATAATGGAATAAGCACTCATGTGCTTTTTTTACATCCAGTCCCCGTACCGTGTGTATGCGGTTTTGTAAATTTTGTCATCTGTTTCCCGCAGAACACAATGGCCTACTCTTCCGAAAAGCGGAACAGGATTTAACGTGTGCGCAAGATGTTCTGCATCCGTTCGAACACGGGGCCTCGGTTTACAGTCTCATCACACTCCACCTCGAAAGGAGTCGGATTGCATGTCACCCACTTTTCCGCAAGAAGCCTGTGTAGGTAGATATTTAGAGGAGGAGGGAGGGGGGGGGGGGGGGGGGGGGGTCATGGTGAGGATTTTGAAATTGTCATTGATTTACAAAACTGTAAGTTTTTCTTCTACCTTGTATTGAAGTATGAAGGCATCGTTTTTGTTTCCTTTTGCTTTAAAAGCGAGTTTGATTTTTTTTTTTTTTAAACCCACCCAACTCCCCACCCTGACTATCTATTAACCACCACCATTCACGCACCGAGAGATAGGAACCAGCTCTTGATCTTTCAGTCAGCGTTCTACGTCCACTGGAGTGGTGTTAACGATGAAGACTTCTCTTATCAAGAACCACACCTAACTAACACTCGTCTGGACATTCGAACGTATCGAGTAGCGGTAGTTTTTTCGTTTTGTAGGCTTAAAGTCTCTTCAGAATTCAGAATCTACTACTTTGTAAGCATTCGTCCACCATCCACATTCAATCTCTCCAGAAGTTCGGGGGGGGGGGGGGGGGTCGGGGGGGGGGGGGGGTGGGAGGGTGGGGGCGGGGGGGAGTGTGTGTGTGGAGGAGGCAGGAGAGTAAAAATTTGTGACTATCCACCGCGAACTGAGTCGCATTGCACCGGAGGTTATGGTTTAGTTAATAATGATGAAAGATGATGATGATGATGATGATATATTATTATTATTATTATTATTATTATTATTATATATATATGTATAATGAATAATAATAGATAATAGATAATAATATAATGATAATAATATAATAATAATAATAAATAATAATAATAATAATAATAATAAATAATAATAATAATAATAATAATAATAATAATAATAATAATAATGATATGATATGATAATATATGATAATAAATTAATAATAATATAATAAAATATAATATATAAGTACTACATAATAGCAGTAATAATTTAATCATATAATATTAATGTAATAAACATATGAATAATCATGAATAACTAACTAAACAAACAAATCAACCTCAACCTACATAATGTTAGCATTTATTGATATGCATAATATATTTTAAAAGCATTTATAAACAATTGCTAATTCTAAAACGCTAACACAATTGAACACACAACCAGAAAACAAAGCGAACATTCACTTCATCTATATTCACATGGAGCAGTAGTTATTTAAGCATGCTTTTTATACATAGATAAAAAAAATTGAAATAAAAGCAGACCAAAAAACCAATCGCTACAGTAGAAACTACATAAACATGAAAACAACACTCACATGACACATCAACCAC
>CM054138.1:54771196-54773696 GCA_028751875.1 Rapana venosa
TTGCAGTATTTTGTGCGAAGAGCATTTAAACGAAATCTATAAGCCAAGCTTGATATATTTCTGGAAGCAGACATAGGTGACTTTGCACAGAAACGATTAGTGTTTTGTACATCCGTCATATTTAGGCAATTTTGAGTGTAGTAAAAATTAGAATTTAGCAATTTTTTAATGGCCTTATTATAGGAAGTATGCTTTAAAGTTCATTAACCCTCTCGCAAGTCTAACGAAATATTGACTATAAGTGATCCTTCAACATTGCGTGCTCCTCGTCGCGCAGCTCTATCGACCATTCATTAGCAATAATCCCACAGTGGGAGGAACCCAGCAAAAAGTAACACTGATTTCCTTTCAACGACAATAAATGAACAGCATGTTTGATTTCAGTGATCATTTCTACTCTAAATATTTTGATTAAAGGAATTTAATGCGCACAATACAGATTTAGAATCAAACACATAGTACAATATTCAATCTTTGTGAGGAAGTGGACCAAAATAGTTGAGAGCCATCAATATTGCAAAGAGCTCTGCAGTAAAGATAGAAACGCCACTAGTTATATGATATATTTTCTCAATGTTATGGGCTGGTATTAACGAAAGGGTGCACCTACCTGTTTGTTTATCAAGTTTTGATCCATCTGTGTATATTTTTTAAGTGGTCTGAATAGCGAGTGTCATTTAGCGAATTCATAAGCTTGCAAGAATGTTTTGGTGAATTCGTTTTTTGATAGATTTGTATGACACATGTCAAATATTGGCTTATTCATTTCCCATTCGGGGATAGCTGAAAAAGACGGTCTAACAGCAAGACCGTTTTCATCAATTTTAGAATCTTTGAAGATATCCGAGGTGTACGTCTTTATAGATGTTAGCGATTCAATTGACCTAGCTCGTTTAACAAATGTATGTCCGAACATAAGCTAACTTCTTTTTAGAAGTGTGGTGTGTGTGTGTGTGTGTGTGTGTGTGTGTGTGTGTGTGTGTGTTGTGTGTGTGTGTGTGTGTGTGTGTGTGTGTGTGTGTGTGTGTGTGTGTGTGTGTGTGTGTGTGTGTGTGCGTATGTGGGTGGGTGGGTGAATGGGTGAGTGGGTGTGGGTGGGTATGGGTGTGGGTGTTGTGTGTAGTGTGTGTGTGTGTGTTTGGGTGTGTGTGAAAGAGAGAGGGAGAGAGATGTGTTGTGTTGTGGTGTGTGTGTATGTGAGTGAGTGAGTGTTTGTGTGTGTGTGTGTTTGTGTGTGTGTGTGTGTGTTTGTGTATGTATGAGAGAGGAGAGAGAGAGTGTGTGTGTGTGTGTGTGTGTGTGTGGTGTGTGTGTGTGTGTGTGTGTGTGTGTGTGTGTGTTGTGTGTGTGTGTGTGTGTGTGTGTGTGTGTGTGTGTGTTGTGTTATGTGCGTGAGAGGGAGAGACAAAGTGTGTGTGTGTGTTTAACGCTTTATCTGTTATCACAGTAGTAGTAGCAGCAGCAGCAGGAGCAGTAGTAGTAGTGGTGGTGGTGGTGGTGGTGGTGGTGGTGGTGGTGGTGGTGGTGGTGGTGGTGGTGGTGGTGGTGGTGGGGGTGGTGGTCTAAGCAGAAGAATGTATCACTGATGCTAAACCAATTGCTGTTGAAAAAAAAAAGTTAATCCTAAAGAGCTGCGCAAAATGAGTTTTAGTTTGTTAAAATACTTTATTATTTTGAGCCAGAGTGAGCCAAAGAAGAAGAAGAAGAAGAAGAAGAAGAGGAAACACAATATTAAGAATAGTCTTATAACAGACAGCAGAATGTTTATAAGATTTTACGTCAATGGTGAACTGCATTATTTTTATAAGCTGTGTTGCCTGAAGACATAAACGTGCTGAAGAGAAAACTATTTCGCGGTGTAAAAGGGCAAAATATCGACAACAACAACAACAACAAAATGCAAAGAACGCAGAATATCCAAATAAAAAACCAAGCAACGCCTCCAAATATGCAAACAATACTCAAACACTGATCCATGTTTTGTTTTTATAGACTGGAAAAATCGAAAGCTTTGTATTTCAAACTGTTGATTTTCTGCTTTGTGCCTGTCACGTCATATGAGAGAATTTTGTTTAGATCTTTCGTCACATTGCCTTTTTGGACAGTCTTTTAATAAGCATTATTCTGAGCAGACACTCACATTTATTCCAAAAGTCTTCTTTTTCTAAGTCCTTCGGATGAGACAGTAAATCCGAGGCCCCGTGTGCGAACACACGCAGAACATCTTACGCACACGTTAAAACCTGCTCCACCTTTCAGAAGAGTAGGCCATTGTGTGCCGGTGGAAACGACAAAATTGTCAAAATCGCATGCACATAGGGACTGGATGTTAAAAAAAAGTTAAGCACGTGGGTGCTTATGTAATTATCCTCAAAATATATAAATATTTATTATAATAAAATAAATGCATGATATATGACTAAATAAATATATAAATAAATAGATGGATGGATAGAGGAGAGAGAAATAGAGAGATAGAGAGAAAGAGAGAGAGAGAGAG
>CM054138.1:54776196-54781196 GCA_028751875.1 Rapana venosa
CCAACACACACACATACCACACACACACCAACACACACACACACACGTGCCAAACACACACACACACACACACGTGCCACACACACACACACACACCGACCCATACCCCCCCCCCCCCAACACACTCTCACACACACACTCCCCCCAACACACACATACCACACACACACCAACACACACACACACACACACGTGCCACACACACACACACACACACACGTGCCACACACACACACACACACACCGACCCATACCTACCTACACACATACCCCCCCAACACACTCACACACACACACTCCCCCCCCCCCCCACCAACACACACACCACACACCACACACACACACACCATCACACACATACTACACACACACACCACACACACACACACACCATCACACACATACCACACACACACACACACACCACACACAAACACCAACACACATACACACACCACACCACACACACACACACACACACACCACACACACACACACACACACACACCATCACACACATACCACACACACACACCACATACACACACACACACCAACACACACACATACCACACACACACACACATACATACCAACACACACACACACACACACACACACACACACACACACACACACACACACACACACACACACACACACACACACACACACAGACTAACACTGGCAGGCCAAAAGAAATAAATAAACAACACACGATAAGTCATGTCTACAGCGTTCCACTTTAAGGAGAAGAAAAAACCCGCACTAGCGTCAATACCCCTTGTACAGAAGGCGAAAAGTTTTGAAGCTACAAAGTTTAGAGTGGCAGCTTTTGTGAAGTGGTAGCCAGGTAATTGTAGGTTTTTGTTACACTGGTTTGCAGCTTGAAAAGCAAGGAAGAAAAGACAAGAGAGTGCGAGCGTTATAGAGAGAGACATAGATAGAGAGAGAGAGAAGAGACAGAGACACAGAGAGAGATAAAGAGAGAAAGGCAGGCAGGCAGGGACAGAGAGACAGACAGACAGTCACTTGGACAGACAGAGACAGGAACAGACAGACATATATCTAGACAAAGACGGGCGTTCGTATTGACAGACAGACAGACAGAGAGTCAATGCAGGCAGGCAGGAAGGCAGACAGACAGGCAAACAAAGAGACTTAGCACAAGAAACTACAAAGAAAGCAATAGCAGCAGCAGCAACAACAACAACAACATGCACAGAGGCACACACACATACATGCACAAACGCACGCACGCACACACACACACACACACACACACACACACACACACACACAAAGAGAAACAGAGAGACACAGAGAAACACACACAGAGAAAGAGAGAGAAAGAGGGAGAGAGAGAGAGAGAGAGAGAGAGAGAGAGAGAGAGAGAGAGAGAGAGAGAGAGAGAGAGAGGAGAGAGAGAGGAGAGAGAGAGAGAGAGAGAGAGAGAGAGAGAGAGAGAGAGAAATGACAATGACAATGACAATGACAAATTATTTTATTTCGAGGATAATGAATAAGCACTCATGCACTTTTCTACATCCAATCCCACCCAGAGGGTTATATATGATAATAAAGTATTTTTAAAGCCCAATACTAAATACACTCAAAACGAAAACAAGAAAGGAAAAAAAACAACACACACGCACAAAAACATGAGAGAGAGAGAGAGAAAGAGAGAGAAAGAAAGAAACACAGAACAAAAGCAGCAGAGCCAAACAATAACACAGAGAGACAAGTCGACTGACAGAGAGATAGACATACAGACAGACAGGCAGACAGTTAAACAAGCAGCAGGTGATACACAATGTCTGCAGCACTTTCCCAAGAGAAAGGGATGTAGAGCAGTAGTGATAAACATCTTGCAGGAAGCGAAAACTTTCTGGATTCAGGCTTTAGAGTGGCAACCTTTGTTAAGTGGCTGTCCTATAGTTATTGTAGGCTTCTGTAAGACTAGGTTGTTGTTGGTTGAAGAGTGAGAGAGAGAGAGAGGAAAGAGAAAGAGAGATAGACAGACAGACAGACAGACAGACAGATAGACAGACAGACAGATAGATAGATAGACAGACAGGGGAAGACAGGGGCAGACAGACAGATAGTCACACAGCAACAATGACAACAAAACACACACAAACATGCGAGGGAGCGCGCGCACACACACACACACAACACACACACACACACACACACACAGAGGCACGCAGAGGTGCAGAAATGAAGAGAGAGACAAACAGACAGACAGAGACACAGAGACAGAAACAGAGAGACAGAGAGAGAGACATTGACAATGACTATGACAATGACAAATTCTTTTATTTCGAGGATAACGAATAAGCACTCATGCGCTTTTTTTTTTACATCCAGTCCCCACCCAGAGGGATATATATGATAATAAAGTATATATAAAAAAGCCCAATACTAATACACTCACAGAGAAAAATAGAAAGAAAGAAAATACCCACACACACAAAATAGAGAGAGAGAGAGAGAGAGAGAGAGAGAGAGAGAGAGAGAGGAGAGAGAGAGTGAGAGAGAGAGAGAGAGAGAGAGAGGGAGAGAGAGAGAGAGAGAGAGAGAGAGATGAGAGGAGAGAGAGAGAGAGAGAGAGAGAGAAAAAAGCAGCAGAGCCAAACAATAACACAGACAGACAAGTTGACTGACAGAGAGATAGACATACAGACAGACAGACAGACAGTCAAACAAGCAACAGGTGATACACAATGTCTGCAGCATTTCTCCAAGAGAAAGGAGTGTAGAGCAGTAGTGATTAAACAGGCTACACACCGGTATTAATTTGGGGGTCATGTAGTATCTTCTATAGAGTGCGAGTGGAAAAAAATGTTGGTGATTTTCACAGATTTTTATAAGCATGAAAATATGGACTGTGCACTTGTTTTTTTGATTGAGGACATAGAGCAATACCAGGTAGTCACGAGAAAGTTGGAAATAGCCATCAAATGAGGTTTGCCTGTATTCCTATTCCTACAGCGTTGACCATGCATATTGTGGTAAGGAAGCTAGCAGACGACAAAGGACTGAGGGGGTACAGTGTTTGCTGAAAAATTAAAAAATTTCAAACCTACCAATTTTGTTCAAAATCACATGAGTTTTGAGTCAGAGGCTAGTCTTTCACAAAAAGTGGTTTTTATTTCTGTGGATGCCTTAGTACGTGCGGTATGAATATAAGAGTTACATAGAAAAACAGAAGGAAAAGAGTGATTTTTTTAATACCGGTGTGCAGCCTAAACATCTTGCAGGAAGTGAAAACTTTCTGGATTCAGGCTTCAGAGTGGCGACCTTTGTTAAGTGGCTCCCCTGTAGTTATTGTAGGCCTCTGTAAGACTAGGTTGTGGCTTGAAGAGTGTGTGAGAGAGAGAGAGAGAGGGGGGGGATGGAGAGGGAGGGAGAGGGAGGGAGGGAGAGAGTAAAGTGTATGCATTACTGAGAGAGAGATAGACATTCAGACAGACAGACAAGGGGCAGACTAGTTTGTTTGCTTGAAGAGTGAGAGAGAGAGAGAGAGCTAAGTGTGTGCATTACTGAGAGAGACAGACAGACAGCCAGCCATGCAGACAGACAGAAAGACAGACAGACAGACAGGGGCAGACGGACAGATAGTCACATAGCAACAACACACAACAACAACAAAACATACACATACACATGCGCACACACCCACACACACACACAGATGCAACGAGACTCAGAGAGAGAGACAAACAGACAGACAGAGACACAGAGAGAGAGACACAGAGACAGAGACAGAGAAAAAAGCAGCAGAGTCAAATAATAACACGGACAGGCAGACATCCAGATAGACTGACAGAGAGAGAGAGAGAGATGGCGAGAGAGGAGGGGGGTGATGAAAGAGAGAGAGGGATGAGAGACAGACAGACAGACAGATACAGAGCAAGCAGGCAGACAGATGACAGCTTCAAACAAAAACACTTGCAAATCTATAGCCAACCAAACAGGTAGAAAGCCAGACTCACAATGGATGATACAGAGATAAAGAGAAAGGAGACAGAGACAGAGAGAGAGACAGACAGACAGACAGACAGAGAGACAGACAAACAGACAGAAAAGCAAAACAAGCCAGCCGCTTTCTTTGTACTGCTAGTTTTAATCAGCAGCTTTCACCCTATTCAAATCCATCTTTTCCCTAACCCTCAGTCCCTGTCCCGTCAACTTCTGACATGCTATACAATTCCCAGACCAGCTCTCTCTCTCTCTCTCTCTCTCTCTCTCTCTCTCTCTCTCTCTCTCTTCCCCTTAGCACTCACAAAGCTTTTGCACTGGCAGCAAAAAAAATGCCTTTCAGTTCCTGAAAGCGCTATAGTGAGTCACTGCACTGGATGACGGAGAGGCTGCTCGGAGAAAAGGTTGGATGGAGATGGCCAAAAGAAAAAATGAATGGGAGATTGAGATTGTGTTGCAAAGTGCACTTTTGAGCAGAAAATGTCTAAACAACATGATAAAGGGACATGGAGGCTGGGGTAGCCTAGTGGTTAGAGTGTTGCACCGGTGATTTGACGGCTCAGGATTGAGACTGGGTTCGAGCCACAACTGAGACACGCCCCTTCAAGGGGATCCCCCCCCCCCTCCCTCCCCCTCTGGAGTTAATATCAGTGCTGACTCCACTCCCCTGAAATTCTTGATGAGACTATAAACTGAGGTTCCGTGCCCAAATGCACGCAGAATATCTTTTTTTTTTAAAAAGGTAAAGGTGGCCCATAACCTTTAAGGTCGTAGGGGAGCGAGGCGTCAGAGACCTCACTTCTCTAGGGCCAGCATATTGAGGGCGGCGCCCATCTCCTCTCCCTCGCTGCTTTACCTTCCCTGACCCTAAAGAGGACAGGTACCCATTTACAGCTGGGTGAACTGGGGGAACTGTACTGAAACCAAGGCGCGCAAACGGTCACCCATCCAACTGGTAACCACGCTCGACGCTGCTTAACTTGGCTGGGGAAAGCGAGTGCTCCGACCACTGAGCT
>CM054138.1:54788696-54813696 GCA_028751875.1 Rapana venosa
TACCTATCGACAACGCTGTGTGACGATTCAGGCTGAAAGTAGGTAGCATCAACATAGCACAGCAGACAGCAGGTAACAAACAGTTGAAAGCATCCCCAAAAGGTAAAAATTTAAAGAAGAGAGCAGGAGAGGGTAGGACGGAGGGAGGAGAAGAGGCTCTACGGGCAGATGAGGGCAGCAGAGCAGCAGCAGTACCTACAGACCCAGATGTGGCCGTTGTAATTATGCAGCAAGCGTAAGGGCTGCAGCAGCTGTACCCAGATGTGGCCGTCATAATTATGCAGCAAGCGTAAGGGCTGCAGCAGTACCTACAGACCCAGATGTGGCCGTCATAATTATGCAGCAAGCGTAAGGGCTGCAGCAGTACCTACAGACCCAGATGTGGCCGTCATAATTATGCAGCAAGCGTAAGGGCTGCGGCAGCTGTACCCAGGTGTGACCATCATATGCAGCAATTGTAAGGGATGCTGCAGCTTACCCAGGTGTAGCACTCATATGCAGCAAGTGTAAGTGTATCAGCAGCTGTACCCAGGTGTAGCACTCATATGCAGCAAGTGTAAGTGTATCAGCAGCTGTACCCAGGTGTAGCACTCATATACAGCAAGTGTAAGTGTATCAGCAGCTGTACCCAGGTGTGACCATCATAGGCAGCAAGTGTAAGTGTATCAGCAGCAGTACACAGGTGTGACCATCACATGCAGCAAGTGTAAGTGTATCAGCAGCAGTACCCAGGTGTGACCATCATATACAGCAAGTGTAAGTGTATCAGCAGCAGCAGCAGTACCCACAGACCCAGGTGTGGCCATCATAATCATGCAGCAAGTGGAACAGGACCTGTCTGTCCAGGAGAGGTGTGCACAGCCGCAGTTCACCACGTGACTGAAGCCATGGCACAATGAAAGAGACAGACAGGCACTCAGACAGAAAGTTTGATAGACATGGTGCCTGTGAGAGACAGACACACACACACACACACACGCGTGCGCGCGTGCACAGACACACACACACACACACGTGAACGCACATGCAAACGCACACTCGCGCGCTCACAACACACAAGCACACACACATATACAGAGAAAGAGAGAAACAGACAGACAGACAGAGACAGACAGACAGGCAGAAACTGGCAAAGAAACAAACCTACAGACAAAAACACAACTCCAGAATGACAGATACACACAGACTAATATTTTAACTGCCAACTTTAATCAGCAAGGGTTGTTCCCCCCCCCCCCCCCCCCCCCCCCCCCCCCCCCCCCCACACAGTATTCCGATCATTCCCCTCAAAACATCGTGTTTTTGACAGCACTGTAATCTACAGACCCAACCTCTCTGGACGTTTGTACTCAGAAAACTTTGTGCTACGACAGCCACAAGCATAATCTCATTTCCTGCGCTATACAAGCCATCTATTTAGCAGATTATGAAAAAGATTGCAAGGGTAGGCAAGGGAAGCTGGATAAGTTCAGGGTGGGGATGGCGTGGGGATGGGGAGGGTGGATTGGGGAGGAAGGAGTTGTAAAGTGCACTTTGTGCATAAAGTGGATGAATGATTAAAAAAAATCATTTTGTAAAATGGCAGGTTTATGCCCTGTCATATGTTTAAGTTGCTATATTGATTAAATAGGGGAGGGGGGGTATAGAGGGATCCATTTTTAAAATGCTGCAAAGCTATAAGGCTGTGTTTGTGTCTGTCAAAAGCAGTGGCCAAAACGATCGATAAAGTGATTGATGTTCTTGCTGCACTGCTCTATCATTATTCTATTTTTCTGTATGATGTTACTGCGGAGGGGATGCATGTGTATATGTGTGGGCACTTGCATGACAGACAGACAGACAGACAGGTAGACAGGTAAACAGATGAAGAAAAACACACTTATTTAGACACACAATTTCACGGTTCCCACCCAAAAAGGTATGGGGATTGAGGCTGTACAGTGATTTTATGCACACGCACAAAAATGATTTTGAAAATCTTTATTCAAATAAAAGGACAAGATTTATGACCAGTTCAATATTTCTCTATCTACCAGGAAGAAATGTTTATTTTCAATTAAAGCAATGCTACATGTTTGTGTATGCGTCTGATGTACGATCGAAACACTAGCCAAAATATGTGATTGTTTGATCGGTTGATTGATTGATTTGTTGTTTGTCTAATCAGTTGTTTAACTGATCTTTATTAACTTACTATTTCACTATTTCGATTTTTTGTTGTTGCTTTGTTGTATTGCTAGAGAAAGTATGCATTTGCTTATTCCATTATCCTCGATATTTAAAAAAAAAGAAAAAAAAGAAAGGTCATCTGAGCGCTTTGATTTGTTGCGTTACAAGATTCAGCGCTATATAAGTTCCATACATTATTATTATTATTATTATTATTATTATTATTATTATTATTATGTGTGTGTGTCTGTGAGCGCCTGCATAGAAAGAGAGATAAACAAACAGACAAATAGGCACATGGGCAAACATTTAAAAAAAATTAAAGTATAGATCCTCAGACAAATTCTCAAACAGACCATTTTGCAGCAGTGTAATTTCTAATCAGTAAGTTTTGGCAATTTTTTAAACTCATAATTCTTCCTATATCATATAATCAGTAAATTTTGACAATATTTAAAACCCCCATCCTTCATAACTCATATAATCAGTACATTTTGACAAATTTCAGCATTACCATTCTTCTTGTTTCATATAATCAGTAAGTATTGACAATATCCAAAAGTCACCATTCTTAAAATATAATGTAAGGAGTAAGTTTTGATAATATCCCAAACCCACCATTTTCTGTATGTCATATAATCAGTAAGCTTTGAAAATGTTCAAAACCACCACTCTACTAATGTCATATAATCAGTCAATTTGGACGTGGTTTTTTTCAAAATTACCCTTCTTTACAATGTTACACAATCAGCAAATTTAGACAATATTCAAAATCAACGTTCTTTAACTTTCATTCTATCAGTCAGTTTTGACAATATTCAAAATGTTTCCATTCTGTAAGTTCCATATAATCAGTATATAGCAATTTTCAAACCACTATTCTTCATATGTCATGCAAACAGTTCGTTTTGAAAATATTCAAAACCACCGTTCTTCCTGTGTCATACAATCATTAAAATTTCACAATATTCAAAACTACCGTTCTTCCTGTGTCATACAATCATTAAAATTTCACAATATTCAAAACCACCATTCTTCTTGTGTCATACAATCATTAAAATTTCACAATATTCAAAACCACCATTCTTCATGCGTCATACAATCATTACAATTTCACAATATTCAAAACCATCATTCTTCCTGTGTCAAACAATCAGTAAGTTTTGACAATATTAAAAAATCCTTCATTCTTGAAAATGTCCTATAATCAGTTAGCTTTGACAATGTTCAAAGCCACTATTCTTCACATGACATGCAATCAGTTCTTTTTGACAATATTGAAAAACCCCCATTGTTCACATGTCGTTATTATAATCAATAGGTCTTGACTATAATTCAAAATCTCCATTCTTCATATGTCATCTCCTGGCAGCAGAAGTATTCACAGACCAAGTCTCTCTCCACGCTTGCATCACTCTGCAGACTGTTGTGATGACAAACAGAAGCAGTGTGTGGCTTCTTGGACACCAGAATCCAGTCAGTGGATGATGGAAGAGAAATTATATAGAGCGAGGTGTTGTATAACGCTTTAAGTCACAGCAGAGTTCTCTGCATGAAATTCGGGCTACTTTCTCCAAGGAGAGCATGTCACCACAAGAGCAGCACCACCTTTTTCTTCTTCTTTTCCTGTCTGCATGGGTAGACAGACAGCAAAAAAACATTGGACAGGTTGAAAGGGGAGGTGTGGGTATAAAGTGTACTTTACCCAGAAAAAGACTGAATAAAATTGCCCAAGCCAAAAACTTTGATCAGTTACCAATGGAAGCGAAGTGTCGAGGCCTACATAAAACAAAATTGTTACATTGTACAACGCTCTGTTGAGATTGTCTTCACCCATGTCAAGCTCTTAGCATAATAACTTGCTCTCTCCTTTAAAGGAGCACAAAAATAGTCTCTGAAGTCAGAGTATGGCTGAAGATTTGGCGAGGTGCTGGCTAAAAAGAGTCATACACCCAAACTTTCCACCCAGGGTGTAGGCTACTTTTAATCTCACATTGATTCCCAAGTTTGATGAGTGAGTCGGAGGGTATATTCTGGGTGACCCCCAAAGTGTTAAATCTGGAGAATGCACAAACACAGATCTTCAGACAAGCTCTCAGACCAGACTATTTTTTGCAGCACTGTTAGCTGATAATCATCAGCAAGTTTTGACACTATTCAAAATCACCTCTCTACACAGATCAACATCTGTCAACGCTACAATTCACAGACCAGGTCTCTGTCCACGCTTGTAGTCAGAAGACAGTTTGTGATGACAGCCAGAGGCAGAGTGTGGCTTCCTCAGCAGCTGAAGCCAGGCAGCAGAAGATGAGAGAGGAATGAGGGAGAGAAGTGTAGGGCTGGGCAGCGAAACATAGGACGTGTTGAAAGAAGCGGGGCTGAGGTAGCGTGGAGGGTTGTAAAGTACGTTTTATGCAGAAATTGGCTGAAGAAACCTGCAGGTATATGGTTAGATAGACGTTTGAGTTGCTGTGATGTTTAGGTAATAAGGGTTATCGTTTTTCTATCCGAGAGAAATATTTTTTTCGGGAAGAGCAGTGCTACAGCTTTGTGTGTCTGATGTAAGTTAAATACACTGGCCAAAAATATTTTATGGATGGATGGATGGATGGATGAATGGATGGATGGATGGATGGATGGACGGACGGACGGACGGACGGACGGACGGACGGAAGGACTGATTGATTGATTGATTGATTGATTGATTGATTGATTGATTGATTGATTGGTTGGTTGGTTGGTTGGTTGGTTGGTTGGTTGGTTGGTTGGTTGGTTGGTTGGTTGGTTGGTTGGTTGGTTGATTGGTTGGTTGGTTGGTTGGTTCGTTGGTTCGTTCGTTCGTTCGTTCGTTGGCTGGCTGGTTGGTTGGTTGGTTGGTTGGTTAACCGAATTATTATTTTCAACTGCCCTACTATATCACTATCACGTTTCTTTGTCTCATGGAGTAGCTATAGAAAGTGTGCGTGTGGACCGAAACACCGGACAGACAAGCATGTACACTAGAGGTGCAGCACATCCACAGACCACACTGACAGGCATTTTAGCACTACCCTGTTTTCATCAAAAAACTTTTTAAACAAATATTCAAACCCACTCCTCCTCTCTCCACACGTCAGACCCGCCCTGTCAAGTTCTGGCGGCGCTACAATTGACAGACTAGTACTCTGTCCGTTCCGTGCTTGTGGTCAGATGACTAGTGGTGACAGCCAGAAGAAGAGCGTGGCTTCCTTGGCAGCAGAGAAGCCAGTCAGTGGATGATGAGGAAGGGGGGGTTGTGAATGCAGGGTAGAGACTGGAAGAAAAATTGAGGCACATTGAAAGAGGGGAGAGGGCAGGGGGGAAGGAGAAGTAGGAGGGGGGGGGATGGTGGTGGTAAGAGTACTTCATGCAGAAGATGTCTGAATAAAAATCGATTCGTAAAATGACAGGTCCATGCAGCAGTTAGATATTTGAGTTTTGTTGAGTTTTAGAATTTTTTTCTTACCTATCAGGCAGATACTTTTTTTCTTAAAAGCACAGAAGTGCTGCAGGGCAGTGTATATGTCTGATAATAATAATAATAATAATAATAATGTATGGAATTTATATAATGAATAATAATAATAATGTATGGAATTTATATAGCGCTGAATCTTGTAAAGCTACAAATCAAAGCGCTTTTTTTTAACGCCTGTGTATGCGGTTTTTTAATTTTGTCATCTGTTCCCTGATCTTGTAAAGCAACAAATCAAAGCGCTCAGATGACATTTGTTTTATATCGAGGATAATGGAATAAGCACTCATGTGCTTTTTTAACAAATAGTCCCCGTGTGTATGCGGTTTTGTAAATTTTGTCTTCTGTTCTCACCGGCACACAATGGCCTACTCTTTCGAAAAGCGGAACAGGATATAACGTGTGCGCAAGATGTTCTGCATGCGTTCGCACACGGGGCCTCGGTTTATAGTCTCAACCGAAGGACTATCCGAAGGAAGATGTATGTACTATATATGTCAAGACAAGACTATCAGCGGATATAATGGATTGAATGATTGAATAATTGATATAAGTAGTGTCCTGCTGTTTACATATATCATTCCATTCCTCCTCTGTTGTTGTTTTTTTATGCTGCTGTGATGGAGATGCACGTGCATGTATGCAAGCATGGCAGACAAATAACCAGACATACAAAACAGGTAGAAAGGAAAACCGTCACCGTCATCGATCCCTCAGATTCCGATTCCTTTGGGGTGCCTTCGAAGCTTTGTCAACCACCTTTGGAAAACAGACCACCCCCAAAACCAGACAGTCAGATAATTTCTCTCCTCTAGTTTTAATCGGCAAAGTTTTCAAACTATTCAAAACCACCACTCTCCCCTTTCTTTCCAGTTTGACCCCAAAAAATCGAACTGAATGTCAAAGTCCTTCGGACGAGACTATAAACCCAGACCCTGTGTTGGAACGCATGCAGAACCTCTTGCGCACACGTTAAATCCTGTTCCGCTTTTCGGAAGAGTAGGCCATTGTGTGCCGGTGGGAAAAGATGACAAAATTTACAAAACCGCATACAGACGGGGACTGGATGTAAAAAAGCACATGAATGCTTATTCCCTTATCCTCGATATAAAAGAATAAATACATGAATAAATAAATACCCACCCTGTCAACTTGTGACAGCACTACAAATTGCACACCACTTCTCCCCTAATGTTTGTACTCATAAATCTTGTGCCGTGACAGCAAGAAAATAGAATAGCACTTTCTGGGCAGCAGAAGCCATTTAGCAGAGGACGGAAGAGAGGTGGTGGGCAACAACAAAAAATCCAAAACAAAGAATGGTTGGCAAGGGTGGTGGTAGGAGTGTAAAGCGCAAAAGATACCTGAGTAAAGAATCGATTGCAAAAATGACAGATTTATTAGGACCAAGTAAGGTATCTGAGTAACTGGGGTGTTTTTGTTTTTCTTTTGTTTTGGGGGTTTTAGGATGGGGTTTTTTTTCTGCCTCAGAGAAATATTTTTTCTTGTACTGCAGTGCTGTCGGCTTGTGTATGAGTCTGGTGTATATTACAGGCTCTAGCCCCTACAAGTGATTGATTGGTTGAGCCATTGACTGCAATGAATGAGCATGCAAGCGAACAAGCATGTAAGTTCATTGTTTCGTTTCATTTTTTATTTCGAGGATAATGGAATGTACAGTATTTTGGTTTTTTTTACTTTCAGTCCCAGAGTACATGCAGTTTTATAAATTTTGTCATACGTTCCCACCAGCTCACAAGGGCCTACTCTTCCAAAAGGCAAAACAGGTTTTAATGTGTGCGCAATATGTTCTGCGGGAGTTCACACACAGGACCCCGGTTTATAGTCTCTTCAAGGACATATCAAAGTGAACATGTGAGCGAGTAGTACTTTCTGTCCTACTATTAAGTATTGCATTTCTGCGCCTTGTTGTGACACTAAATGGGATGCATGCGTATATCTGTGTGTGCCTGTATGAAAGACACAGTTAAAAACAAAGAAAAAAGAGAAGACTCAAACAAACAGAAAAGTAGAAAATGGTAAAGGAGTCCCATAACCTATAAGGTCGTAGGGGAGCGAGGCGTCAGAGACCTCACTTCTCTAGGGCCAGCATATTGAGGGCGGCGCCCATCTCCTCTCCCTCGCTGCTTTACCTTCCCTGACCCTAAAGAGGGCAGGTATCCATTTACAGCTGGGGGAACTGGGGGAACTGTACTGAAGCCAAGGCACGCAAACGGTCACCCATCCAACTGGTAACCACGCTCGACGCTGCTTAACTTGGCTGGGGGAAAGTGAGATCTCCGACCACTGAGCTATCCCTAACCCTATCCCTATAGAAAAGTAGACAGATTTTAAAAAAAATTCCTTCATTTCATTATGCCATTTCTGCGCTTTGTTGTGATACCACAGAAAGGGATGCATGCGTACATCTGCGGGAGCCTGTATAACAGACACGATTTTTTTCTAAAAGAAAAAGAAAAAAAGAAACCCACGCAAACAACCACAAAAGATGACAGATAAACAAAACAAACCATAGATAAGCAGACGGACTAGTTTGCAGTATTACTTTCAATCAACATGTTTTCGCCATGTTCGAATTCACCAAGGTCCACACGTCAGATCTACCCTGTCAACTGCTGACAGCGCAACAATGCACAGCCTAGGTCTCTCCCGACGGTTTGCGCTCATATAGACAACTTTTACCGTGACAGCAGAAAGCAGAATACCACTACAACACATGATAGGGGCCAGCAGAAGAAAATCAGGACAGGCTGAGAGGTGGGGGGTGGGGAGGGGGTGGGATAGGATGAGATTGGATGGTGGTGGTGTTGACAAAAAAATGTGCTTTATGCAACCCCGCCTCTCCCCCCCCCCCCCCCCCCCCCCCCCCCACTCTCAAAAAAACAACAACAAAAAACAACAACAACAGCTGAATGTAAATAAAATCAATTTGGAAAACGACAGGTTCATGCCCAGTTTGACATTTAGGATTTGTTGTTGATGTGAGGTTTCGGGGGCGAGGGGGGGGGGATTTTGTTTTGGGGGTTTGTGGTTTTTTATTTTTGTTGTTGTTGTTGTTGTGTTTTTTGGGGGGATGCTTTGTGGGTTTTTTGTGGTGGGGCTGGGGTTTTTTTAAAATTCTTTTTAGTTGATCTTTTTTTCTATTTCTTCTACGAGGGTAAAATATGTTTTAATGTGCAGCAATATCACACGTTGGTGTGCCTGGTGTTATGTCAAAACGACTAGTCAACAGGATATATTGATTCATTGATTTATTCAAATATTCATTCTGTTACTCTTTTAATCATTCATTTATTCAGCTTTCTATTAAAACATATTCATATATTGGTCCAGTTATTTCCACAACATTCATCTAAACTTCCATTCATTGCGTTGTTCTTTCGTCTATTCAAGCATTACTCTATCATGTTTTATATTCATAATCTATTGATAATTATATTTGTTTCCTTGGTCGGACGGGTCACAACTTATATATATATATATATATATATATATATATATATATATATATATATATATATATATATATATATATATATAAGAGAGAGAGAGAGAGAGAGAGAGAGAGAGAGAGAGAGAGAGAGAAATAGAGAGAGAGACTGAGAGAGATAGAGTGTGTATGTGTATGTGCGTGCGCGTGTGTGTGTATGTGTGTGTGTGCGCGCGCGCGCGCGCGTGTGTGTGTGTGTGTGTGTGCGCACGTGTGTGGTGTGTGTGTGTGCGCGCGCGCGCGCACGCGTGTGTGTGTATGTGTATGTGTGCATACAGTCCTACATCAATGTTTATGTAATTATCAAAGGGTATGGTACCCATACAACTCTGCTTCAAAATGCATATGTGGATATAGCCATGGGTCAGCCTGTAATGTAGACATATGCACATGCAGCTCTGCGTCCCAGCGTATGTGTATCATGTGTGTGCGTACAGGTCTCCATCAATAAATATAGATAGATAGATAGATAGATAGATAGATAGATAGATAGATAGATAGATAGATAGATAGATAGATAGATAGATAGATAGATAGATAGATAGATGTGCGTTTGCAGCCATAAAGTACCAGTCTGTAATAACATTAATGACAATTAGTTTATAACAACTTTGATAATAACAAGCCAGTCACAACGTTATGATAGCAGATAAAGTTAATCACAGTGTGTAGCCAAGTTTATGAGGGCTATTCGGT
Source organism: Rapana venosa (assembly GCA_028751875.1). Lineage (NCBI taxonomy): Eukaryota > Metazoa > Mollusca > Gastropoda > Neogastropoda > Muricidae > Rapana > Rapana venosa. The sequence continues at coordinate 54,798,566 of CM054138.1, forward strand.
ATCAAAGATTGTGTGTAACAACATCAATGACAGTCTATAACAGCCTATATTGAAGATTAGTCTGTAACTACATTCATGATAATTGGTGTATAACGTCTTTTACGTTATGATAGCAGATAAAGTGAATCACAGTATATAGCAAAGTTTATGAAGGCTATTCGGTAATAGGGATAGTCTGAGACACCGTCAATGACAGTATTATATACTATTCAAAACAGACCAACAGACTATCCAATATTAAGGATGTATATTATTTAAAGCCTTTTATAATGGTTAGTCCTCAGAAACATATATTGGGAACAGGAGGCAGCCATTAGAGTCGACAATGACATCAGTCAATATAGACCAATCTGCAGGGGTGTGAGGCAGGGCTGCGTGTTCTCGCCTGATTTATTTAATGTATAGTGAAATAATTCTACGAAATATTGAGAATCATGAGGGAATTAGTGTAGGTGGCCACAACATCAACAACCTGAGATATGCAGATGACACAGTCCTTATCGCCGACTCTGAAGAAAAACTGCAACAGATTTTAACAACAGTAACAGACAAAAGCAAAAAGAAAGGATTACAGCTCAATGCAAAGAAGACAGAATGCATGGTGATCTCGAAAAAAGTTGTTATACCACAATGCAACATAGCCTGTAAAGGAGAGAGAATCAGACAAGTAAACACCTTTAAATACCTTGGTTGTACTATCACCCCGGACGGCAAGTGTGACACAGAAATCAAGAAGAGAATCGGTCAATCTAAGGCAACTTTTAACAACATGAAATGCATTTTTACCAACAGTAAGATAAGCCTCAAGACAAAGATCCATGTTTTGAGAGCCTACGTATGGTCCATTCTTTTGTACGGATGTGAGTCAAGGACACAGAACAGCGACTAGAAGCAGTGGAAATGTGGTTCATCCGGAGAATCATGAAAGTCTCATGGACAAAAAGAAAAACAAATGCAGAAGTAATGGAAATGGCTGGGTACAAGAGATCCCTTCTCAACACCATCAGAGAAAGACAGCTCAAATTTTTCGGCCATTATAATCAGGGCTGACGGACTAGAGAAACTGTTATGGAGTGGCAAAATCTGTAGAAACAAGAGCAGAGGAAGACAACGCACAAAATTCACAGACAGCTTAAACAAATTCGCAACGAATAAAGAGGGCACCAACAATGAGCTCATGAGAGGGACCGAGAACAGGGAAGAATGGAGAGCCATGATCGTCGATGTCTGCAGGACCATACCGGACACTTGAAGAAGAAGAAGAGTCGGCACCAACTTTAATGATGACGAGCGTACAACAGCGTTAAAAGCTCGTGAGTAATAATAACGACGCTAATGAAAATTAGTTTGTGAAAACGTGGATAAAAGCCAGGCTGTCATGAGTGTTGAACGTGAAGCGTGACATGACCCCGCGTTTAATGCTTTGGTCACGTCACGTGTCATCATACCGACTCTTTTGTCAAGACTCTCCTACAGGGATCAGTTGATGGAGGATGATGTAGGGGCAGTATAGCTAGAGATAGATAAACTATCGCTGGTATCATCAAGAAATGAATATACCACATATGCAAAGTATTGATCCTGCAAGCAACGTGTGATTTCGACCTCAGACCATTCAAATGTCTTTTGCATTTTAACGCTGAATTCTTCCCCGAAGTCGGAATGTGGCTACCTTCATGGTGGGCAAAAACAATCGCATACGCAAAATCTCCCCACTGGTGAACCTGAGAGCTCTTGCCGAGGAAAGAAAAAAAACAAACAAACAACAACAACAACAACAACTGATTTTCCTATGTGCCACTTAATTCAAATCTATCGAAATTCATTTTTACCGTTACAAAGTAATGAGATTGGTGGTGATTGGCTGTAATCATATCTTAAAATACTTTGTCTACAATACTTGAATTTTGTTGTCATTTCCATTATCAATCAACATAAACCAGTATCATAGCATATTTCGGTCTATACCCTTACCAAAGTACAGAGATTTGTGGTGTATTTGTTGTACGTATCCTGACAATAATTACTTCGTAAGCGCAATTTGAACATACAATCATTGCTCCCAGAACCAATAAGCCTAACTTTTAACACAGCATTCATGGCTGCGTTGTTGTATCCAATGGAAAACTGCCCTAATACTCCACACTTTACCCCTAAAGACTCCACTCTCCCCAAAAGTCCTTCGGATGAGACTATATAAACCGAGGCGCCGTGTTCGAACGCACGCAGAACATCTTGCGCACACGTTAAATCCTGTTCCGCTTTTCGTAAGAATAAGCCATTGTGTGCCGGTGGGAACAGATGACATAATTATTTACAAAACTACATACACACGAGGACTGGATGTAAAAAAGCACATGAGTGCTTATTCCATTATCCTTGATATAAAAGAATAAATAAATAAATAACGGGTTTCCTGGTTGGCAGAACTCTAGGTTAGTACATGCACAGGGTTTCTGAAATTATTTTCCGTTCCCCCAGCTAAACCCCCGAGGCTCACCAATGGCGACATTTTTGTGCATGGACCAATTTTTTTGCTCACCACTAAGGTAGCCGCATTCCGACTTCGAAAATTAGACCTAAACACATGATGATTGCTTCTGGAATGAGATGGACAATATTTTGAGGACAGGGGGGGGGGGGTAATATTTTGCAAGTTGGAAGGGGATGGGGAGGTGTGGGGTGCAAGGGGAGGGTTGAAGGGGGTATGATAAAGGAGAGGGATGAATGGAAGGAGGGGGGTGATGCCATGTGAGGTGTGAAAGGTTGGAAAGTTGATTTTGGAGATCCATTTACGTAGTGAGGAAATGTGTGTGTCAGCTTGCACGTTTGAGCAGGTTAAGTGTTGCCTATTTATTTCAGCTAGGTTAAGGTCATTCCGGTCCCAAATCCATGGGTTTTTTCTGTTCCTGTTTTTGTGTGTGTCTGTCTCTATATGTTTATTCTCTTTCTCTCTGTCTCTCTCTCTGGTCTGTCTCTGTCTCTGTCTCTATCTGTCTGTCTGTCTGTCTGTCTCTCTCTCTATCTCTCTCTCCTCTCTCTCTCTCTCTCTCTCTCTCTCTCTCTCTCTCTCTCTCTCTCTCTCTCTCTCTCTCTCTCTCTCTCTCTCTCTCTGGCATTATGGGCTATGGCCTAATGAATAAACATCCGAATCCGAATCCGAATCTCTCTGGTCTGTCTCTGTCTCTGTCTCTCTCTCTCTCTGTCTCTCTCTCTCTCTCTCTCTCTCTCCCTCTCTCTCTCTCCCTGTCTCTCCCTCTCTCTCCCCCTCTCTCTCTGTCTGTCTCTATATGATAACAATATTTATGAGTCTAGTATCAATGTTTATCACGTAACAAATAGCGTCCAAGACATAGTCATTGCCATCATGAACCACAAGAATCGGTAGTTACTTTTTTTTTTTAATGCTCCATTATATTTTACATATCAGATTGTGGATTCTCCTCCTTCCCTCAAACTCCCTGTATGGTGGCTTAAGGCCAATGTACATATTAAACCTGTTCAGAGCTCTGTCTGTGTGTGTGTTTTTAATTTTTTTTTTTTCTTTTATATCGAGGATAATGGAATAAGCACTTATGTGCTTTTTTATATCTAGTCCCCGGGTGTAAGCGGTTTTGTAAATTGTTATCTGTTCCCACCGGCACACGATGGCCTACTCGTACGAAAAGCGGAGCAGGATTTTAACGTGTGCGCAAGATGTTCTGCGTTCGTTAGCACACGGGGCCTCGGTTTATAGTCTCATCCGAAAGACTTTTGGGGAGAGTGGAGTCTGCACTGATGTTAACTCCAGGGGAAAATACCCTCTTGAACGGGAATCGAACCCGGCTTGTCAGATTGTGAGCGCAATGTTCTAACCACTAGGCTATCCCATCCCCCACCCCTCCCCTGTAAGATACCATGCAGGATATCAAACAACGACAAAGATAAACAAAAAGAGAAAAACACACAGGAAAGAGAAACCCTCATGACCTACTCTACTCCCTTAGAATCACATTCCTCCCCCAACATTACTTTCACTATCTTGTTCTCACTAACCAGGCCAGGGCTTCCTTCTGTCAATCTCAACTGGGTCCACAGAAGTGGAGTTTTTTTAAAACCACGGGGAAAAAAGACAGATTCCTGTGCACTTGCAGTATAGCAGGCCAAGAAAGCTTTCCGGCTATTAGCACAACCCACAACGCCATTTCCAGGGTGGTAGAAAACTGGTTTAGTACAAATACAGGCTTCTGGGTTAAGGGGGTATGCTGCTTTGGGGGAAGGAGAATAAGGATAAGTGAGAGGGGTGGTGGAAGAGTGAGGAGGAGGAGGAGGAGGAGGAAGAGAGGAGGGAAGGGGTAGGATCAGGAGAAAGGAGGGGGGGATGGATACCATCTTGGCTGTGAAAGATTGGAGAACTGAATTGGAGAATTTATTTACTACTGTAGTGCGGAAATGTTGTGACAGGATAAGTTGGGGAGTTTGGGTGGATTTAAAAAAAAATCTTTTTTCTCTTTTTTTGTTTTGTTCCACTTCTGTTCGTGTGGGGGTTGTGTGTGGTGTGTGTGTGTGTGTGTGTGTGTGTGTGTGTGTGTGTGTGGTGTGTGTGGGTGTGTGTGTGTGTGGGTGCGTGTGTGTGGGGTGTGTGCGTGCGTGCATGCGTGCGTGTTTTCTGTGTGTGTGTTTTGGTTTTTTATATTTTTTTTATCGATATAATGGAATAAGCACTTATGTGCTTCTTTTTCATCCAGTCCCCGTGTGTATGCGGATTTGTGAATTCTGTCATGTGTTCCCACCGGCACACAATGGCCTACTCTTATGAAAAGCGGAGCAGGTTTAACGTGTGCGCAAGATGTTCTGCGTGTGTTCGCACACGGGACCTCGGTTTATAGACTCATCCGAAGTGCGTGCACATGTGGGTGTGTGTGGGGGTGTGGCTGTGGGTGTGGGTTTAGGTGTGTATATGTGTTTGTGAGTGTGTGTGTGTGTGTGTGTATGTGTGTGTGTGTGTTCATGAGGCACAGGCAAAGGAACAAAGACAAAGACAGATCAGCAGACAAGTACAAAGGGTATCCTATGCCCGGTGTACTTAGAAACATTTTCCTTGCCAACATTTCAGTTCTGGTCCTCTCTCAGCTAGCTGGGCCCTGTCAATGTCAAATGGATCCAAAAGGGGGAAAAACAAGAAGACAGATTGGTCTGCAGCTGCAGTGCACAAGGAAAGCTTTCTGGCTGTTAGCACCACGGGTACATCACGCCATTTCCTGGGTGGGGGGAAAACTGGTTTAGACTAAGTACAGGCTCCTGGATTGAGGGGGCCACTGTTGTGAGGACAGGAGAATAAGGATAAGTGGGAGGGGGTGGCAATGGGAGGGGGTGAATTGGAGGGGGAGAATGGAAGGGGTAATATAAGCGGAAAGGAGGGAGGGGGAATACATCTTAGCTATAAAAAGTTGGAGAACTGAATTGGGGGATCTATTTGCTGCAGTGTGGAAACATTGTGTCAGGTTAAGTTGATAAGTTTGAGTGAATATTTTTTGTTTATTTTTTTGTTTTGGTCTAGATTCTGTTCAAGTGTGTGTGTGTGTGTGTGCGTGCGCGTGTGTGTGTGTGTGTGTGTGTGTTTGTGTGTGTGTCTCTGTGTGTTTGTGTGTGGGTGCACATGTGCGAGGAAATGGACAAAGAGACAAAGGTAAAGAGAGATCAGCAGACAAAAAGTATCCTCATGCCCAATGTACTTATACACACTTTTCTTGCCAACATTTCAGTTCTGGTTCTCTCTCAGCAAGCTTGGACCTGTCATTGTCAAATGGATCCCCAGAAAAACAAGACATATTGGTCTGCAGCTGCAGTACACAAAGACAATTTTCTGGCTGCTAGCACCACCATTAATGTGTATCCTGGGAGGCAGACAACTGGTTTAGCACAAATACAGGATGCTGGATACCCTGCTTTGGGCACAGGAGAATAAGGATAAGTGGGAGGGGTGGTGTCAGGGTGATTGGGTGTGGGGAGAGGGGGAGAGGAGGTAAAGGGGTAGTATAAGGGGAAAGGAGGGAGGAGGGATACCATCTTAGCTGTAAAAGTTTGGGAAACTAAATTGGGGAATTTATTTACCGCAGTGGGAAATGTTGTGACAGGTTAAGTTGGGAGTTTGAGTGGATCTTTTTTCTGTTTTTGCTTTTTTGTTTGTTCCAGCATCTGTTCAAGAGAGTGAGTGAGTGTGTGTGTGTGTGTGTGTGTGTGTGTGTGTGTGTGTGTGTGTGTGTGTGTGTGTTGGTGTGAGTGTGTGTGTGTGAGTGTGTGTGTGTGAGTGTGTGTGTGTGAGTGTGTGTGTGAGTGTGTGTGTGTGTGTGAGTGTGTGTGTGTGTGAGTGTGTGTGTGAGTGTGTGTGTGTGAGTGTGTGTGTGTGTGTGTGTGCATGTGAGTGTGTGTGTGTGTGTGTGTGTGTGTGTGTGTGTGTGTGTGTGTGTGTGTGTGTGTGTGTGTGTGTGTGGTGCATGTGTGCTTGTGGGTGTGTGTGGGTGTGGCTGTTGGTGTGGGTGTACATGTGTATGTGTGTTTGTGAGTGTGTGTGTGTGTGTGTGTGCATGCACGTGTGCATGTGGGTGGGTGTGGCTGTGTGTGTGGGTGTAGGTGTGTATATGTGTTTGTGAGAGTGTGTGTGTATGTGTGTGTGTGTGTTCATGAGGCACAGGCAAAGGAACAAAGACAAAGACAGATCAGCAGACAAGTACAAAGGGTATCCTATGCCCGGTGTACTTAGAAACACTTTCCTTGCCAACATTTCAGTTCTGGTCCTCTCTCAGCTAGCTGGGCCCTGTCAATGTCAAATGGATCCAAAGGGGGAAAAAACAAGAAGACAGATTCATCTGCAGCTGCAGTACACAAAGACAAGTTTCTGGCTGTTAACACCACCATTAACATGTATCCTGTGAGGCAGAAAACTGGTTTCGTACAAATACAGGCTGCAGGATTGAGGGGTACTCTGCTTTGGGGACAGGAGAATAAGGATAAGTGGGAGAGGTGCTGGCAGGGAGAGGTGGTGAATTGAAGGGGAGAGGAGGGAAGGGGTAGTATAAGGGGAAAGGAAAGGAGGGAGGTGGTGGGTACCATCTTGGCTGTCAAAGGTTGGGAACTGAATTAGGGGATCTATTTGCTGTAGTGCGCAAATTTTGTGGCAGGTTCAGTTGGAAGTTTTGAGTTGATATTTCTCTCTTTTTAAAAGTTTTTGGCCCAGCTTCTGTTCAAATGTGTGGGGGGAAGTGGTGTATTTTATTTATTTTATTTTCTTATTTTGAGGATAGTTGAATAAGCACTCATATGCTTTTCTACATCCAGTCCCTGTGTGTATGCAGTTTTTAAAATTTTGTCACCCATCCCTTCAGGCACACAATGGCCCTCTCTTTCAAAAACCAGAGCAGGTTTTAATGTGTGTGCAAGATGTTCTGCAGGCATTTGCACAGGGGACATTAGTTTGTAGTCTCATGGGGGGGGGGGGGGGGGGGTGAGAGAGAAAGAGAGAATAACATAGATCTGCAGACATAGATTATTTTCATGCCCAATGTACATATAAACATTTTCCTTGCCAACATTCCAGTTCTGGTCCTCTTTAAGACTTGCCAATGCCAAAGGGCTACCCATAAAGAAAAAACCCCGAACTGGTTCATCTGTAGCTGTAGTACATAAAGAAAGCTTTCTGCCTGTTAGCACCACCCATAGTCATTTCCTGGACAGTAGAAAACTGGTTTGGTACAAGTAAAGGCTGCTGGATTGAGGTAGTTACTGATTTGAGGACAGAGTATGTACATAATCGGGATAGGGTGATGGACAGGAGCAAAAGGAAAGAGGAGACTGCCATAATAGCTGTAAACGGTTAGAAAACTGATTCTAGAATTCTGTTTTTCTGTAGTATGGAAAATGTGTGTCAACATGGAAATTTGAGGGGATTTGTGCTTGTTTTCCATTTTCAGTGTGTCATGCCACCATCTCTCTCTCTCTCTCTCTCTCTCTCTCTCTCTCTCTCTCTCTCTCTCTCTCTCTCTCTCTCTCTCTCTCTTTCTCTTTCTCTCGCATGAGGTATTGCGAGAAACAACAGGGGTACTTTCTGTAAGGTGCAAACAAAACAAAAACAAATCGCCAGATTTAAACTTCAAAATTGCAGGGACACTGACCTACCAGCAATTGTTAAGAAAACCGTAACAGAGAGACAAAGTCAGATAAACACAGACACAAGTCCTCATGACCTTTCCCCTAGCCAACATTTCAGTTCTAGTCCTTACTCATTCACTCACTCAGCCAGGACTTCTGTTAATGTAAAAAAAAAATTGGATCCAGACACAAAAAAGAAGACAGACTCGTCTGCAGCTGAAGTACAGAAAAAAAAGCTTTCTCGATGTCAGAAGGACAAATACATCCCACCATTGCCGGAGTGGAGGTAAACTGGCTTAGTACTAAAGTGCAAGGTGACTGGACTGAACTGGACAATGTTTTGAGGACAGGAAAGTAAGACCAAAGTTGGGGGCAGGAGGGGATAAGGGGGAGTGGGGTTGATCTGGGATGGATGTCAAGGGTTGGGGAAAGAGTAGTTAAAAGGGAAAAGGGTGACGGGGGTGGGCTGCCATCTTTAGCTGTAAAAGGTTGGAAAGTTCGATTTCGGATATCTATTGACTGTAGTGTGGACATGTTGTGACAGGCTGGAAGGTTGAGTGGGTCTCATGGTTTTCTTGTCCGACTTATGTTTAAAATGTGTGTGTGTGTGAGTGTGTGTGTGTGTGTGTGGTGTGTGTGTGTGTGTGTGTTGTGTGTGTGTGTGTGTGTGTGTGTGTGTGTGTGTGTGTGTGTGTGTGTGTGTGTGTGTGTGTGTGTGTGTGTGTGTTTGAGAGAGAAAGACCGAGTGTAAGTGTGTGTGTACGTGTGAGAGATAGAGAGAGAGGGAAAGAGAGAGAGTGCATGTGTGTGTCTGAGAGAGAGAGAGAGAGTCCGGTGTGTGTGTGTGTGTGTGTTGTGTTGTGTTGTGTGTGTGTTGTGTGTGTGTGTGTGTGTGTGTGTGTGTGTGTGTGTGTGTGTGTGTGTGTGTGTGTGTGTGTGTGTGTGTGTACGTGTATGTGTATGTGTGTGTGCATGTGGTGCGTGTGTTTGAGAGAGAAAGACAGAGAGAGTGTAAGTGTGTGTTGTCTGAGAGAGAGAGAGAATCCGTGTGTGTGTGTGTGTGTGTGTGTGTGTGTTGTGTGTGTGTGTGTGTGTGTGTGTGTGTGTGTGTGTGTGTGTGTGTGTGTGTGTGTGTGTGTTGTGCGTGTGTTGTGTGTGTGCGTGTGTGTTCATGGGGGCAGGTGGGGGGGAGGGGCCTCCTCCACAACGTTCCATCTCCATTCTACACTCATTCAGCTAGGACCTGTCAAATGGATCCACAGAAAAGAAAGAAAAGGGAAGACAGTTTCTTCTGCAGCTGCAGTAGTACACAAAGGAAGCTTCCTCCCTGTTAGCACAGACCCATAACTTCATTTCTTGGGTGGCAAAAAACCTGGGTTAGTACCAGTACAGGGCTGCTGGAATAAGATGGATGGTGTTTTGAGGATAGGGGAGTAAGTGAATTGGCGAAGGTGTAATGTGTGTGTGTATGGGGGGTGGTGGTAGAAGAATGGAAAAGCTTGGAGGCTTGGGTGTGTGTGTGGGGTGGGGGGGGGGGGTAGGGTGAAGTTGGGAAGGCTGGATGGAAGGGAGAAGGGTTAGTGCTTCCATACGTTATTAGCTGTGAAAGGTTCGGGGCCTGATTTTGGAGATCTACTTTTCTTTTGTTAGGCCATCCTGAGGCCACCGGCCAGAGGCGCCCTGCTCTGCTGATATAACAGCAGAATTGTTGTTTGGTGTTCCTCTGGGCGTCATGTAGGACTCTGTGTCATCACATCTTGTAATCACTATGAGGCCCTAAGTACAGACTGGGTGAGAAGTCCGCACGTGCAGCTGTTGTCAAGTGTCTCACCATATATAGGCAGCCATCTCCAACTTCGGGAGATTTTTTTTTCTCTCGTTCAGTGCAGTACACAGGTTGTTATGGTAAAAGCTTGTCATGGATGAAGTACAATTTCAGAGTAACATTTCGCAGCATAGCTACATTTTTTTTTCTTATTTTGGTTCCCCAGTTAGAGCTCCAAGGTTTACCAATAGTGAGGGTTTTTTTTGGGCGAGTGGCTATATTCTGACTCCTGGGATGATGTCTAATCATGATACCATTGTACATACAGATTTTTTTCTCTCTTTTTTTTTGGTCATTGGTTGACCTATTCTTCCTGGAGGCAGATTGCGAATTTTAACGTGTGTGCAAGATGTTCTGACGCGTTTGCACACGGGGCCTCAGTTTACAGTCCCATCCGAAGCACTTTCAGGGGTAGTGGAGTCAGTAGTTAATGTTTACTCAAGGGGTGAAAATCCCCTTGACCAGGCATCTCAGTGGTGGCTCGACCCTGGGCTCGACCCTGGGTCGTTAACTCAGGAGTGCAACGTTCTAACCACTGGGCTACCTGCTGCCCCTCAGTGACCTTCTAATGTAGGCCAGGGCACTTAGCTGACACAAGTAACTGACAAAGCTTTTTTGCCTGGGCCGGGGATGGGGAGCAGGTGATAGGCAGGGAGGGAGGGAGGAGGGGGAAGGAGAAGGGGGGAGGAGGGAAGAGGATGGGGGGGCCAGTCATTTTAGCTGTAAAACGTTGGCAAGTTGAGTTTTTGAATATCCGTTTACTGTAAGTGCGGGACATTTTGTGGCTAGGTTGGACATTTGAATAAAGTTAATCTTGTCCGCTTCCTGTTCAGTCTATGCTTGTCTACTGAGTGTGTGTTTGTATGTCTATAAGTTTGTCTGTCTTTCTGTCTGTCTGATATCTTTCTTCTGTCTGTCTGTTTGTCTGTCTGCTCTCTCTCTCTCTCTCTCTCTCTCTCTCTCTCTCTCTCTCTCTCTCTCTCTCTCTCTCTCTCTCTCCGCTCCCCTTTTCCTTCCCTAACCTGCACCCATGCATGTGCATGTGTGTGCATGTGTCTGAGGGTGTGTTTGTGTGTGTGTGTGTGTGTGTTTTTGTGTGTGTCTTGGTATATGTGTGCACGTGCTCACTTTAAGTGTACGCACACGCTCACGCACCTAAGTATCACATACCCGTGTGTGTCTGCAAAGTGTCCTCCAGCTGTAAGTCTGTCCCATCAAAGTGTAGGAAGTCTGAGGCCACAAATGGAACTACGTTTTTGCAACGGTGTGAGGTCACTTACGTGTGCTGTGCTCTGCGATATCGGCTTTGACTCCAATACACACAGGATGATTTATGACCACCAAGTCTGGACTCTTAAGAAAAGCTGATTGCCAAAGAATCGAGGCAGCAGAGATGTGTGGGGGGGGGGGGGGGGGGGGGGGGGGGGTTCCCGAGACTGCTAGGTGCCAGAGAGACAGACAGAAGAACTAATATCCTGGAAGAAGTTGACGCCACCAGAAAACTACTAGCAGACATTCCAGAAAAAAGAAAACTCAACAAAAACAAAAAACCCAGTAGTCGTGTGTCATGTAGCTAGAATAGCTAGAAGAAGAAGAAGAAGAAGAAGAAGACATGGAATTTATATAGCGCTATATCTTGCAACAAAACAAATCAAAGCGCTTTCATTCATCCTACTCATTCACTTGCAGCCAGTTACAATTAATAGGTTTGGTTTTTTTACAAGTTCAAATGTTTACACACACGCTCGCACGTACGCATGCACACACACACACACACACACGCACACACACGCACCGCGCGCCGCCCACCACACACACATGAAGGCATGGTGATGGGGTTTGGGCTGTTGAGGGCAGGGACAAACATGAAAAGGAACAAGAGGGGAGAATCTTAGCTTTGAAATAACTTTGCCTTGAGGCCGGACTTAAAAGCGTCATAAGAAGGCTTTTGGCTAAGAGAGAGAGGGGGGTCATTCCAGATCTCGTAATATCAGAAGACAGATCTCGTGGTAGCTGGGGGAGAGTGGGGGGAGGGGAGGGGGTCAGAGAAAAACACAACACAAAGAAAGAAATGTGGACCTTTTTTTCTCTTTTCTTGTGTCCTTCTTTAGCTTGAGTTGCGAGGTTTCCCAATGGTGAAATTATTGCGTACACATACCGGGTGGTGGTTTGTTTTTTTAACCACCATAGTAACATTCAACTCTGGCATGTAGATGGAGAAATCCAACACGCATGATTATCCATCTAATGGGACTGTAACTCAATAGTTCCCAACCAGGGGTTTCACTGCTCAATCCACAATACCAGGAGTGACGATATCGTCCTGGTTGTTAAGAAGTCTTCCTGTGGTGGTGGGTGGTTTTTTAAATTTTATTTTATTCTTTTATATCGATGATAATACAATAAGCACTTATGTGCTTTTTTACATCCAGTCCCCGCGCGTATGCGGTTTTGTAAATTCTGTCATCTGTTCCCATCGGCGCACAATGGCCTACTCTTACGAAAAGCGGAACAGGATTTAACGTGTGGCCAAGATATTATGCGTGCGTTCGCACACGGGGCCTCGGTTTATAGTCTCATCCGAGGGACTTTTGGGGAGATTGGAGTCTGCACTGATGTTAACTCCAGGGGAAAATATCCCCTTGAACGGGAATCGAACCCGGGTTGTCAGATTGCGAGCACAATGTTCTAACCACTAGGCTATCGATATATATCCCGTCCCCCCTGGTTCGGTTGTCTAGCGGTAACACACGCATCTGGAAAAATAAAGCTCGTGGGTTCGATTCTGATCTGAAGCCTTATATTTCTTCCATACACTAAGGCCACGAATGTTGACCTATATGGGTTCTATGGGATTATCTGCCTTGGGCCCATGGTTTGCAAAACCTAGAGGGTTTCTTTCTGGGTGATTGGCTGGTTTGCTTGGGTCATTGGTTGGCTGGCTGGCTATCAGGTTGGTTTACTTGTTTGCTTGTTTGCATGTGCGTGTGTTTATTGTTATTTATTTTTTATTTCATTCTTTTATTTCGAGAATAATAGAATAAGTACTCATGTGCTTTTTTTACATCCAGTCCCATGTGTGTGGTTTTGTATTTTTTTCATCCACTCCCACCAGCACACAATGGACTACTCTTTCGAAAAGTGGAACGGGTTTTAACGTGTGTGCAATATGTTCTGCGTGCGTTTGCGCACGGGACCTCGGTTTAGTCTCATCCGAAGGACTTTTGGGGAGAGTGGAGTTGGCACTGATGTTAACTCCAGGGGAAAAATCCTCTTAAAGGAGATAGGAACCCGGGTCAGCAGATGTCTCCCTGTCAAAGTCAAAGTCAAAGTCAAACTTTTATTTTCAGATGGTACATTGAATAAGCAGTGCATTTGCTTTTTTTCATCAAGCCATCTATCTAAAGAAAAAAAAAAGCGAGAAAAAAAGATAATGTATATGCAGACATAGAATAAATAAACCTAATCTATGGTAAACTATACAAATCAACAAAAAAACCAATAACATATGCATATGTGGAATTAGAACAAAACAAAAAACCCAGAAAAATATGAGACCATACAATTCAAATAATTCAAAAATCTTGAAAAAAATATCCGTCATAACACAAACAAACAAGCAACAATAAAAAATTTTAAAAAAAACAAACAAAGAAGACAAAACAGAATAAAAATTTAAAAAACCACACCAACTGCTTTCCTTCCCCCCCCCCTCACACACACATGTACACACAAACCTTCAACCATACAAACAACTGAATAAAACAACAACAAAAGGATGAATCAACAAGAACAATCACAACAAGGAAATAAACAATCGAACAAACACAAATATACATACACAACAACAACAGCGACAATAACTAACATAGGACAAGAATAACAGCCAAGACAAATGAAGAACAATATAGAACTAACAAATAGCCACCAGGCAATCAGCAAGCGCATTAGAGTTGATCTGGTGACCTAATGAGTTCTACCAAAACAGTGTAGGGGCCAGGGTGGAGCCTTAGGGAACTCCCAATGAGATTTTGCCAGGTTCTGATTGGACAGCAGCAGACGGCTGCACCATTCCACTCACTTCCTGCTGTTGTTGCCTGTGTGTGTGTGTGTGTGTGCGCACGCGTGTGCGTGTGTGCGGGCGTGCGGCGTGCGGGTGTGCGTGTGTGTGTGTGTTTGTGTGTGTTTTCTTTCTTTCTTTCTTTCTTTGCATATGGCTTCCTATTTTTCTTGCATGTTTGTTTATAAGCGCTTTGATTTGTTTTTTTGCAAGATATAGCGCTATATGAATGCCATGTATTCTTCTTCTTCTTCTTCTTCTTCTTATTATTATTATTATTTTTATTATAAACAGTGCCTGGACACCAAACAAAACCCAACAGAAGAAAATGACTTTCCCCCCTTGGGGCAGCCACAATACCTAGCGAAGTGACAAGGGAAGAAAGCCTGTTCTCTTTGTTGCTGTTGACTGACAACAACAGCAGGAAGTGAGTGGAATGGTGCAGCCGTCTGCTGCTGTCCAATCAGAACCTGGCAAAATCTCATTGGGAGTTCCCTAAGGCTCCACCCTGGCCCCTACACTGTTTTGGTAGAACTCATTAAGTCACCAGATCAACTCTAATGCGCTTGCTGATTGCCTGGTGGCTATTGTTTTATTTAAAGGATGTGTGTCTCTGTGTCCCTGTCTCTTCCTGTCAATGCACAAGCACAAACACGGGACTCGGTAGCCTGGTTGGTTAGAGCGTTGCACATTGTGCTCATGATCTGCTGACCAGGGCTGGAATCCCGTTCAAGTGGATATTTTCCCCTGGAGTTAACATCAGTGCCGATTCTACTCGCCACAAAAAGTCCTTCGGATGAGACTTTGAACTGAAATACCTTGTGCAAACGCATGTAGAACATCTTGCACGCAGGTTAAAACAGGTACCGCTTATTGGAAGAATAAGCCATTGTGTGCCGGTGGGAACGGATGACAAAATTTACAAATCTACGTACACACGGGGACTGGATGTAAAAAAGAACATGAGTGCTTATTCCATTATTCTCGAAATAAAATAAAAACAGAAAAAGAAAAGACAGAACACACACACACAAGACCACAGACAGAATTTATATGCATGAATTCACACACACACACACACACACACACACACACACACACACACTACTTTCCCTTCCA
>CM054138.1:54821196-54868039 GCA_028751875.1 Rapana venosa
ATGTTATCTTTGTTTCTTCTCCTCTCTGTGTTTAGATTGCAATTTGTGAGGTTAAATTAATAATAATAATAATAATAATAATAATAATAATAATAATAATAATAATGTATGGAATTTATATAGCGCTGAATCTTGTAAAGTAACAAATCAAAGCGCTCAGATGACTTTTTTTATATCGAGGGTTATGGAATAAGCACTCATGTGCTTTTTACATTCAGTCCCCGTGTGTATGCGGTTTTGTCAATTTTGTCATCTGTTCCCACCGGCACACAATGGCCTACTCTTTCGAAAAGCGGAACAGGATTTAACGTGCGCGCAAGATGTTCTGCATGCGTTCGCACACGGGGCCTCGGTTTATAGGTTCATCCGAAGGACTTTGACATTCAGTTCGATTTTTTGGTCAAACTGGGAAGAAAGGGCGAGGCTGGGAGTCAAACCCAGAACCTCACGGTTTACTTGTTGGCAGCTCAGGCAAACGTCTTAACCATCCTGCCACCTTCCTTGTTAAATCTACGTCTTGTTTTGTTGTTGTTGTTCTCTCTCTCTCTCTCTCTCTCTCTCTCTCTCTCTCTCTCTCTCTCTCTCTCTCTCCTCTCTCTCTCTCTCTCTCTTCTCTCTCTTTCTCTCTCTGTTTTTGTATGTGTGTTTGCGTGTGTGCACGCGCAATCATACGTGTGCGCTTGAGTGTGTGTTAGTGTTTTTCTCCTTCGTGCAACATACAATAAAATCTGGGCTGTATGTTTTATTTGCCAGAAAAAGAAAACTAACTTCAGTTGTCCATCATTAACACTAACACACAATGCTGATTTTCCTTCTCTCCCTTGCCTCCGGCAACACACTGGAAAGAAGGGAAGAATCACAACACAAAAAAGCTGGGCCAAAAAAAAACAAAGTTGCATGCTGTGATAAGCAATTTTGTTCAGAAAAATGCTTTTTTTTTCTTGTTTCTTCTCCTCCTATCGTGTTTGGATGGAAGTTTGTGATGCCAAATCTACCTCCTGTTTTTTGTTTTTACTATCTGTGTGTGTGTGTGTGTGTGTGTGTGTGTGTGTGTGTGTGTGTGTGTGTGTGTGTGTGTGTGTGTGTGTGCGCGCGCGCCTCTCTCTCTCCACACACACACGCACACACACACACACACACACACACACACACCTGTGTCAAGTGTCATAAAAAGAATCACTAACTTCCATTCAGACCCCTGCATTATAGAGAGACCAACAAAAAAGAGAAGGAGATAATTTTATCCACAAGCTTTTTCTTCTGGTGACTTTTTCTGTTTCTTTCTTTTTGTTATCAAATCACCCAATTTGTCCATCGCTGACACAGAACAAGGACTCGACTCCTGCCCTCTGGCATCTGAATTTTCCGAGTCTGGAAGGAGACAGAGGCTAAAGGAAGGATTTCTGCTTCAATGGACTTTAATGGGAAGAAAACGTATTTTGGGTTTTCTTAAGAAAGACATAGCCTGCTTTGACTCGCTTGTGATTACCTCCCATCTTTGGTATCTGGTATGCTGTGTATGAAATTACTTCCCTTTAAGTACTTTTTTCCCTATGTAATAGTCTCTTGCCCATTTGAGTTATCTCCTACTGTGTACTCTTCTTGTGAAAACAAGCGCAAGAGGATTTATTTCACACACACACACACACACACACACATACACACACGCTATTATGGGGTACATAACAATGGCAAAATCAAATACATTCATTTATGAGGTGATAAAAGGAAAACAGGCTTGTTAGGCAACTAAGATAACCAACAGGAAAAACTAGAGATATTCAACACAAAGTCGTACAACATTTGCACAGTTATGCTCTGACAAGCCAAACTCTGTAACACTTTGTAAAAGACTTATCAATAGATGACTTATGATAACACTCATTATTACTAAAATATTTGTTTAAATGGTGTAGTTTCAGCTAGTTTTGTTTGTTTTGACTATTAAACTGAATGTGGAATTTTAAAAACACAATGAGTGTTTTTTATAATAATTTTGTCTAGTGTAGTTCGTTGGTTCTTGCATTTAATGTCTGTTCACTATAAGTGATATTAGACAGACAGTGTAGTGTAGTGTAGTGTAGTGTAGTGTAGTGTAGTGTAGTGTAGTGTCTTTTGTCTAGTGTCTAATGTTGTCTTTTGTCCATCATTAACACTAACACACAATGCTGATTTTCCTTCTCTCCCTTGCCTCCGGCAACACACTGGAAAGATGGGAATCACAACATACAAAAGCTGCACCAAAAAAAGACAATGCTGCATGCTGTGATAAGCAATTTTGTTCAGAAAAATGCTTTTTTTCTTGTTTCATCTCCTCCTATCATGTTTGGATGGCAGTTTGTGATGCCAAATCTACCTCTTGTTTTTGTTTTTACTATGTGTCTGTCTTCTGTCTGTCTTCTTGTGTGTGTGTGTGTGTGTGTGTGTGTGTGTGTGTGTGTGTGTGTGTGTGTGTGTGTGTGTGTGTGTGTGTGTGTGTTTAAAAAATATGTTTGGGGTGGGTTTTTTTCTTTTGTTTTTAAATTTATTTTGTGTGTGTGTGTGTGTGTTTTAAAGGGTTATTTCCTTTTGTTTCTACTGTGTGAGAGTATAAGTATTGGGTTATTATTAAGATGTATCCCTACGGGCGAGGACTGGATGTAAAAAAGCACATGAGTGCTTATTCATTATCCTCGAAATAAAAGAATTTGTCATTGTCATTCTCTCTCCTCTCTCTCTCTCTCTCTCTCTCTCTCTCTCTCTCTCTCTCTCTCTCTCTCTCTCTCGTCCATCATTAACACTAACACACAATGCTTATTTTGTCTTTATCTAGTGGCTTGTAGTAAAATTTTGGGGAGAAGAAATGGCTTTTTATAAGTAAATGAAATTCGTCGCCAGGATTATTTCTATACCGCAAAGAATTCTCAGACAGATATGTTGTTAATGTTTGCTTCAAAAGAACAACTTAACTATAATAAAAACCAATCAAGAGATAGTACAATCTTAGATGAACTATTATCGTCGATTTGACTTGACTTGACTTTCCTTGTGCCTCCTTGGCCCACATTGATTTTTTTCTTTTCTTTTCAGGCATTGTGTCATGGAGCAGGTGGACTTGGTGGAGCCCACCACTATGTAGGTAGCATGCTGGGTATGTTCGTGTCGGGTTCACCGGAGGCCGTGGTTTAGCCTTCTCTTCCACTCAAAGCAACTTTTTTCATTGCTTTGCCGAACGTATAATCAGCCTCTTTCTAATCACTATACTGTGATTCTCGTTCAAAGTTTATCAGTATAATTCATTTTATCTGCGGTCATCTGTATCTTCATTCAATTTCCTCCGCTATATCTGATCTTTACGAAATAATGAAGTTGCATCAAATTGAATGAAATCCACTTTGTTTGCATTTTAAGATGTGCTGTTATTGTATTCGCTTACATCATCATTAACACAATATGAGGTTATCCGACAAGAACCATTGTAATCATACATCTCTATTCACATAACTTCATGTCAACCACACTTGTTTTCCTTCACGTTACCTCTGCTTGAGAGAGAGAGAGAGAGAGAGAGAGAGAGAGAGAGAGAGAGAGAGAGAGAGAGAGAGAGAGAGAGAGAGAGAGAGAGACTAGTCTTAAACGCGCACCCCCCAAAAAAAATTCTTAACATCTTCAAGAAATTTTCGTTTACTGGGTAACAGTTTTTTGTTTTGGTTTGGTTTTGGGTTTGGTTTTTTGTTGTTGTTTTTTTTTGGGGGGTGTTTGTTGTTGTTGTTGTCGTGTTGTTGTGGTGGTGGGGTTTTTGGGGGGGAATACACACTATTCCAAAATGTTTTTCCTTTCACATGGTTTGGAAAAGGGGTAAAAACAAAATCAGAAACCAGATCTCCGAATCAATCTTGTGTGAAAATAATGTTGAGGGAGAATAACGCTTTAGGGTATTTGGGTTTCAAAACTAATTATCTCCCTTTCCATCTCACCCTTTCTGCCTTACAGGGTTTGTTTGGTTTTTTAAAGTTTTAGCAGCTTGGTCTGTCTGTCTGTCTGTCTATCTGTCTGTCTGCCTGCCTGTCTGTCTGTTCTGTCTGTCTATCACCTGACTGTCTATCTGTCTGTCTTGCTGGGTGGCTGTCTTTCTGTCTCCGTGTGTGGGGTGTGTGTGTGTGTGTTGTGTGTGTGTGTGTGTGTGTGTGTGTGTGTGTGTGTGTGTGTGTGTGTGTGTGTGTGTGTGTTATTTCGAGGAACATGGATTAAGTACTCGGGGGCTTTTTACATCCAGTCCCTGTGTGTATGCACTTTCGTAAATATTGTCATCCGTTCCCACCGGCACACAATGGCCTCCTCCTCCAAAAAGCGGAACACATTGTAACGTGTGCGCAAGGTGTTCTGCGTGCGTTCGCATACGGTACGTCATCCGAAGGACATTTGGCGGGAGTGGAGTCGGCACTGATGTTAACTCCAGGGTAAAATGTCCCCTCGAACGGGAACATCCCCTTGGTGTGTGTGTGTGTGTGTGGTGTATGTGTGTGTGTGTGTGTGTTGTGTGTGTGTGTGGTGTGTGTGTGTGTGTGTGTGTGTGGTGTGTGTGTGTGTGTTGTGTGTGTGTGTGTGTGTGTGTGTGTGTGTGTGAGACAGACAGACAGACACATACACACAAACACACACACTTACACCAAAACACACACACACACACACACACACACACACACACACTTCCAAACTCTCTAGACAGATGTAAACACACTCGTTCCATCACCCAATTGTACTGTTCCACCCTCTCTATCTTTCCATTATCACCTATTCTTGCGTAAATAATCAGATAGAGACATCTGTCAATCACTTGTCTTGGATATGACAGGTTAAAAATATATACGCTAAGTTACAGATGCAAGGTCTGTTTATGTCGGTGTCGGTGTATGTTTGTGTTTGTATGTGTGCAATGCGTACAAATGCATACGCATGCGCGCACACGTACGCTTGAATATATGCACGCATGCGTGTGTGTGCATGCGCATACCTGATTTGAGTTCAATTGTTAAAATATATATATATATCAGCACAAATCATGATAAAAAAAAAGTGCAGTTTAAAAAATATTTATACGCTAAGTTATAGATGCTAGAATCTGTTTCTTAAGCAGTTTATTTGGGGAAGGGTGGGGAGCAAATTTAGCAAAGTAGTAGTCTATCATCAACTCAGGAATATAGGTTTTGTCTCCCTCTCTATCTCTATCTCTCTCTCTCTCTCTCTCTCTTCTCTCTCTCTCTCTCTCTCTCTCTCTCTCTCTCTCTCTACTCTCTCTCCTCTAACTCTCGCTCTCTCTCTCTCTCTCTCTCTCTCTCTCTCTCTCTCTCTCCCCTCTTCTCTCTCTCTCTCTCTCTCAAAACTTTTGGGGGTCTTCGGTATGTTCATTTTCCCAAGGGGGAAGGAGGACAACCACCAATCAACGAAAAGATTGCACTTGAAAGAAGTTCCGCCAGTTTTAATCGTGAAGTTTTGTGTTCTACATCTTTAAAAGGTTTTATTATTGCTCTGTCTTTTGTCTATCAATCCATTTCTCTGTCTGTCTGTCTGCTGTCTGTCTGTCTGTCTGTCTGTCTCTCTCTCTCTCTCTCCCCTCTCTCTCCTCTCCCCTCTCTCTCTCTCCACACAGGGGGGATGAACAAAATTCAAACCCGAGGGGACGCAGTTTACCAAGCTCTGTCAAATTTTGCAAAATTGTGTAGGTTAAAGACAGTGTTGTGCTTGAAAGTGTACTGTCTACAGTTAAGGACCATGCCAGCGTTTACCACTGAGTTCAGGGCAGCTGTGGTGGATTTATACCATATTTTTGGCCTTAAATGGTCGTCGTGTAAAAAAAAAGGTAACATGAGACGCGGACATTGAAAATTGTCAACATACAAGGCGGTGTAGGGGTAGGCGTGCTCCTCTCCTACCTGTATTTTGCCACCCTCCTATACGGGTGTGGGGATATCGAGTTGAACCCGGGGCCTCCCCGAAGTCATCAAGACAGACACACCTGACAAGTACAAGCTCCAGTCGCAGAAGCAGTGGAAGCAGCTTTTTGGGCTGAAGGGGGCGCCCAGGCATCAAAACAGGCAAGTGCAGGTGTGGGTGGAGAAACAGACCTTGCCTTGAGGGACATCAGGGCCCAAACGTTGGGCAGTTTGAATACCAATTTTGAAAACATGGACAGAAAATTTGATACTATGCAAAAGGGACATGACGGATTTGCGTACTTCTTCTTTTGGCTTTGTAGAAGAGGTAGCGGGCTGAAAGAAGAACTATCCCCCCTCAAGAAAGAAAACGAGCAGCTGCAAAATGCAAACAAAGACCTCCAGGACAGGGTGGAGGCTCGGGAAAGGAAAACGGATGTTTTGGGAAAAGGCGATCCAGAAGAAATAACGTCCTTGTCTATGGCCTCCCGAAGAAGACAACGAAAGCTGGAAGGACTGTGAAGACCCTTGCGCAGCCTGGTCAAAGGACAAACTGCAGGTGAAGGAGGGCGTGTCCTTTGACAGAGTGCATCGTGTCGCAAAAAAGCCCAACGCCTCGGTGATGGCCAGGTGCACCTTCTACAGGGACAAGGAAGGATCCTGAAGGCCAAACGGAAACTTCAGGGCAGCAACATCTTCCCGGGGAGGACTTTTCGCAACGTGTGCGGGAAGTCCGCAGAAACTGACTCCATTCCTGAAGGCGGCAAGAAAGGAAGGGAAGGGAAAGGCCATTATGGTCTTTGACCCACCATGGTGATCGAAGGCAGAAAGTTCATCTTGGACAACGACCAGATCCGTGAGGCAGCCTAGCAATTTGGTCAGCCTGTCACGATGGAAAACAGCCACCACTCAAATTGTCCACCCACCCTTTTTCACATGTAGCAAAGACAGAAAACACCCGGGCAGAAATCCAGTGGCAGGCGATGACAGTGCCGTGACGATGTGCATTTGTGCACGTGAAAAACTGTGAAGAAAAACCAGCTGGGCCAGTGTTCATGTGAAGAGGGTAACTTGACCCAATGTGACCTTAGCAATCGTGCTGCTGTACCCGAGTGTGTTGACATGGTGAAGTGAGTGCATTTTGCACCAAAGTTGTGTGTTTATGATCAGGAATCATTGAAGACAATAAATTTAAAAAAAACTTCTTTGGCTAAAAATGTTGATACCTTTTATAATGATGCCATGAACTGGTTGTCTGATGTGTGTGTATTAAAAGTAGTACAATGAAAGGTTGACACTGTATTAATGGAAGATGCAATGAAGTAAGGACTGAATTTGTTTGTAGAGCAAATATGTCTCAGGATATTGCTCTTACTAAGATGATGGTGATGGGATGATGCTGATGCTGACGGTCTAATTGTACAATGATGAAAGTGAAGTGTGGTATGATAGTCTGATAATAATGTGTTTGTTGATAATGATGGTGATGCTTTGATGTATGGGGACTTGAGCGAAGTTAGACTTGGTACCTTAGAGGAAAGTGTTTCTCCATATGATGCTGAGCTTTTTTGATGACGTAGCAAGCGAGGTGAGGTCCGATATGTCTGACGATTTTTTGCTTACTGAAATTATGTTGAGACCATCATTGTATAATAGCATAAAAATGTGAGATTTGAGGAGCTAAACAATGAAAATAATTCCAGTATACGTAGTGCTCATTCTAACATTTCTTTGCTGGTAATGTCGAAAATGAAGAACATTCACCAAAAGACTGCTCCCAAAAAATAACAGGCAGATTTTTTTTCTTCACTGGAACATTTGTGGCCTTATTTCTAATTAAATGATTCAGACTGCGTAGCATATATTTCAGGTTTTGATGTTATCTGTTTAGTAAAACTTTTGTTGAAGACTGAAGACACTTTGTTTAACAGTTACACCGGCGTTTGTTAAGCCCGCAGTGAAATTATCAGCTCGAGGTCGACGTTCAGGGGAGTAATCTGTCTCATTAAAAATGATTTGATGCCATACGTACGTAATCTCCTTGTGGATTGTGGACAGTATTATCCTTTGTGTTCACAAAAACTTGTTTAATGTTGATAAAGATGTATTATTTGTGTGTGCATATGTACATCCAGAAAATTCACCCTATTACACTTTGTTAAACATTAGAAACGGTGTAAGTTCTCTTGAGGAATGCCTTGTTGACAATATTTTATCTCTGGGTGACATCTATATGCTTATATCTGGTGACATGAATGGTCGAACTGCTAACTGTGTTCCCAGTGATGCAGAGGAAACAGTGTATGGTTTTGCAGATAGAGGTGTGTTGTCATGTGATGAGATCACCCGTTCTTCTGAAGATGAAACACTGAACACATATGGGAAATCTTTGTTAAACATGTGCAGTAGTTTGAGTCTTTGCATTTTAAATGGGATTTGTAAAGGTGACCCTGATGGAAGATGTACATATGTGTCTGAAACTGGTAACAGTGTGGTTGATTATTACATGATATCGACAGACTTTTTATAATTTGATTCAAAACAAGTGTACATTGCATGTAGAGGGGAGAGTAGAATCAGATCATTTTCCACTAGAATTCTGTTTTGAAATGGCTTCTTCCTTGTTGTGTACATACTCAGAAAAATGCAAAGATTTATTCATTGAAAAGTTTGATTGGAAGTTAGAACAGACTGAAAATTTTATGCTAACATCAACATTTTTTGAAACCCCAGCAACAGTTTAAAGAAGCAGCTCAGCTAATCGAAAGTGACGTAGATGCAGCTCTAGAGATGTTTAACGATGTTCTGAGGAAACAAGCAGAGTGCATGAAACGCAAAATATATGTAGATCGAAACAAAAGGGAAAGGGAATGGTTTGATCAAGACTGTAAAGATGCAAGAACAAATGTCCGCAAAAGTTTAAGAAAATTCCTTAAAACTAAAGATAAAGATGATCGGTACACTTTTTGCCAAGTCAGAAGAGAATATAAGCATTTATTGTTCGAAAAGAAAAGATTGTTTAACAAAAAGACTGCTGCAAAAGTTGATAGAATCTTCTAATAATCAGAAAGACTTCTGGCAAACTGTCCGTAAACTGTCCCGGAAGCAAACTCAACCTCAGAATGATATATCACTTGAGAACTGGTTCATTCATTTTAAAAGTATTCTTGAAAAAGATGTCAGTAATGAAGAATTGGCAGTTGTTCTGATCAAAGAAATGCAAATCAGACCTTAGATCCAGAATTTGGTAGAAGAGATAGGGATAGTGGTATCACAGATCTCACAGATATAAATCATGCTTTAAATCGTCCTATCTCGAAGGAAGAAATCAGTACTGCCATTAGAAAGCTTAAGAGTAAAAAAGCGGCAGGTCCAGATCAAATTATTGCAGAAATGTTGAAGTACTCGGGCGATGTAGCAGTAGAATTTTTTACCAATTATTTAATAATTTGTTTGAAAGGGGGGTCTATCCAGAATGTTGGACAGAGTCTGTTTTTTTTACCATTGTACAAGAAAGGTGATGTTAACGAAACTAATAACTATAGAGGGATTTCTTTATCTAACAAAAGTGGGAAAATGTATAGCTCTATTATAAACAGCAGACTGCAAGAATGGATAGAATTCAATGATATTACGGAGAACACCAAGCAGGCTTTAAAAAGACCATTCTACAGTCGATCATTTTTTTTACTTTGTTAGCAGTTATAGAAAAACAATTTGCATATAATCGAAAATTATACGTGGCTTTCATTGATTTTGAAAAAGCGTTCGATTCAATTTCAAGAAAACTATGTGGCCAATATTAAGGAAAAAATGGAGTAACAGGTAAATTGTTTTGTTGTATAAAAGTATGTATGATGTAGTCAAAGCAAAGGTCAGATGCGGAGCAAAATTCAGTGATTATATACATTGTACAACAGGCGTTAAACAAGGAGATGTCTGCAGCCCTGTGCTATTTTTCTCTTTTTATTAATGAGCTAGCTCAGAATATAATTAATAATGGCAAACATGGTGTATTTTTCTCTAATTGTTTGGAAGAATTATTTTTATTACTTTTTGCTGATGATATTGTTTTATTATCTGAAAATGTAGTGGGGTTGCAAACACAACTGAACAACTTGTATACTGCTGCTAGAGATCTCCAATTAAAAGTAAATATGAATAAGAGTAACATAATGGTTTTTCGAAAAGGAGGATTTTTGGCAGCTCATGAAAAATGGTATTATAGTAACACAAAAGTCACTGTTGTTAATTCATATAAATATCTTGGAGTCAATTTTACAACTAAACTTAGCTTTAATTACATGTGTCAGGATTTAGCTTCAAGGGCTAAAAAAGCTGTTTTGAGTATTCTAAGTATTTTGTACAAGTTTGAAAATGATTCTGTAAAGGTCTTTACAAAACTCTTTGATACACAGGTACAACCCATTGTACAATACGGAGCAGAGATCTGGGGAATGGAAAATATTGTACCAATAAAAAAAATTACATTTATTCGCATTAAAGAGATTCCTTGGTGTAAACTGGCGCACTCCAAATGACATGATCTATGGAGAACTGGGAAGGTATCCATTGTTTGTAAATTCTATGGTAAAATGCGTAAGCTATTGGCTTAAGATAACTCGTATGAGGAGGATAAGCGATTGCCATCCAAAGCTTATAAAATGTTATACATACTGGATTGTAAAGGCAAGCATACTTGAGCATCTAAAATACGTTTATGTTTGTGTCGATTTGGCTTTGGATTTGTTTGGGACAATCAAGGAGTTCAAAATGTAAAGGCTTTTATAAAATCATTTAAACAGAGAGTTGTTGATTGTAGATGGCAAGAGTGGTACGCCCACATTCAAAACAGTGATCGATTTTTTCTATACAGAACATTTAAAACGTCACTGTGTATTGAACAGTATACGTTGATAGAAATGAATAAGTATGTTAAACATGCATTGTCAAAATTTAGATGTGGTGTATCAGATATTGCTGTACATGTGAAACGATATGCAAAAGATGAAAATGAGAATTTGATTTGTAATTTGTGTAAATTGGCAACACAGATGAAATTCATGTTGTTTGGAATGTCCAGTTCTTGGAGACCTGAGAAAAGAATTGATTCTGCAAACTTATTGGAACTACCCATCTTTGGTCAGGCTAGCTCAACTTATGTCATCTGAAAATGAGCAAACTGTTAAAAATTAGCAATATTTCTGTATAAATCTTTGAAGAGAATAAGGGATAGTAGCCTAATGTAAATTTTTCAGTTTTAACAAATGTTCATTGAATGATTTATTTTCAACGATGACTTGACAGCAAATGGCTGTATACTAGCACATTTGTATGTTTTCACCCCTTCAGAAGGGGCTTTGACCTATCTGAATAAATATCTGAAGTCTGAAGTCTGAAGTCTCTCCACACACGCACACACACACACACACACACACACACACACACACACACACACACACACACACACACACACACACATCCACAATTCGTTAAACTTCCTGCTTAATTTTCCTTTCACCTGTGTACAAGTATTATTCTGTGTTGATTCGAAATCTGTGCTACAGTCTTTACAATCCTTTAGTACTAATATAAGAGGTGAAATTGTGACTGAAATTGTTCATTTAATTCATTTTTTGTCCACACGTGGTACCTGTATACAATTTTGTTGGATTCCATCCCATTGTGGTCTTTGGGGAAACGAATGGGCAGATTGTACAGCTAAAAGGGGTGCAATGAACAAGAAAATACCATCAAAATGCAAACTGCCGCTGTCTTTACAAGAGGGATGTTGTCTTCTAAAGAAGACTTGCTGGGATCAGTTTGGCACTCTATATCATGAAACTTATCATTCAAAAGGATGTGCAAGACCTAAGTCGACAAAGTCTAAATACAACGATTTCTCTGATCGGAACAAATTGTGTCATAGACTGTTGACAAGTCTGATATACAGACTAAGGCTCGATGCTCTCAAAACGAAATTCAGTCGAAATGTGTCATGTAGTTGTGGTGATCAGATTACGCCACAACATGTTATGTTTTATTGTGATCAGTTGAAGCCTTATTTGCCGGCTTGGTTGTCTAACAACAACTCTGCTAGTTTATCCCACACAGACATTTTGTTTGATAATCTTAAAATGCTAGAAATAGTGAAAGGCTTGAGTAAGAGCCCATTCAGTCGGTTTTTATAAAAGATATTTGTTGTTCCTGTTCAAGTTAAATTTTATTCTGTTTGGTTTCTTAACATAATATTATTCTTTTTTTAAACATCACAACTATGTAGGCCTACAGATTCCTAGCTGATGTAGAGTATACAGTACCTATGCACTCACACACACACGCGCGCGCGCGCGCACGCGCGCGCACACACACACAACACACACACACACACACACACACACACACACACACACA
The DNA here is from genome assembly GCA_028751875.1 of Rapana venosa. NCBI lineage: Eukaryota > Metazoa > Mollusca > Gastropoda > Neogastropoda > Muricidae > Rapana > Rapana venosa. The sequence goes on from CM054138.1 coordinate 54,833,523, forward strand.
CACACACACACACACACACACGCACAAACACACACATACCTTACACACACATGCATATACACCCAAATACACACACACACACACATTAACACACACACACACACAATCACACACAGGCATACATACATGTGCACGCACGCACACACCCACAACACACACACACACACACACACATTCAAACACATGCGCGCCCGCACACTCACACTATACACAAATATGTACACAGATCTACACCCATGTATGTTCTCTCTCTCTTTCACATACACACAAACACACTTACACACACACACTCACATACACACACGTGCACACACATGTGCGTTCACACACACACACACACACACACACACACACACACACACACAGACACACTTGTCTAATATCACGTAATGTGAAAAGACGTTAAATTAAAGAAGAACATCCACAATACTGCTCTAAGCTTGTGTGAAGAGAACTGTTAGATAGATAGATAGATAGATAGATAGATAGATAGATAGATAGATAGATAGATAGATAGATAGATAGATAGATAGATAGATAGATAGATAGATAGATAGATAGATAGATAGATAGACGTGACAGACAGACAGACAGAGATAGAGAGATGTGTATGCGTGCGTGCGTGTGTGCGTGCGCGCGCGCGTGTGTGTGTGAAAGTCAAGTCAAAGTCGAAGTCATTTTTTTTTATTTCTAGATGTTATATTCAGTAAGCATGTGTGTGTGTGTGTGCGTGGTGTGGTGTGTGTGTGTGTGTGGTGTGTGTGTGTGTGTGTGTGTGTGTGTGTGTGTGTGTGTGTGTGTGTGTGTGGTGCATCATTTTAGTATATTCCATTAGCAGCCTTCAACAACTGAACTTTTTATTTTTAAGAAAGGTAAAGGTCAGTCAGTTCTCTTCACTGTGGGAAAAGTCTAAGGACTGTCATTCTGGGTACCATTGATTGACGCTATTACAAGTCTAGACATTTTCAAATATGGGGTATTATGTATATTTCATGGTAGATGTACCTAACAAAATCGCCTTAAGCTTAGTTCAATATCCAATATTTCACTAATTTTGGCTCAGTACTGTCATTCTGGGTACCTTTGATTGACGCTATTACAAGTCTAGACATTTTCAAATATGGGGTATTATGTATATTTCATGGTAGATGTACCTAACAAAATCGCCTTAAACTTAGTTTAATATCCAATATTTCACTAATTTTGGCTCAGGACTGTCATTCTGGGTACCATTGATTGACGCTATTACAAGTCTAGACATTCAAATATGGGGTATTATGTATATTTCATGGTAGATGTACCTAACAAAATCGCCTTAAACCTCAGTTCAATATCCAATATTTCACTAATTTTGGCTCAGGACTGTCATTCTGGGTACCATTGATTGACGCTATTACAAGTCTAGACATTCAAATATGGGGTATTATGTATATTTCATGGTAGATGTACCTAACAAAATCGCCTTAAACCTCAGTTCAATGTCCAATATTTCACTTTTTTGTCAGACTTTGTCTTGCCCCTTCATCATTCAGATTGTGTTTCTATTTTTCATATTTTTGTTCGTCCCTCACACTTCATTCTCATTTCTCTGTCCTATTTCTGTCCCTGATTCTGTCTCTGTCTCTAGTTGTCTACCAGACTGTATCTGTCTCTGTCTATCTCACGCTCACACACAAACACACACACACACACACACACACACACACACAACACACACACACACATGCACACACACACACACACACACACACAAACACGCACACACAGAAACTCAAAATATTGCTTTAAGGTTATTTACAGAGGCCCTATCATAGCAAATAGCATTTCCAGACATTTTAGTAAATAGCGTAAGCAGCCTACAACTACTGAACTTTATAAAAAAAAATTTAAAAAAAGAACACGCAAAAATAAAGCCTTCTCACTCTTGAACGTGTCTATGGATAGTCATTATGGGTGCTATTGACGTTATTATCAGTCTAGACGTTGGGGGTTGTTTTTTCTTAAATAGAAGGTATTATACATACTTGATGGTAGATTTACCTAGCAAAATTGCTTAACTGAGATCAATAATATCCTGTATTTCGCACATTTTCGCGATACTTTGTCTGCCCATTCATCATTTAGTCTGCGTTTTCATCTTTCAAAGTAATGTTTGTGATCATCCCTCCAACTTCATTCCCAACTCTTTGTCTCTGACTCTCTGTTTCTCTGTCTCTCTTGCACATATGACAAAATTTACACAACCGCATACGCACGGGGACAGGATGTAAAACAAAGTACATGACTGCTTATTCCATTATCCTCGATATAAAAGAACACACACACGCACGCACACACACACACACACACATAAAATACTGCTCTAAGCTACAGTAGCAGTAGCAGTAGTAGTAGTAGTAGTAGTAGTAGTAGTAGTAGTAGTAGTAATAGTTGTTGTTGTTGTTGTTGTTGTCATCTTTGAATTAACGTCCATGCACATAATTATGTGGTTTGGACGACGGCAAACAAAACAACGATGCAGGGGAAGACAAACACTGACAAAATCAGTGAAATTTATATTTTTTCTTTTATATCGAGGATAATGGAATAAACACTTATTGCTGTTTTACATCTAGTCCCCGTTGTGTATGCAGTTTTGCAAATGTTGTCATCTGTTCCCACCTGCACACAATGGCCTACTCTTTCGAAAAGCGGAACGTGTTTTAACGTGTGCGGAAGATCTTCTGCAAGCGTTCGCACACGGGACCTCAGTTTATAGTCTCATCCGAAGGACTTTTGGGGAGAGTGGAGTCTGCACTGATGTTAACTCCAGGGGAAAATATCCCCTTGAACGGGAATCGAACCCGGGTTGTCAGATTGCGAGCGCTATGTTCTAACCACTAGGCTATCCCGCCCCCCGCCCCCCCTTCCATATGAGAGGGAGAGAGATGGATGCATGAATGCATGCATGCATGGATAGACAGACAGACAGACAGACAGACAGATATGCATTCTCAGATGCTTAATAAATCCCATTAGCAGTCTACAACTATTGAACTTTATGAAAATGTCATATAAAAAAGAACCTAAATTGTCCTCACTCTGGGAAGACTATGGATATTTTTCCCTTCTGGATAGTATAAACGCTATCACTAGTCTAGACGAGAGTAGTCATTATACATAATCGATGGTGGAGATACCGAGAAAGCAAATTGCCCAGTTTCACTATCCAATACTTAACACTTCTTTTTTTTGCGATACTGTGTCTGCTCTCATCACACAGTCTTTTGTTTCAATCATTCTCGTTTTCACTGGTTCTTCTAACCCGGGATTCCTCTCTCTCTCTCTCTCCTCTCTCTCTCTCTCTCTCTCTCTCTCTCTCTCTCTCTCTCTCTCTCTCTCTCTCTCTCTCTCTCTCTCTCTCTCTCTCTCTCTCTCTAGCACACACACACGCACGCGTGCGTGCGCGCGGACACTCACACACACACACACACACACACACACACACTCACACACATAGATACATACATACATACATACATACATACATACATACATACATACAAAGATAATCTCTCTTCCCATCTCTCTCAAAAATACACACACACGCGCGCAGGCACACGCTCCTGTCTCCCTCTATGTTTCTCTCCGAGTGCTTTCTATTCCTTTAATGGTAGTATTGATTTTGCCATAAACTTGTTCTTGCATCGAAGTATTTTGAAATTTGGAACCCTGTCAAAAGTTTCTGAGATTGGAAAAACTCGTAATAATTTCCGCTAAAACTTGCGTTATCATCGCGCGAGCGCGCGCGCGCGCGCGCGCACACACACACACACATACACACACACACAAAACACACACCACACACACATTTCACACGCGCGCGCGCGCGCGCGGGACGGGACAGCCTGGAGGTCAGAGTGATGTGCTCGTGATCTGCTGACCCAGGTTTGAATCCCGTTTAAGATTTTTCCCTTGGAGTTAACATCAGTGCCGACCCCACTTTCCCCCAAAAGACCTTCGGACGAGACAATAAACCGAGGTCCCGTGTGCGAACGCACGCGAAAAATCTTGCGCGCACATTAAAACCCGTTCCGCTTTTCGGAAGAGTAGGCCATTGTGTGCCGATGGGAACGGGTGACAAAATGTACAAAACTGTATATACACGGGGACTTGATGTAAAAAAGCACCGAGTTATTCCATTATCCTTGAGATAAAAATTTTAAAAATAATAAACGCACGCACACGCATACACACACACACACACACACACACACACACACACACACACACAGCTAAATATTTATTTTAAACATTCCGTTACAAGATTTGTTGTTACATGATTGCTTCATGTTAAAGTTTCATTGACTTTCAATTTGTGCTCGTTGTTAACGTGCCCTTTTTTGGGAGGGGGGAGGGGGGGGGGGGGGGGGGGGGGGGGGGGTGGAGAGGGAGCGGTTTGTTCAATACACAAAAATAGCAACCCATTCGCTTTCTCGTTTTGTTTTTCTTATTTCCCGTCCTCTTTATTTTCCCTACACTTCACACACACACACACACACACCACACAACACACACATACACACACACGCGCGCGCGCGCGCGCGCGCGCGCAAACGTAAACACGAGCACAAACTTAAAGGCAAAAAAACCTTTAACATCAAATAAGTCATGTCACTACAACAAAATGTTCTTTCGGGGTATGGCATCGGAGATCTTGTGCACACATTCTCTCACTTGTAAACAGTCATTCATGAATGTAACTCAAGACTTTAGTCAAGTTTCAATTTTATTCATGATTTTTTGCGCTTATTTACAGCAACTTTGTGAAGTACTTATGAAGTTTCCTTTTCATTTGATCTGAGCTGCGAGCCGGCTACCCAACCCTAACTCCAGCCTCTTTTTTTTCCTGAAGGGGGAGGTAGGCTTTTCCCAATGCTCTGACCAGCAGTGACACAATGACCGACCAACTGAATTTTTTTTGCTTTTGAATTCCTACACCATTATTTGAAATCTCAGACCACATTGACGTAGTATCTTCAGTTTAACGTCTATTCACATCTAGTGATTTTAGACACCCAAAAAAAGCCTATAAACATTTGAAATTTTAAAGTAACAAGAACAATTAATAACTGATAAATGGCATTGTGGAATCAAAACATACTATATAGATACTGAATTATAGGATTTATTAACGTTAAAACAATGTCCAACAATAACGATGGTTCAGATAAAACTCGATCCAGTGATAAAACTAGACACAGCAAGTAAAACTGATTTTAAATGTCCACACTGAAAAAGAATGCGACTATTTGTTCAATTATCACCACAAATATAGCTTACATCCTTTAGTATTTTGTCCTTAAAGCGATGTCGTTCAACTCTATACATGAGGAATAACACATTTCAGTGGTTATACCCACCAGTGACTTTGCCAGAAATTAAATTAGCTTGGAAATTTACGACGTTCCTTGTAACATTTGACGTGTTCATTGCTGTATTATGCTGAACACATAGGCTACACAAAGCTTCATTCCAGCCATGTTGTCTTTACAGCCAGAAAGCTCAAACATCATGAATATCTAGGTGTCCAGGACTTCAAATCGTAAGTTTTAAAAATGATGAGAGTTGTGCAAGCCTGTATTTTTCTCAGGAAAAAAGTCAGTTGGGCAGTCAAGTGCCGTTGGTGTGTGATCACCACTACATTTTCTAACTTAATGTAAAACTGTATCCATTTTGTACTTGAGTGTTATGACATACAGGCAAAAATGGAAGCAATATTGTTTACAGGAAACATGTTGATCCACTGAACATGTATCGTTTTCTCACTCGTTCAGATGGACAAGCTTGGATTTTATCACGTAAAATTATGATATTATAGGTAATTAGACTGGGGTGCAAAATTCTGTCCATAACTTCGCGCATATCCAGTTGGGATTCTAGAACAAGCTTAACTGGGTTCATGACACAAAGCACCCCCTTGGTGGGGTTTTTTAAAAACAAAAATGAAGTGTATTAGCAGAACAAGGAAACCACTGATGATACTTGCAACACAAAAGCAACACATTTAACGTGCTACTGGCAAATGGAGTTTTCAATTTTCCCAAAGAGTAAAATCAATTGGAAAGTGTCTAATTACAATACATATCAAAATAATGCACACAACTAATTTTGACCCAGGAATAATAGGAAATAGGGGGGATGGCATTAACTGCAAAGCATAAACAATTCAACCAGATACATTGCAAAACCAAGAATTTCACAGAAAAAGGATAGGTTAAGACATATTTCAAATCATATTCTTCAGTTTGTTATAATCAAGAATCCATACAGGCAACAAGCTACACACATACACCATCTTTCATTTGAAGTTTTAAAAAATATATGGGCATTGCTGAAATTGGGTACATTCGACAAAACCAATTACACAACTGCCCAGATAAAGCTGAGAAACGTCAAGCCTTCAATAAAGCTTCAAGCCTTCAATTTCAATAAATATTTAAACATCAAATGCAAACAAAACCCATTACTGAAAATATAATTTCGTCATTTTAAAAGTATTGTGTAATTCTTTCAAAAAAGATAAATGCTATCTTTGAAAGAAAATCATGAAAAAGGATATCTTGGCCGCACTTGGCAGTTTTTGTGCCCTTACCATTTATGCAGAAGAAGAAAAAACAAAGGTGAAGTCAAGCAACTGTATGGAAGAGAAACCACACAACACAACAAAGGCATGTCTCTTACAGCTAGCTGGGGAATAGATAAGCCCAAGACAGGCAAATTCTTCATGAGCAAAACGCATTTTAACAATCACGTCAGGCTGTGTTGGAATAGTCATCTACAGGTATAAAGTGTCATTCTAATTTCTTTTCAGAGTTCACCACACACAAAAATTTACAAAAAAGGCTGCGATACAGTACATTTATGCTGACAACCGAAATCAAAGACTACTGGGAGATATGCAGATGGGAGTGGTTTATGAATGACCAGAGAGTGCTATGACCTGGGTAATGGGCATGTCCCATTACAAAGCAAAAAGCAAAAAGGAAATAACAGGACACATCCTGCAATCTCACACATAGAATGAAAGGCAAACCGTTTTTTAATACCCATTTTGTAAAATAAAATGAAAGAGTGCCTTTTCTATTACAGGTTCTTAATATTTCAATCAAAATACTTCATTTTTGTGACATTCCAATACTTTCTCCATCTCCACCCGTTCCAAAACTACGGCAAACATTTTTTCAGCCAGTGTTGGCTAAAACGTGAAGGTAAATATGTTCCCATAACCTATGCGATCGTTGGGGTGTGAGGTATCAGAGACCTCGGCTTCTACAAGGGCCAGCATATTAAGGTCCGCGCCCATCTCCTCTTCCTCGCTGCTTTACCTTCCCTGGCCTTAAAGAGGGCAGACACCTATTTACAGCGGGGTGAACTGGGGGACTGTACCGACACCAAGGCGTGCAAACTAGGTAACCACTCTCAATTCTTTTTAACCTAATTTGGGGAAAGCCAGTGTTCCGTCTACTCAGCTGTCTTGTCCCCAGTATTGGCTACAGCTACTAAACCTTAAAATATTTTTAAATGTTGGCTACAGCCACTAAATTTTTACATATTTTTAAATGTTGGCTACAGTTACTAATTTGTTTGGGTTTTTTTAAATGGATACTGCTACTAAATTTTAAAATATTTTTAACGTTGGCTACAGTTTCTTAACTTTAAAATCTTTTTTAAACGTTGGCTTCAGCTGCTAAATTTTGACATATTTTTAAACCGAACACACACACACACACACACACACACACACACACAGGTATGCAACTTTTGAGCTGGTTGCGCAATATAGCATAAGCCGGGGATGCAATCACAAGTACCTACGATGTATTGTTCCATAGATTCGCCTGGAGTACAACATCTTTCCTTCACACTCACACAATCCCCACTGACTTGCAAATCCTTCCCCTCTAAGCTTTTCTGTAATGCATCCTCACCCTTTCCCAGTACTGTTTCCCAATGATTGTTCAATCTTCTTCTTCTTCTTCCTTTTTTGTCATGTTTCTCCCAAGGGAGGTTTGACCTTGATGAGCCTTCTCCATCTCTCTGTTTTGAGCTTTCTCCTTATTTATGTCCCTTTCTCTAAGATCATCTGCAATACAGGCAGCCCAGGTTTTGCTAGGTCTTCCCTTTGGTCTCTTTCCATCCACTTCAAAGTTTATTGCTCTTTTTATGATGTGGTGGTTTGCTTTCCGTTGAACGTGCCCAAACCAGCACAGTCTATTGGTACTAGCTACAGACTTCAGATCATCAACTTTGCACATTCTCCATAGTTCTTCATTCGTGATCCTGCCTTCCCATTTGATCTTTGTCATGTAGCGTAGCATTCGGTTTTCACAGCTCTTCAGCAAACGTTCGACGGTTTTTGTGAAAACCCACGTCTCCGAACCATACAGGAGAACAGGTCAATCATGCATTCTAAAACCTGTAAACCCTACTTTCGTTCATAAATAGCAAACTATTTTTTACGAAAATGCAAGAACCCCTTCAAATTATTCGATTATGCATTCTAAACCAGCACGCTCTACATTTCCCCTTGAGGTGTTTCTTCTAAAATCCTCCCCTCCCCACCACCACTGCACTTTATGTTGGCCTGTCTGCCCCCTACCCCCATCCTCAGTCATTACCCTTTCTCTCCATGCCAGTATTCCAGAACAGTCTGACACCCCCACCCCCTTCCTAGCATACTTTCCATTATCCTCGACAGAGAATTTTTTTTTAATAAATGCGGAGGCTGTAAAACAAAAATTACGCGAGCATTTATTCCATTATCCTCGAATTCTGTTTCAAAATGACTAGCCCCTGTGTCAACACATGTCATCTGCCTGCCTTTTGTGTCCACATGTGGGGCCAGGGTTAGAGTTGAGGTTAGTGTTAGGGTTTAGTAATCACGAGTTAATAGCAGGCAAGGGCTGGCTGTCAGCTGGTTGGTCTGCCCGTTAGAATGCATGTGGACCCAATAGCACAAGGACAAATGGTATGTAGCTGTAGACACAATGGTACATAGCCTGCAATAGTATGGAGCTTTAAATCCGAATCACCAGTTCTATCGACAGATAAGGCTACGCACTGGACGTCGGTGTCCACATTTTTCCAGTTTTGCTGGCATCAAAATGTTTTCTGGCCTAAGACTTTTTGAACACGTTGCACTCCCCTGTGGGCAAGCCGTGGGACCTGTCAGAATAAATAGCATCTCCCACATTACCGAAATTCTGCGCTAGGAATTCCCTCTTTTCCTGCCTAGTTCCTTCTTTCCAGTCATCTCTTTCTTGTCTGTTTTCTGCCTTCTTAGACCACTCTCTTGCCTTTTTCCCGAAAGACAAATGATAAATCTTTTTCACGCGGATGTCGGATGCCCTGGGCCGACTTGTGAGGTGCTAATTAACGGCTGCACAACGCATTTTTGCTTATATGATAACAGCAGTTGCTGTATTGGCATTCGAGGAAGAACAAGATGTTAAATTAAAATATTAAAATAAAAGACCCCAAATTAACCATTTAAGAATACATATACCATCCAGCTCTTTTTTAATCTCCCCTGCTCTAATGTGTATACTCCTGAACACCCATTTCCCTTCTTTGCCTCTTTTAATATGATGTCTTCAATTTAACGTCTGTTCACTCTAAGTGATATTAGTATATGATGTCTCCTCCCTACAACCACTCCATTCACACACCTTTTTTTCTATTCCCACTGCTGTTGGAAAAGCTTACACAACCCCTCCCTGCTTATCAAAATGATGTCATGTTAATAATAATAAATGACAATAATGTATGGAATTTATATAGCGCTGAATCTTGTAAAGCAAGAAATCAAAGTGCTCAGATGACTTTTTGTTTTTTTTATATCGAGGATAATGGAATAAGCACTCATGTGCTTTTTGTTAACATCCAGTCCCCGTGTGTATGCGGTTTTGTATATTTTGTCATCTGTTCCCACCGGCACACAATGGCCTACTCTTTCGAAAAGTGGAACAGGATTTAACGTGTGCGCAAGATGTTCTGCATGCGTTCGCACACGGGGCCTCGGTTTATAGTCTCATCTGAAGGACTTGTTCACTCAATTGAACATCTTTTTTCGTTTTTATTGGCCATATCTGAGCAAGACTGTGAAATAATTTTGACCTCTGCATGAATTTACTATTACATCTGTATGATAGCTTTCTTGTCTATAACTTCATTATTTGAAAAGAAAAAATCTACATTAATTTTAAGCATTATTCAAAAGAGTACGTATAACAGAACATGATAGCCATGCTGGATGAAAAAAAGAATGGTAATAATCTTTTCTTTTTTAAAAGCATGTTATCTAAAGGAAGACACACACACACGCACGCACCCCACGCACGCACACACACACACACACACACACACACACGCACACACACGCACACACACACACACACACAGATGGCTTGATGAAAAAAAGCAAATGCATTGCTTATTCAATGTACCATCTGGAAATAAAATTTTGACTTGACTTGACTTGACTTGACACACCTGCGTGTGTACACGTGTGTCCACGTGCTTCTATCAGAATACAATTTTCGCAGAGGCAAAAGACCTCCCATGATCTACCTATGATGTATCATGATCTGCCCATGATCTACCATGATCTCCCTATGATCTACCATCTACCATGATCTACCATGATCTGCCTATGACCTACCATGATCTACCTATGATCTATCATGATCTGCCTATGATCTACCATGATCTACCTATGATCTATCATGATCTGCCTATGATCTACCATGATCTACCTATGATCTACCATCTACCATGATCTACCATGATCTGCCTATGATTTACCATGATCTGCCATGATCTACCATGATCTGCCTATCTACCTATGATCTACCATGATCTGCCTATCTACCTATGATCTACCATGATCTGCCTGTCTACCTATGATCTACCCATGATCTCCCCTATGATCTACCATGATCTGCCTGTCTACCTAAGATCTACCATGATCTGCCCATGATCTAGAGTGACCTTCCTATGATCTACCATGATCTCCTATGATCTACCTTGTGGATCCCTTGACTGTCGCACAAGATTTTTTTTAGGAGTACACCCTCCCATCTAAGAATCTACATCTTTTAGGAAATGTTGACTATGTTATTTATGTTTGGTGTCAAATAAGTCTTGTTCTTCATCACTCTTCAGTTAGTAGTATTGATCTGCTTTCTGAAGAAGCGACACTTCTGGCTTTATGATTATAGCCAGGGGCGGGGGTTAAAGGGGGGGGGGGGGGGGTGCGGGGGGATACGTCTTAGGCTGGGAAGATGTATTTATGTCTGTCTCTGTCTCTGTTCCTGTCTGTGTCTCTGTCTGTGTCTCTGTCTGTATGCATTTCTGTCTGTCTGTCTGTCTGTCTGTCTGTCTCTCTGTCTGTCTGTCTGTCTCTCTCTCTCTCTCTCTCTCTCTCTCTCTCTTCTCTCTCTCTCTCTCTCTCTCTGTGACTTTGTATCTGTTTGTGTGTCTGTCTCTCTCTGTCTTTCTCTGTCTCTCTGTCTGCCTGTCTCTGTCTCTCTTTGTCTCTGTCTATCTCTGTCTCTGTCTCTCTCTGTCCCTCTATCTCTGTCTCTGTATCTCTCTGTCCCTCTCTCTCTCTCTTTCTCTCTCCCCTTCTCTCTCCTCTCTCTCTCTCTCTCTCTCTCTCTCTCTCTCTCTCTCTCTCTCTCTTTTCGTTCCCTTACAGGGTGGGGTGCGTTGTGCCTGGTCTTCTCCTGTCCTTGTCACTCTGCAGCAGGTCTGCCCGCTGGCCTCAGCACACACATTCCGACTTCAGAGCAGCTCATTTCATTGTACAGGTTACAGACAGTTTATTTTTTTCCTTGTTTCCGTTACCCACAGAAAGCTGACATGAACTGTGGGATTTTTAACGTGCATGTCATTTTGATCTTAATAATAATAATAATAATAATAATAATAATAATAATAATAATAATAATAATAATAATAATAATGTATGGAATTCATATAGCGCTGAATCTTGCAAAGTAAACAAATCAAAGCGCTTGCATTCAAATCATTCACACGCATGCAACCAGCCATAAATATCAAGATAAACAAATATCAAATTTATATACACAACACACTTAGGTGGGGGTGGTGGAGGTGAAGGCAGCTATTGAGAAGTAGGAACAGATAACAGGGGAAGATCACAAGTAGAGTATAAGTGCGTTTTGAGGCTAGATTTGAAAGAATCAAATGAAGGCTTTTGGCGAAGTGGAAGAGGGAGGTCGTTCCATATGGAGGGACCGGAAACAGAGAAAGAGCAACGGCCAACAGTGGTTTGTTTAAATCTGGGTGACCGAAAGCACAACGCATCTACAGATGAACGAAGGGAACGGGACGGAGTGTACAGGTGAAGACAGTTACAGAGATAAGAAGGTGCAGATTTGTGGAGACATTTGAAACAAAGGGTATTAATCTTATACTTTATTCTTTGTGAGACAGGCAGCCAGTGAAGAGATCGCAAAAGAGGAGTGATGTGTTCAGATTTGTTCTTTCTAAGGACCAGTCGAGCTGCAGAGTTTTGTATGCGTTGAAGGGAGTAGATGGATGATGCCGGCAAACCAGCCAAGAGAGAATTACAGTAGTCCAGTCGAGAAAGAATGAGAGATGTGACAAGTTTGGATGTTGCTTCAGTAGACAGATACTTGCGAATTGCACTTATGCGCCGTAATTGATAGTAGCAAGACTGGCAGTCTGGGTGATTAATTTTTTCATAGAGAGTGTGTTGTCAAGAACCACACCTAGATATTTCACAGAGCTGGACAGAGGAACCGACGTATTGCTGAATTCCACTGAAGTCGTTGAGATGGAGGAAAGTTTATGTTTGGTCCCCATGACATGGCTTCCGTTTTATCGGCATTTAGCTGTAACTTATTTTGAGTCATCCAGTTTTTAATGTCTAGAAGGCAGTGGACCATATTTGTCAGGAGGGAAGGCAGATTTTCAAGGGTATTGCTACATTGAAGCTGAGTGTCATCGGCATAGAAATGATGATCAAAATGATGGTGGTTTATTATTACTCATCTTCTGCATGAGTTTGTACCCGAAGGGAATTAAGGCACTGGCATGTCTGCACTTGAAGTTGACCTGGGAGATCGTAAAAATCCCCATCTTTAATTCACCAGATGCCGTCGAGATTCGAACTCAAGACTTTTCGGGCCCACGGGTTTGCAGTCGAACGGCCTTGATGCATACTTGTTTAATTTTCTGCATGAATGAGGCAAAAGCCACTGTCAGGTTTACTTATTATGTGATTTTGTCTTTACTCAATATACTTGTACGTTTGCTGTGTTTGTGGCAACTGGTTTCGTTTGATGTACCATGTATGTGTACGCCAATCCACCAATATATTTTTAGAATCAGAGATGTAGGGAATTCGGTCGGTTGACATTAATTTAAACTGAATTGAAGTTGATCTTGCAGATTTCTTTTTAAATTGGTAAAAGAAAACAAACCAAGAGCAAAATCCTCCATAAGCCTTCACAAGCCTTGCCAAGGTTCAGACCCTTTTTTAAGATTTTTTAGGATGCTCTGTTTTTTTAAAAAAAAACCAAACTGAGTTGAATGTTTGGGGTTTGATTAAAAAAAAAAGTTTTTTTTGACCTGGGGAAGGTCTTGCTTTGGTTTAGTATTTTTTAAAGTAATAACTTTTGGTGTTTTCGTTGATCTTTGTGAAGGTTGGGGCAAAAAAGGAGGATGTTTCCAAATCTGGCCCCCCATTCAGTTTTTGACGTTTCCTTTTGAAAAGGAAAAAATTTTTGTTCAGGAGTGGGTACAAGGTGTTTTTTTTTTAAATGATCCTTTAGGGGGTGTGGGCAGTACTGTTCAATAATACATTTAAATTTTAAAGAAAAAAAGGGAAAAGAGAGACCAAAAGGGAAACTTTGTAATAGTTTTATTTAATTTATGGAAACATGATCGTTTTGTTAATTTTAGGGAAACCTAACGGGACACGCCTGAATTTATTCCCCTTTAAAAAATGAAATTTAAACGTTTAAAACACGAAAATATCCGTTTTGGGTGTTTGGGAAACCCTTGCTTGCCCCCTCCCTTGTTTACGAAAATTAAAAACATATAAAAACCCAAAAGCTGAAAAGTGTGCTAAATATGATTGAGAGTTCGTTATGATATAGGAGGAATAAAACCCCCCATTATAAAAGATTACATGGAAAAAGAAAGCCTTTAAAAACAAAGCAGTTTGTTTTTTTTCTTTGGGGTACCTTTCTTTGTGGGGAAGAGCTTATCCAATATGGATATCGATAGATATTCCTGATTAGTTTGAGTTTAAATTTGGTAAACAAAAAAAATGAGGACGTACTGGAAATTTAAAAACTTTCCCAAGGATGCATGTATACAAAGAAATTAACGAAATATTAAAGTGTTATTGAAGAGTATGCTGCTGAGCACTATGGAAAGAAATCGGGAAAAGAATTATCTGAAACTAATAAAAAGTTAAAGTTCTGAAAATTTTTTTTTTTGATTTTCTGTGATAAGATTGGAAAAGGGGACAATGCTAGCAACCAAAAAGAAAGGAGGGAGAAAAGGGAAACAAAACTAGAAAATCAAAAAAAAGGAAGTAGAAAAAAAAGTAAAAAAACGATTTGGGAAATTCGAAATTTTAAATGTTTTTCGTGTGAACAAACACCCATTAGAGAGTTAAAAAAAAAGGTTTTCTTTTAGATCAAAAGCTGAGGGGTAGAAGGGGGAAAAAGATACAAAGTATTTTTGAAATTTAAAAAAAAAGAAATTTATAATAAATATTGCCAAAGTTAGTTTCAAGAAAGGGCTATAAAAATCTGAGGATATTTTTTTGGAAAGTTAAAGAATTTTATAAAAAGCCTTATAAGAACAAAAAGTAAAAGAATATGGTTAAGATTGTCTAAAAGTTCAAAGTATCAAGCGAAAAAAAAAAAATTTTTTTGAAGGTGAAAAAACATTGGAGGGGGGGTCGCTTTTAGAAATAGAAACATGGAAAAACCCCAGGCTTCATGGTTTCCCTAGTTTCTTCAAGTTTTTTTGGGAACATTTGGTTTTTTTGTAGTCAGGTTTTAAAAACGCCCTTTGAGAGGGGGGAAATTAACAAAAAAAAAAAAGAAGGATTGTTCATGTACCCTAAACTGAAAACCCAAAAGAATTTTAAAAAAAAATTGGGGCCCAATATCTTTTATTAAATTTATTTATAAATGGCATCGTATAGCTAATCGAAAAAAAAACAGTTTTTCCCCCAAATCATCAATGAAGATCGAAAAGTTTTTTGCAACGATATATAGGAGGAAATATAAGATTGTTGTTGATTTTTTTAATTACCAAAAAATAAAAAAAACTTCAGGTTTAATTTCCATTGTTTTTGAAAGGCTTTTGATTATTAATTTGGCGTTCTTTCAAAGGTATTAAAGATTTGGTTTTGGAAAAAGATTACTTCTTTGGATTCAACTTCTACAGAATATTAAGTTGTTATATTTAAATGGACGTGTCCTCGGTTTAAATCCACAGAGGTGGCAGGGGCCCCTATATCCCCATATTTATTTTTCTTCAGCAGAAATTCTAGAATTATGATAAGAGAAAACCGAACATAAAAGGTATTTATTTAATGAACGAATACAAGTTGTCACATTTCGCTGATGACAACGTAATAATTAAAGGTGACGCTATCATTTGAACAGTCCATAAAAACTTTAGATTTTTTTGGGAAAAGGATGGGACTGTTTTGAATTAGAGAAAACAAAAGTAATATGGTTGGAGCAAAAACTTTTCTGATGAAAGGTAAGACCCATTAAGGGGTTGACGGGAACCAAAACAGTTTAGTATGGGAATAGGGTTTACCCAGACTTGTCACAATGTAAAAAAAACTGAACTAGAAAAAAAAATTAAGAAATAAGTCTTTTAAAATCGGGAAAAAAAAGGATATTACCCCATTGGTAGGTGGCGTGCAAAAATTTTTAAAATTTTTTCCCAAAACTATATTCTTGGTATCTTACCAAACCCCACAAATGTTATAAAAATATCTTCAGAAGTATGTTTTAAGTTTGTGTGGAAAAATAAGAAGATAGAATCTCGAGAAAAACCACAATCAAACCCTATAAAGCTGGAGGAGGGGAAAATCCCACCCCTTAAAAAGATTAAGGGGGTTTTAAAATTTTTGGGATAAAAAAACAAAAACTAGGTTTCTAAGTGGAGTTCTATCATTGAAGGAATTTGCCCTGTTGTCAAAGTTTTGGAAAAATAAGTCTGTATACCTTTAGGGAAAAAAGTTCGAATGCATTCTGGTTTGAAATTTCCCATCATAAAAAATGTTTAGGGGGAAAGTTAACTTGTTGATTCTGAAAAACTTTTTACAGAAAACATATTTTAACGAGAAGTTTAAAGGGTGGTGGAAACTTCTTTCAAATTTAAAGAATGGATAGACACGTATTATCGCATTGAGTCTGTTGACGAATGGAAAATTTTTTGCATTGAAAAATTTTAAAAGAAATATAAAATCAAGACAAATTTTATTAATATTTTGGCTGTGTTTAAGGTTAAAAATATTAGCAAAAAGGAATCAATTTTAAATGTAATAGTAAAAGCCTTCAAAAGCTTTTGGGTTTTTTGACAATTAAAAAAAGGGGAAAGCCTTTTTATGACATTTGGTTGCAATAACAAAAAAGCCAAAGTGTTGAATAAAAGGAAAAAATACAATACCCGGTGTCTCAAATGGGAAATATTTTTTACAAATAATAAAATAAAAGAATAAAATGAAAAGGTTCCGATAAGATGTTCACAAATTTTGCAAAATTATTTGGAAAAAAAGAAAAAGCTGAAAGCAACAAAAGCCATTCTGTAATTTTAGAAAGAAACTGTTGATCATCTATTCTTCTTGCAGAAAATTTCCCTTTTTGGAAGAAAACAAAACTTCTTCAGGAAAAAGTACCATTTTACTATTGTCTGTCAAAGGAAAAGTTTTGTTTTTGGGTTTGATTCCGATCAAAGGTGATGAAATACTAGGAATTTTATCAATGCAAAAAAAAAATTTTTTTTTTTCAATCTAGAGTACAAAAAAAGGACCCCTATTTGGGGTTTTTGAAAAATTTTGAAAAACATATCAAAAAAAAGAGTGTATGTAAAAAAAAACATGACTTTTTGTGTTTTTGCAGGTAAAGGCAATATTTCAAGCAACTAATTGTGTGACTAGATATTTTTAAGAAATGTTTTTGGTGCTTTATTTGTTGTTATCAAAAATGTAAATTTTTTGTACAAACCATTTTCCTGTTCCTTTTTTGTAAGTTTGTTAGGTTGTTTTTAATTGTTTGAAATGTTTTTTTCATAATTGAATATATTTAAATCTTAATTTACTTTCTTATAAATATATGTACATTTTTTCTATGTTATGAAAAAAATTATCTAAAAACATTTTTTAAAAAAAATACTGATCTTTTAAAAAAATGTAAAAAAAAAGAAATCTCATTTCCAAAAATAAATTTTAAACTTTTTTTGGGGTAAAATTATGCGAATCTTTTATCCTTGGTTTGACCAAATTACTTTAAAATTTTTAAATGGATCGCAACAAGTGTCTTACTAATTATTGCGTGATTGTTTTTTTATGAAAGTGTCACTTTTGCTAATTATTGTATTTTTCAGACAAAAAGTCATTTTTACTAATTATTGCGGTTTTTGTATTTATCATGAAAATGTCTTTTTTTAATAAAAAATTTAAAAAAAAAAAAATAAAAAAAAAAAAAAAATAAAATTAAAAAAAAAAATTATATTTTTTTACAAAAAATTTATCATGTTTTGCTTTGTTTTACCCTTTTTTTTTTTTTGGGGGGGGGGTACAGATTCCCGCAGTTTTTCTGGAAATGCAAGTCATAGGATTTTACTTAGATTTTCTTTTTTTTCTCAGTTTAATAGGTTTTAAATTATAAAATTTAGTGCATGTTAATTATCGATTGGTGCCCCCCCTTATTCGACCGAATAAATAAGAAATACGATTCAAAAAAAAAAAAAAAAAAAAGCAAATGAATTTTGGCAGGAAGTCACACAAAATTAGCTGGCCAAAATGTCCCACAGGGAACAGTGCTAAGGAGGGAGATGAAAAGCAGACGAGAAAAAGGGGAAGACAAAATCGAGATGGAAATGGCCTTGAGTGGATGACATACTGGGAAGCTGGAACCGCGGGGGGGAGGAAATTGGGTTTCAAAATATGCCTTGTAACCAACGGGTTTGGACTTTCGGGGGTAGGGGAGATAAAGGGGAGGGGAGGGGGGTGGGGTGGGATGAAAAAACGTTCACTACCATCCATTCTGCTCAGAAAGCAAGAAAAAGACGCAAAACCGTTATTTTCATTTTTACATATGAAAATTCTTTTTACACTTACCCCACGAAACAACTTATATTATGTGTGTATGTGTGTGTGTGGGGGGGCGTGTGGGGAGAGAAAAAGGAAAAGGTAGAGGGATGCGGTGTGTAATAATGGGCTTTGGTTGAAGGGGTTTTTTTAAATCACCCTTTAGTGAATAGACTTAAAAAAAACAAAAAAAAACAAAAAACAACGCAAAACACAGACATTGAACACTTTCGAATAGCCCTTTAAAACACGTTGCATAAATTTTTTTCCAAATTAAAAACCCCTCTTCCTTTTGCCAGACTCTCGTCAAGCCCAAAGGGGGTTTTTCCCCTTGGTCCGGCCTTGTGTCTGCAGCGGTCACCTTTGGGAGGGAACTCTGTTCGAACGGACATCCCGGTGATATGGGGAAGGAAAATGTTGTAGCTTTTGTTGCTCCGCTCTCTCTCTTTTCTTCTTTTTCTCTCTCTCTTTCCTCTCTCTCTCTCTCTTTTTTTAAATTTCCCCACTCTCTCTTCTCTTTCCTCTTCTCTTTTCTCTCTTCTCTTGTTATCTCCTACTCTTTCGTCTTCTCTCCCTACCCCCCCCTCTCTCTCTCAACACTCTCTCGCAATTCTCTCTTTTCCCTTTCTCTCCCACCCCTCTCTTTCTGTTGTCTGTCTTTTCTCTCTCTTCTGTTCTGTCTCTCTTCTCTCTTCTTCTTTTCTCTTTCTCTCTCTCTCTCTCTTTTTCTTCTTATTTCGTGTGGTGGCTGTGGGGTGCGGTTGTATTTGTATGTGTGTGTGTTTGGGGGGCGCGGGGTGGGGTTACCCATCCCCCCCCTTATTTTCCCCCCTCAATTTTCCGCCCTCACCCCTCCCCACCCCAAATTTTCCAAGGAAAAAACCCAACTGTATTGTCCCGAGGCCTGTTTTTACCTTCACTACAGCGCAAACGGTTTCTCCCCCTCCCCCAACCCCGCGCGCGCGCCCCCACCGCCCCCCCTAAAAAACCGCAGCAGCACGCACACCTTACAACAGCTCGCAACAACACAGCAGAGAAGCAGCAGCACACAAAAAACACACGCACGCAAGCACCCCGGCGCACAACACAGAAGCCCGCTCAACCTTCAGACCCAAGGGGATCGTTTACACCACACAACCCCCAAAACCACACAACCTTGCACGCATGAGCACGACGCACACACCACGCAGCCCGACACATAAAAAAAAACAAACTCCCAACCCCAAACTAAACACAAACAAACCAGCACACACACACACTCCAAACACATAAAAAACACACAAACAACCACACACACAACACACACACAAAACACATACACACACACACACTGCTTCTCTCTTCTTCTCTCTCTCTCTCTCTTCTCTCTCTCTTCTCTTCTCTTTCTCTCTTCTTTACAAAAAAAACAACATAGCTTTCCACTCTGGACGGAGAAGGGGTCTGTAAACTCCTCAGGGGAGGTAATCCTACGTACTGTCTGACTTGAAGAGTTCATTTCGGCCTTCTGACAGAAAAAGTAATTTGGATGTGAGTCCTGCTTGTTGAAGTTGTGCTTGTGGCCAGCTGGAGTTTGATACTGGAACGCTCTCTTACACAGCTGGAGTTTGATATTGGAACACTCTTACACAGCTGGAGTTGCTGGAGTTTGATATTGGAACACTCTCTTACACAGCTGGAGTTGCTGGAGTTTGATATTGGAACACTCTCTTACACAGCTGGAGTTGCTGGAGTTTGATATTGGAACACTCTCTTACACAGCTGGAGTTTGATTCTGGAACACTCTCTTACACAGCTGGAGTTTGATATTGGAACGCTCTCTTACACAGGTGGAGGTTGATATTGGAACACTCTCTTACACAGCTGAATTTTGATTTTGGAACGCTCTCTTACACAGCTGGAGTTGTTGGATTTTGATTCTGGAACACTGTCTTACACAGCTGGATTTTTTAACACTCTTTTGCTCAGCTGGACTTTGCATCTATTGCTCTCTCTCTTGCGCAGCTGGTTTTTGTCTATTGTACACTCTCTTCCGCAGCTGGATTTTTTTTATATTTTGGTACATTCCCTTGCTCAACTGGATTTTGCCTATGGTGCTCTCTGTTGCTCAGATGGATTTTAGCTTTAATCAATTATATTGCTCAGTTGGATTTTGGCTTTGATTAACTCTGTTGCTCAGCTGGATTTTGGCTTTGATTAAATCTGTTGCTCAGTGGATTTTGGCTTTGATTAACTCTGTTGCTCAGTGGATTTTGGCTTTGATTAACTCTGTTGCTCAGTTGGATTTCGGCTTTGTTTCACACACACACACACACACACACATACACACACAAAAACATACATACACACACTCACTCACTCACTCACTCACACACACACACACACACACACACACACACACAGAGAATTCTTTTATTCTTTTTAGCGAGCTGAGAGGTAGCTTCAGGTTGTGTTCTTGTCTTCTAAGTTTGTGCTTACTTATTCCCTAGCCTCAGGTATGTGTATGGGTGTGTTGTGTGCAAGTGCTTTGATTTTGTTTTTCCAAGATATAGCGCTATATAAATTCCATTCATTATTATTATTATTATTACTTTTACTTATTTCCCTGTTTTTATTCCCCCTTTTGCACTATTCACTTTCTATCTTTAGCTTTGTCTATCTCTGTATCTTTATCTCTTTCTGTCTCTGCTTGTCTCTGTGACTCTCTGTCTCTGTCTCTTTTTTGTGTCTCTCTGTCTTTTTCTGTCTCTGTGTGTCTGTCTAGCTGTCTGTGACTGTGACTCTGTCTATCTCTCTGTCTGTCTGTCTGTCTCTCTCTCTCTCTATCTTCTCTCTCTCTCTCTCTCTCTCTCTTCTCTCTCTCTCTCTCTCTCTCTATCTCTCTCTCTCTTGATTTCTGAGCGCTTTGATTGTTGCTTTACAAGATTCAGCGCTATATAAATTTCCATACATTATTATTATTTATTATTATTTTTTTGGGAAATAAATAAAACCCAATTTGTGTTAACCACTATATCAGACAGTCAATTTTCAAGTCAGTGTGAATCCAATTTTCTCTGGATTGCATTTCTGAGCAGTCCTGATGGCAATTTCAGCAGAGAGGCGGCAGTACCGTTTAGCACGCGTCAAACTACTTTATCTTACTGCTTGACGATGTTGGAAATTTCCACGACTTTTTGAAAATTACAGAGAGAATGAGAGAGAGGAGAGAGAGAGAGAGGAGAGGAGCGACGAGAGAGAGAGAGAGAGAGAGAGAGAGAGGAGCGCTTTGACGCTTTGACAATTTATTGTCATTGCCCAAGTGGCCTATTGACAAGGGGGGTTATTACACGACTTTCTTTTGTAATACAAATAAATACAAAAAAAAATCACATGATGCATTTAACGTAACGAAAACCAAAAAACCAAAAAATGAGCTCTTATGAACGGATACGACTTTAAGCTGTGACGTAAATCAGTTTCAAAATGAACACAAAGTAATAACAAGGATTTGAACAATAAAAACAATACAATAACTAAAATAATGAAAAGAACATTCTAGAATGCTATATTAGACATCCATTGACATTGTATGTGAAATTTTCAAAAAAATATTCTTGCTGGAGACTACAGCGTTAATTATAAATGTTTTCTTTTGTGTTTCACAACAATGTGTGAGAGATGAGAGAGAGAGAATGAGAGAGATGAGAGAGATGAGAGAGAGAGAGGAGAGAGAGGAGATGGAGTGAGAGAGAGAAAGCTTTTATGTTTGTTTGATATTCTTTTATATCGAGGATAATGGAATAAAACACCTATTTGCTTTTTTACATCCAGTCCCGTGTGTATGCGGTTTTGTATATTCTGCCATCTGTTCCCACTGGCACACCAATGCCTACTCTTACGAAAAGCGGAACTGGATATTAATGTGTGCGCAAGATGTTCTGCGTGGGTTCGCAACGGGGCCTCGGCTTTAGTCTCATCGAAGAGAGAGAGAGAGAGAGAGAGAGAGAGAGAGAGAGAGAGAGAGAGAGAGAGAGAGAACACACACAAACACACACACGCATGCACGCACGCACGCACATACGCACGCACGCACACCACGCACACACACAACATGCTGTTTGTTTATAATTATGTCTGTGTCTCTTCAGATCTGTCGGTCTGTCTGTATCTCTGTTTCTGTCTGTCTTTTTTTTCTGTCTGTCTGTCTGTTGTCTGTCTGTCTGTCTGTCTCTCTCTCTCTCTCTCTACTCTCTCCTCTCTCTCTCTCTCTCTCTCTCTCTCTCTCTCTCTCACACACACACACACACCACACACACACACACAATAGGCCTCATTGGGCAATTACAATAAATTGGTCCAAAGCCTCTCTCTCTCTTTCCCCCCCTCCCCCCCTCCCCCCCCCCCTCCCTGCCTTATCTCTCGTCAAGTCACGTGGTAATCTTGGTTTAGTTTCCAATGATTTTTAGCACAAGATGT
The DNA here is from genome assembly GCA_028751875.1 of Rapana venosa. Classification (NCBI taxonomy): domain Eukaryota; kingdom Metazoa; phylum Mollusca; class Gastropoda; order Neogastropoda; family Muricidae; genus Rapana; species Rapana venosa. The sequence goes on from CM054138.1 coordinate 54,856,360, forward strand.
GTAATTCAGCAGAGAGACAGCAATGCCATTAACACGCGCCAAGCTACTTATCTTACATCTTAGCAAGGTCGAAATTGAAAAGAACGATTTTTACAGGGGAAAAAAATTAAAGAGAGAGAGGAGGGGAAAGAGAGGGGGGAGAGAGAGGGGGGAGAGAGAGGGTGGGATGAGAGGGGAGAGAGAGAGAGAGGGGTGAGAGAGGGTGGAGAGAGGGGAGAGAGAGAGAGAGGGAGAGAGAAGGAGAGGAGGGGGAGAAGAGGAGGGGTGAAGAGAGAGAAGGTGATGAGAGAGAGGGGGAAGAGAGAGGGATGGAGAGGGAGAGAGGGGGAGAGAGAGAGGGGGAAGAGAGAGGGAGAGAGAGAGAGGGGGGAGAGAGAGGGGGGGGGAGAGAGAGAGAGAGAGGGAGGGAGGGAGGGAAAGAGGGAGAGAGATGAGAGAGAGGAGGAGAGGAGAGAGAGAGAGGAGAGAGAGAGAGAGAGATCAGTGGTCTAGAGGTAACGCAGTTGTCTAGAAAGCGGAATGTTCGGGTTCGATCTCCCTGTTTATGACCGAAACTTTTTCCCCATCCACTAGACCATACGTTTTGTGGTCTGGGTGCTAGTCTTTCAGATGATACGACAAACCTAGGTTCAGTGTGCAACACGCGTTTAGTGCACGTAAACTTGTTATTTTTAATACGCTGTAAGAAAAAAGACACAGGAATATCAAATATTCTTGGGAATGCGATTGATACTTCTCAATTCTGAAAAGTGTCTTGCTGTAAGGTACCACAGCGGGTGAAGCTTCAATCACCGCCGGGACCTCTGATGATTGCTCATCCAGGAGCGTAACTCGAGTCAGGTCAGGCCAAAGGCATGGTTCTAACACAAAAATGCCTGAAAATGCTGTCATTGAAAGATTCTATTTTATTGCAGTTTTTTTTTTAATGAATCTTTGAAAATCATTTTTCAAAAATGATTGGGAAGTTGTAAGTGGATGCCTGCACTTGTTTTCCTCCACTACTTCATTAACACTTTATAACTAAAATTAATGACTTCAGACACCACACTTGTCCTATCCGTCTATGTCCCTGTCCCTGTCTTTCCATGTCTGTGTGTGTGTGTGTGTGTGTGTGTAGGGGAAGGGGGGGGGGGGGGGGGGCAATAATTCCCAAAACGTTTGCCGCCCAAAAAGCAGAAAATCATGTTCAAGGCCGCGTGAATTGATTTTTTTAAATTTACTTCTTGTCCTCGCTCAGAATCCACCCATTTCCTACGCACAGAGAGACAGCTGAGTGCCGTGAGAGGTATCAAACACTTGGTCTTATTTTTTGGCGGGCCCCAAATTGAAAAAAAAAAAAAAAAGATCAGCTGCCTTGGTTTTCAGTGGTTAATCCCCTTGGGTTTCAGACTGGAAGGGTGGTTAAGAGTTTGCTGCAAAAGAAAACCTTGGGGTTTTGGGTTTTCGATTCCCGCCTGCCTTTTTCCCAGTTTGACCCAAAAAAATCGAACTGAATGTAAAAGTCCTTCGGATGAGACTATAAACCGAGGCCCCGTGTGCAAAACGCAGGAAGAAACATCTTGCGCACCCCGTTAAATCCTTTTCCCGCTTTTCGAAAGAGTAGACCATTGTGTGCGGTGGGAACAGATGACAAAAATTTACAAAACCGGCATACACACGGGGACTGGATGTAAAAAAGCACATGAGTGTTTATTCCATTATCCTCGATATAAAAAAAGAAGGTCGCGGGTTCGAATCCCATAAAATGTCAATAGAGGTTGTTTTTTTACTCCAGCTGGTTAGCCTACGGGATCATTGGGAAGATTGGGACCACACAGTCGAGCTTTATCCACTTAACGGATGCGAGTTTGAGAGTGTTGCTCATATCACTTTGCTTTGATTTGTCTCTGCAAGATATAGCGCTATATAAATTCCATTTATTATTATTATTATCACCTGACCAACACTGCAGGTGTCTGGGTCTCTCGGGCAGGGTTGACGACGGAATGTAGTTATAAAGTAGGCAGCCCTAGACGTAACGCTTTTGCCAAGACTCTACAAACACGGTCACTTTCATGGTTGCACGATTATATCATCTTCTAATGTGGCTATGAATAATGAAACCGGGGCTCGTTTTGGGGGCCCATTTCCTTTTTCTTGGTAAAGTTTTGGTCCCTGCGGCGGCGGTTGATCTTGAGGGCCAAAAGGAATCGAGTAAGTGGGGCGGAGTTTGAGAAAATTTGGAGGAAAAAGCATGGCGGAACCCCAACATAAGTGAGGCCCCGAAAAAAAACCCCAGAAAGAAACAAAAGAGTACAATGAAAAAAAAACTTTTTTTAAAAATGAAAAAAGAGAAACAAAAAAAATAAACTGAATAATGGATAGTTCGAACGATGTTTTCTTCTGTAGACTTTGTAAGATGACATAAAAGGTACAAGTTCAGAGGGTAGGCCAATTACATCTTCCGTCGTCTCTGTCTCTGTCTCTGCCCTTGTCTCTGTCTCTCTCTCTCGCTCTCTTCGGAAATAAAATAAGCGTCTTCGCCTGCACAAGAAATCAATGTTCAAGTCATGTGAATCGGATTTATTTTCAATTTATTTATTGCCTTCGCTCTGTGCCCCAGTTCATACCACGAGGGGGGGAAGAGAGAGAGAGGGGGAGAGGGAGAGAGAGGAGAGAGAGAAGAGGACCAATCCCGACAGCATTAACCCAGTATTTTATCTTATTTCTTGGTGGTTCAAAAAAAAGGAAAAAAAAAAGGGGGTTGAGAGAGAGAGAGAGAGAGGGAGAGGGGAAAGGGAGGAAGAGAGAGAGGAGAGGGAGAGAGGAGGAGAGTTTTTGGTTACCCCAACCCCCAAAAAAGGGGATGTAACAATTGACTTCACGAACCCAAATTTTTTTGTTTTAAAATTTTAATTTCTATTGAAGGATGGTGTGAAAGGGGGAAAAAGGGGGGGGGGGGGGGGGGGGGATTGTGTGCCGCGTATGTGTGGGTTCTGTTTGGTGGGGGTGGTTGTAGTGTGTTGTGTGTGTGTTTTTTCCCGGGGCCCCGCGCGCGCGCGCGGTGCCCAGTGTCATTCCATGACAATAAAACCTCTCGTTCACAATATTGAACTAGAGTTGGGGGTGGACGGTTCACTTTCAAACTGTGGAACAATTATGGGTTCCCGCCCCTTGTAGAACGTAAATTTGCGGGGGGGAAAGTGGTTTTCAAAAGCGTGGGGAAGGGCGGCGGGAAGGAGGTAAGCGGGGAGGGTATTGTGTGTTGTGCTTTAAGGGGGTGATCTTCCTTTAAAGGGGGAAAGGGCTCATCAAGAAAGAACCCCTTTTTTGGTCGGGAAAAATTTCCCTTTTGTGGAAATGCCTTCTCCTGTCCTTCACCGGGGGGGCTAACTCCCATGCCAGCTGCAAACCAAACAAACGTTTCCCAAATCGGCAATTTTTTTGGTTTTTGGGTGCGATTGGGGTTTTAAAACGAAATTTTTTTCCCCGGGGTAAAGTTTGGAACCATTTTTTTATTTTTACAATCTCCCCGGGGGGTTTTTTTTTTTTTGGAAATTTTGGGAAACCATTCATTTTATTTCACAATTCCACCGGGGGGTTCTTTTTTTTTTGGGTTTTTTGTTGTTGGGGTTGTGGGGTGTGGGGGGTTTTATGGTTTGTTTGGTGTGTTGTTGGGTTTTGTTGTTGTTGTTTTTTTTTGGGGGTTGGGGGGGGGGGGGAGATGGGGGGCAGTATTTGGGGTTGTGTGTATGTGGGGTTGATGAAAACGATGTGCTAAGCAGTTTGGAAAAAATTTTCAAGTTCTGTTTGGGCCCGGGGTTCGTACAGCAGAACGCTTAAATCCATTTAGGGACAAGGAAATCATTTAAGGACTCACATGGGGGTTTGGGGGGAGGGGAAAAATGGGGGTGGTACATGGGGCGTAGGCAATTTAATTGAAAAAAACCACATGCACAAACATAGGGGGCGAGGAGCCAGTGAGGCGTGTGGTCACACTCACAACAAGTTATAGATTCATTCTTTAAAATGTTTGGGGGGGTTGGGGGTTGTTTTTGCTTTCTGTTGGTTTTTTTTTTTGGGGGGGGTTTTGGGTTTGTTGTTGTTGCGTATTTCTTTTTTTTTAAAATTCCCCCCCTCTAGCTTTGGCCCAAACCCTTTTTTTACTGAAAAACTTTTTTTCCCTCCAAATTTTTCAGTAGGACCTCCACTCCCCCAAAACACTCCCTGCCCATTGTGTCCATCTGTACCAGGGAAAAGAAAAAAAAATTCGAAGACAACAACGGCGACGACGATGCCCAACAACGCAAAAACCCCCACACACCACTACGACGATCACGCACCCCGCGCGGCACGCGAGAGAGGAAGAGAGAGAGAGAGAGAGAGAGAGAGAGAGAGAGAAGAAAAGAGAGAGAGAGTGATAAAGGAGAAGAGAGAGAGACGCGACAACGACAGAGACAGAGAAAAGAAGACGACTAATGATGATGACGGGGACTGACTGAGCAGAGAGAAAACAGCCTAGCCAAAATCAGTAATACCCCAACGCAAAAAAAATTTAAAACCCAAAGGGCTTGCAGAGTGTTTGGGGGATTAAAATTTCGGCAGTCTGCTTCAGTGAACCAGGGTCTCACTGGATAACGGTCATTGTATAACTAGTTGTGTTTAGCCAGGTTGCAGTTATACAAACTTCAGGGCACGTTACCTTTGCTGGCAAAGAAAAAAAAAAATGGTTTTAATGAAGGGGGGGGTCCAGAAAACATTTGAAAGGTTGGGGGGGGGGGGGGGGGGGGGGGGGGGGGGGGGGGGGGGGGTGTATGTTGTATGGGGAGATGTTTTTGTGTTTTGGGGAATGAGATTGAGGAAATTTTTTGAATGTTAAATTATAATGAGGGGATTGGGCGGTTGGGGGGGAGAATGAAAGAGATGGTGGTAATTTTTTGGGGTTGGAAGAGTGGAGAATTAGGGGTATTTTGTTTTGAAAATATGATTGTTTTTTTTCCACCTCCGATGTTTGATTTGTTTTGGGGGGGGGGGGTGCTTTGGCCGAACCATTCACTTTTTTCTTGACGATGGTAAAAGGGGGTTCCCTGTGGCCCTCCGCCGGTTATTTGATCGGGACAAATTCATTGGTCTTTCGTTTTCCAAATTGCCCATATTTTTTCTATGGGTTTTTTAATGATATTCGTTTGCTGTTTCAGAGAATGTCCGGTTTCTTCCCTACCAGGATTTTACTGAAATTAGGGGTTTTTAAGCTTTAGTTTGATTGGGGAAAATTCTCTTTACTTTTTCCTTTGGGGATTTTGTCAAAATGTTCCATCTTTTTACTGATTTTGCGCGACGCCCCCCCTTTGTGGTTAGGCCCCCCGGTTTTAAAAAAATCCCTCCTCCCTTGTTCCCCTTCATGTAAATTTTAGGGTGGATTGCCCTCTGTACAATATTTACTTTTTTTCCCCAGTCACCTCCATCCATATCTCCAAACTCTTTTCAAGTCTGGTCGTGATCTTCCTCTGTTTAATTCCCCCATGAGGTTTTTTTCCCCCAAACCCAAGTTGTTGGGGGTCGCCCCCAATGGAGTGGTAGGGTGGAAGTCATGGAGGGGTTTTCTTTTGATGTTTTTCCAAAACAGTTTTTAAAAGGTTTGGGGTAAAAAGCTCCTTGTCGGGCCCCCAAGTGGTTTTGGAGTTTCTCGACTGTTTTTCAAAGGATGCACTGTTGCGTGTTGTTTTGGCTTGAATGGTTTGCATAGTTTTCCCTTTTTCATGCCAAACATTTTCCCCAAGGCCTTCGTGCCATACTCTGTCAAAAAACCTTTTTTGAAGTCGATGAAGTTTTGGAACGGTCCTTGGGGTGTTGAAAAGGTTTTTTCCTCATGTGTGGCAGTTAAAAAAACTGTTCGATTTCTCCGCCTCCCTGAACCCAGCTTGTTCCTCTGCAAAGGTGTTCTTCTGCTCCTTCTTGGTCGATTCAAATAAATTTGAGCATTTATCTTTCTGGGGTGGTTGGGCGTTTTTTCTTAGTTTTGGCATTGGCTAAAATTCCCTTTTGGGAGGGGTATGATGAGTGATTTTGTCCATTTGTTTGGAAATTTTTTTCCCAAAACTTTGACAGTACTTAAAAAATGTGATGACCCGTTTCGCCCCATGCTTGAGCACTCTGTGGTATTTTGTCTGCTCCGGGGACTTTCTACTGGAAGCTGCGGATGGGTTCTTCCACTTCTTCCTCATTTAGGTAATGGGGAGGGTGTTTATGTTGTGCTTCTCTTTATTATGTCTTTTCAGGTTGATTGGGGGAGTTGTTTCATTTTTTGAAATATTCGCCCCTGTTCAATGCAGCTGAGCTTTCTGTGAGGAGGTTTCCCCAGTGTCTTTTAATGACTGATGATTTGGTTTTAAGTGTTTTGTGAGTTTCTTAGGGTGTCGTATGCCTTTTTAAGTTGCCCCCTTTCTGTTTTTTTTTGATTTCACATTGATCACTGATTCCCTTCTCTCTGGGGTTTAACATTGCTTCTTACGAGTTTTTTGGGGGCCCCGGTATTTTTAGGGTTTTGGGGAAAAGGGGGGTTTAGTGTTTTTGTGAGAGGTCAAGTTAAATTGGTATCCATGGTGGTTTTTTTTTCCTCTGCGCCCGGGACCCCCTCTGCTGTTTCTCGGGCGCCCCATTGAGTTGTTGGGAAAAGGGCATTGTGCATTGTCCAGGGGATTTTGCCGCAAAAAATCCCCAAGCTTGCTTGGAAAAATCTCCTCGACATCTGATCTTTCGTTTGTCCACTCAATTTTGATAGTGGGTTTGCAGGCTGTTTGTTTTTTCTTTTTAGCTTCATTTTGAAAAACCCAGCAAAGGTCGTTTGGGGCTGCCTTTGTCACTAGGGTAGTTTTGTTCTGGGTTGTTGATGCTGGATTTGAACCCCCGTGGGGGTTAAAATAAAATCTATTTTGGTTTTGGATCTGCCGTTTGGCGCTTTCCAGGTTGTCCTCCTTGCTGCTTTGGGGATAGAGGGTATGGCAATGGTAAGTTGTGGGGGCGGCAAACCCCCGCGACGTTTAAACCCCCGTGTTGGTCTCCCCAGTCCAAAATGACCAACTGTTCCCCGGCCCCTTTGGGTTGTAAGGGCGGACCTACTTTTGGGGTTAAAAACCCTTGGTGATGATGTGTCCTTTTGGGTATTTCTTAATGGACTTTTAAGATTTATAAAAATTTTTCTAATTCTTCATCTGTATGGTCAATGATGGGGCATAGTTTGTATGTGGTGATGTTCTTTTGGGCTTGGCCGAAACCCCGGGTGCGATAATCCTCTGGGAAGCGGTGTTTCAGTGTAAACACCCCATACTTCCTTTTGACAATAAATGCCACTCCATGTTGGGTGTTTCTCTTGGCCCTGTACCAGATTTTTTTTGCCTTCTTTATCAATGTCTCACCCAAAACCCGTCCCTCTCATTTTCCCCAGTCCCAAAATGTCCCCTTTATATCGGTAAGCTCTACTTAAATTTTTGTTTTTCCCTTTTTTTTGATGTAAGGGAAAGTTCCATGTACCAAGGGATTTGTTCTTTGGGAGTTTTGTAATGTTTTAACTCCATTCTGACTTGTCACTTCCCCCCTGGGTTGTACAAAAATGGAAAAAGCGGGTCGTTTTGGGAACCCCGGGCCTCGACCCCATCGGTTTCATTTGGGCTTTGAATTTTTTTTCATGTTTTTTTCTGTGGGGTTAGGTATTCCTTGGTGGCGCAATCTCCTCTCCAAAAATTCCATTTCTTTGGGTTTTTTCTTTGGGGTTTCCCCCCCCCACATGGACGGTTGACTGGGTTACATGGAACCAGTAGCAGTAGAGAGAATTCTCTGACTGACCCGACCTGGATTTTTTACCCTGGAAATTAACTCAGACTGCTCCCTCCCAAGGAAGTCCCCGGATAGACATAAACCTTTTGGCCTTGTGCAAATTACATAGAAAATTTGGGCACACGTCTCAACTTTTTTTGCCTTTTGGAAGAGAAGGCCCTTTTTTGAGCTGGGGGGAAGAATGATTTTCTTTTTAAAAAAGCATGCATGCAATGACATTACTTTTTAAAATGCTGATGCAATGACATTACTTTTTAAAAAAACATGCATGCAATGACAGTTACTTTTTAAAATGCTGCTGCAATGACAGTTACTTTTTAAAAAAGCATGCATGCAAAGACAGTTCTTTTTTAAAGCATGCTTTCAATGACAGTTACTTTTTAAAAATGCTTTCAGCAAACTTATTTTTTAAAAGATGCGCAATGACGTTTTCTTTTTAAAAAAACATGCTGCAATGAAGTTTTTTTTTAAAAAACAGGAGCAATGACAGTTACTTTTTAAAAAGCATGCACGCAGGGGTCGGTTTATACCCATCCCCCCAAAATCACAATTTAGCACCTTAAAAGTGGGTAAAAAGGTTACGATGTAAACTCTACCATTAGTAACCTTGGAGCTCTAGCCCAAAGGGAAACCAAAAAAGAAAAAATGAAAAAAAAAAAAAATGGAAGGAAATCATGTAGCAGGCCATGCACTGCAAAACAAGATACCCGGGCCCAAAAAGATGTTTTCAAGGCAAGACTGGGGGAAAAAAAAAAAAAAAATGGGGGAACATAGTTATTATTGGCAACATACCGAAACCTGTGAAATTTAAATCCTGAAAATCAGCAGGGCCACAAAGCTGGAGAGATAAGAAAGAGGAATCAGTCGTGGATTCAGTTGCGCAGTTCGCTGTATCCCGGGGACTCAGGAGAGGAAATAGAAAAAACCCCACCAATAATCAATCAAAAACATAAAACACTGGTTCATTTGCATATTTATTGAATCCTCAATAAAGTGAACAAAAAGTCACTCAACAGATATTTAAATAGAAAATAAAAAGGGGAAAAAGTTACAAAATTAATAAATTTTTTTTATAATTTAAAACTCCCGAATTTTCAGGGGGCAAAAATCAAACAGTTTTTGGTTCCAACTTAACTAATTTGAAAAAAAAAAGGGGGGGAAAAATTTGCTTTGTTGCTTTGTGAGCCAGCTTGCTGCATAGGAAAAAAGGCAAAGGTTTTCCTAGTTTAGTGGGTTGATGGAAAGCCGGTTTTCAAAAAGGGCCTCAACCTCCCTAGGGGAGTTTGAGGGGAGCATTTTCTCTCTCCCCCGGCCTCACCTTCCGGTCCAAAAAGAGGGAAGGTACCCATTTACAGTGGGTGAACGGGGGGACGGTACTGAAGCCAAGGCAGTTATGGTCTCCGTTCATGAGGCAACTGTGCTTAACGCAACTGAATACTAGCTTGGGGAGAGCAGGGCTCTAAACCACTGAGCTTATCCCGTCCCCCAGCAAGCTGCATATCATATATATGCGAATATTTAAACACGAGTCTGAAAAGTTACTGTATGCATCACAAGTAAAACAACATGCACTCTGCCTATTATGATACAAATTTGAAAAGAGTACACTCTATCCTCATAACTTGCTTTTTAAAAAAAATGTCTAATGATGGAAAAAGAAAAAAACCCCCAACCAAAGAAAAAAAAAGAAATTCCCACACATGTATCTTTTCAAGAAGGTCTTTGTTGTTCCAGATATCTGAGCAACTGGAAAACGAGTGTTAAGACTAATTTCCATTTTCATTGAATTTATTTCAACAATTTATGACAGGTGTTGAGAAAAACTCACAATATCCTGGCCTTTTAAACTGGCATTATCAACGAGCTTCTGACAGCAGTTTGGTAAAACAAAACAAAAAGTTCACAGCTGTTTGAAAAAGAATACTTTTGCTGAAAGTACACTAGTAATGGACGAATGAATGCATGATTTATAGAGACTGTAAAATCTCCACATTCTTAAGTATGACCGCTGCTGTGCTGATAATAAATTACATTCATCACATTACTTTCTGTAATAAACAAAGATGAAAAAATCTAACAGGAATACTTCAATGGCAAAAAAAGGTAGTTGGAAAACTACCAATAATCACTAAATACTAAGATAGTTGGAATACTAACAATAATCATGAAATACTGAGTCTTTTCTTAGTTCATTACGAAAAGGGGGGGGGGGGGGGGGGGGGGGGGGAGAGAATTTAACAAAAAATAAAACTTACAATGAATATGAAAAAAAATATGCAAAGAGACAATGTTAACTTCATTTGTTAATTTCTTTCTGTTTAAGTTTTCATAAGCGAGGCATTCCAAAATACAACCAGTTTCTTTTCACTTGGTTAACTGCTTTCCAAGTGATTAAGTGTTATTACTGTTTATTTCAAACAAAAGCTTTCCAAGTGATTAAGTGGCATTACTGTTTATTTCCAGCAAAAGCTTAACAATCACAACCTGTAAGCACACTTCTCCTTTTACAAATATCCTCTTTTGTAATCAGCTATTATAAAAAGCATAATAAACATAAGTGTTTTCTACTAAGGCAAAAAAAGTAACAATAAAGTCTTATGATGTGAATGTTCACAAGTTTCATAACTGAATGTTCATGCTTCATGCAAAAAAAAAAAGAAAAGGGAATGTTGTTTCAAGTCCGATGAAACCAAACATCATAGCTTGCTTTATAATCAAACAGGCAGATAAGTTTTTCAAGATTACCAGAGCAGAAACAGGAATTTATAATAACAAAAAGGAAACAGAATGTGTAACACAGCAGTTTCCGTTTCCGCATATATAAAAACATGTTTGCTTCACACCCACAATTTGCTGACAAAATACTTTGCCTATCTCAGATCTTTCCACCACAACCTTCGTCTTCTCTTTTCATAACATCCCTTCCTTTTCAAAGCAACTGAATCAGCTTTCTGTATCTCACGAATGCAATTTTTGATCTTTTCTCTTTACGACTTTACAAAGAAGCCAGTAGACTTTGGAAACAGTGTGGACGTCCAGTCCACAAAGTCCATGGTGAAGATACATAAAGCAGAATCATCACCTTATCATGAAGCACACTGCATGCCCTTTCCAATAAACCACCAGCAGTAGGAGAGGATAAAGCTATCGTGTGTAAAGTTCTCATGGGTTGTCTACACCTCCCTGTGATTCCGTTGCCAAAACTGTAAAGCCAAGCATTAAAGATGAACAACTGCACATAAACTTTTTTTTTTTTAAGAAAACCTAAGACTTAACAAGTCAAAATAAACAACTATATGTCCACATAAACACCCAAAAAAATTCTTATAAGAAAAAAACAATTCAAAATAAACAACTATATGTCCGGATAAATGTTTAAAAAAAACTGATAAGAACAAACAAGTCAAAATATACAAGCAAATGCCTGCATAAACGTACAAAAAAATCTAGTTCAAATAAGCAATCAAAAAATCATGGAATGTAAGTTTGAAAGTAAAATTTGGGGGAGGAGTTAACTGTCAACGTACAATGGCATTCATTTGCACCTGAGAAAGGGGACAAAAAGTACATTTTCATTTACTTCAAAACAATCTTTGCACCTACATCAAACAGGCCATAGAACGGCAAATAGCACACCCAAGTAAGTGAAAATGCAATCTCCATTCCAAAAAACCCAGAACATGTCAGATAAATCACTTGAAATCCTATTTCCAATGCTTCTGTCCAAGAAGATTCATGTCAAGAGTATGTCTCAATTTTTTTCTCCCAAAACCAGTTATATATACACCTTTTTCCACCACCTTCCTTCCTCCCCCCCTCCCTCTCAATTTTTTTTTTTTTGTTCGTACCATAGATCCTGTCCCCCCAC
>CM054138.1:54868539-54888687 GCA_028751875.1 Rapana venosa
TTTTTGTTCCCCAGCTGCTCACCCAAATTTTATCCACCCACCCATAACCGGTTTGTTATGACACAACCTCGGGGCCAGAAGTCCACGGGCGGATCAATACTAGGCCGCCTTGGGAATACCAGCCAGAGGGGTCCTGCACTTGCTGTTAAGTCAACCTTAACACTATGTAGCCTTTTTTCGACGGGCTGTACCATCTGGGTGTACAGCAACCATGGTTTTTGAGAAGGTATAAATCCGCTACCATACCTTCTGGGTGTACAGCAACCCATGGTTTTTGAGAAGGTATAAACCCTTTACTATACCTTCTGGGTGTAAAGCAACCCAGGGTATCTGGAAAGGAACTCAACCTCTCGCCTTGTGTGAAGCACTAGGCCAAAAGTCTTTGCCTGTGTTGTGGTTGCACAGCAACCCCATGATTTGAAAAGGTACTCACTGTCCTAGGCCTACATCCTGGATGTTGAGTAATAATAATAACAATATATGGAATTTATATAGCGCTGAATCTTGTCAAAAACAAGCAAATCAAAGCGCTTGCACTCAAATCATTTACACGCATGCAACTCTCCTTAAACGTAATGAACAATAGATTTCAAATCCATGCGTGCGCACCCACGTAGGCATGCGCCACACTTAGGAGGTGAAGGATGCTGTTGAAAATTAGGGACAGATATGAGGGGAAAGTGTCAGGTATGAAATAAGTGTGTTTTGAGGCTGGATTTGAAGGCATCAAGTAACGGCTTTTGGCGAAGTGAAAGAGGGAGGTCATTCCAGGTGGATGGACCAGAAACAGAGAAAGAGTGACAGCCAACAATGGTTTGTTTGAATCTGGGTTTTCGAAAGCACAAAGTATCTGCGGCTGAACGAAGGGAACGGGATGGAGTGTACAGGTGAAGACAGTTACAGCGATAAGAGGGTGCAGATTTGTGGAGACATTTGAAACAGAAGGCACTGATCTTATACTTCAGTCTTTGTGAGACAGGCAGCCAGTAAAGAGATCGCAGAAGAAGTGTGATGTGTTCATATTTTTTCTTTCTTAGGACTAGTCGAGCTGCAGAGTTTTGTATGCGTTGAAGAGAGTGGATAGATGATGCTGGTAGGCCAGCCAAAAGAGAATTCACCCTTCACTGTTCACTGTTCACTGGTCCCGTAACGCGCTAGGGTCGTAGGGGCGCTGCATGGTGGACGAACGGTGGACCAGCTGGCTCCACTTAGCACGGTCGTGGGCGAGTGCCTGGGTGACACTGATGTCGTCGGCCCACTTTCTCTTCTGTCTGCCCCGTCTTCTCTTCCCCTGGACTGTTCCTTGCAGGATGGTCTTTGCAAGTCCTTCTGAGCGTGTTACGTGCCCATACCATCTGAGTTTCCTCTTTTTCGCCGTGGTCAGTAGGTCTTCATAGTCCCGCACCTGTTGAGTGATCATTCTGCGGACTTCATTGTTGGTGACATGGTCCTTGTATGAGATGCCAAGGAGCCTTCTGAGGCATCTCATTTCTACTGCTTGGATCCTCCTTTGTAGGTCTGCGTTCAGTGTCCATGCCTCACATGCGTAAAGCATGATTGAGGTGACTAGCGCGTTTAGTAACTTTACCTTGGTTCCGAGAGGGATGTTTCTGTCTCTCCATATGGTCTTCAGCCTTTCCATTGCTGCTGCTGTTTGTGCCGCTCTTGCTAGGATTTCGGTCTTCGATCCCTCCTCACTTATGATGGCTCCTAGGTACTTGAAATGGTCAACTGTCTCCAGTTCTTTTCCGCTGAGAGTGATCTTGGTGGTGATTGGCTGGGCACTGTTTGTCATGAGCTTGGTTTTCTCGGCGCTGATTTCCATGCCGTATCGTGAGGATATTTCGTCCAGTTGCTTCACTAGGTTGGCCAGTTCCTCTTCATTTCCTGCCAGACCGTCAATGTCATCGGCAAACCTGAGTGGTGATTGTTCGCCTACAATGCTGACTGTGCCTGTGTGGTCTTCCAAGGCGTCAGTCATGATGCGTTCGAGAAAATGTATAATAGTGTCGCGACAGCAGACATCCCTGTCGGACCCCAACTGAGGTACGGAACCATTCCCCTACCGTGCCCTGTACAGTACTGCACTGGTGGCCTTTGAGTAGAGTTCCTTGATGGTGTGGATCAGCTTCTGGCCCATGTTGAATTTGTTCATGGTGGCCCACAGAGCGTCATGCCATACTCTATCGAAGGCCTTCTTAAAATCAATGAAGACGTGGAAGATGTCTTGTTGGTGCTGGCTGTATTTCTCACACAGAACCCTCAGGTTGAATATCTGTTCTGTGGTGCTTCTATTTGGGCGGAAACCGGCCTGCTCTTCGGCGATGATCTCTTCTGCCTGTGGTTGCAGCCTGTTCAGGATCACTTTCAGCATGACTTTACTGGCATGACTTATGAGGCTGATTGTCCTGTAGTTTTGGCACTGCTGGAGATTTCCTTTCCTGAACTTTAGAGTCCGATTGAAGAAGACCAATAAGACAAAGAACACCAGACTCAAGTTCAACCTGGACAAACTGAATGACCCCACCATCGCCGAGTCCTTCCAAACAACAATATGAGGAAAACTCGCACCACTGCTGGCACTTGAAGAAGATGCCGAAACGATGACCACCAGTTTTAACACAGTGATGACTGAGACAGCAAGCATACTTCTTGGCAAACATCGCCGAAAAACACAACCATGGGTCACAGATGAAATCTTGAATATGTGTGACAAAAGACGAGACCTGAAGAAGAGCAAGAACACTACAGGAGCAGTTGAGTACAGAGAAGTAAACAAGAAGATCAGGAGAGACATGAGGAAGACCAAGGAGGAATGGATAGAGAAACAATGTACAGAAATCGAAGAGAGCCTGACAAAGAATAATAGCAAGAAGAACATACCAGATTGTGAAAGAGCTCACCAAACAGAAACAGCAAGAGTCAGTAACATCCAGACAAAGAAGGGAATTGCCTAACAGAAAAGAAGGAAATCGTTGGCAGATGGACGGAATACTGTTCCGAACTCTACAATCATCAGACGCTAGGCGACCCCAGCGCACTTGCAAGCCTAGCCTCATCGAATAAAGACAACTTCCCAATTCTACGCGAGGAAGTAGAAGTAGCATTTAGATCGCTGAAGAAAGGAAAATCAGCAGGAATCGACAACATCCCAGCAGAGCTGATCCAACACGGGGGAGAAGCAGTAACAGACATCCTTACAAGTATCTGCAACAAGATCTGGCAGACCCGAGAGTGGCCTACACCATGGACCCAATCACTCATCATCACTCTCCCCAAGAAAGGAAAAGAGAATTACAGTAGTCTAAATGTGAGAGAATGAGAGATGTGACAAGCTTGGAAGTTGCATCAGAGGACAGATACTTGCGAATCGTGCTTATGCGCCGTAATTGATAGTAGCAAGACTGGCAGGTCTTGGTAAGGAATTTTTTCATAGAGAGTGTGTGTTGTCAAGAACTACACCTAAATACTTCACAGAGTTGGACAAAGGAACTGACGTATTGCCGATTGCTATTGAAGTTTTTGTGATAGAGGAAAGTTTATGTTGGGTCCCTATGAGCATGGCTTCGGTTTTATCGGCATTAAGTTGTAACTTGTTTTGAGTCATCTACTTTTGAATATCTTCAAGGCAGTAGGACATATTTGTCAGGAGAGAAGGCAAGTTTTCAACAGTATCACTGCACTGAAGCTGAGTATCATTGGCATAGAAGTGATGATCAATTTGGTGGTTATTTATTAAATGTGAGAGTGGAGCAGTGTAGAGAGTAAAGAGAACAGGGCCCAGGACTGATCCCCATGGGATTCCAAATTCCAGTTTGACAGGTTTTGATTGAATTTTGTTTACAATGACTTTCTGGAATCGGTCTGTGAGGTATGAAGTAAACCAGGTGATGGCTGTACCATTAATACCAAACGTAGTTTGGAGGCGAGAAATGAGAATTGAGTGATCTATAGTATCAAAGGCTGCAGATAAGTCAAGAAGAGTTAGGAGGGAGATTTTTCCTGCATCAGAAGCAAGTAGAAGTGTATCCAAAATGTGGACTAGGGTGGTTTTGGTGCTGTGGTTGGGGCGATAGGCGGATTGAAAAGGGGGAAGGAGATCATTGGAATGAAAGTGACTGTTGAGCTGTTTGAGAACAACTTTGTCTAGTACTTTAGAGACAAAGGATAAGTTTGAGACAGGTCTATAATTCTTCAGTAGAGGTGTGACTATTGCGGTTTTAAGAGCTTATGGAAAATGTCCTGACACAAGAGATGAGTTTACTATTTTAGTGATAATAGGTACAAGTTGTGGAAGGCATTGTGAGAAAACAGGAGCAGGTATGGGATCAAGGTCGCATGATTTTATAGTCATTTCCTTCAGAATTGTCATGATTTCTTTTTCACTTGTGGGATGGAAGGAAAAGAGAGGAGTGCCAGTGAACTGGGGATCAGGAGGTGCAGGTTGGAATTGAGTCTGATCAAGTTTGGAGCGTATGTTGCGGACTTTGTCTGAAAAGAAGGCAGAAAAGATGGATGGAAGTTCAGACAGGCTGTGGGTGTTAGGCAAAGGAGTTGATTTTGCAGAACCAAGGAGATTTGAGGTGAGGGAAAAAAGAGATTTTATGGATGTAGCACAGAGAACTTGGGAAGAGTAGTAGTCTGTCTTTGCTGAATAGACTAAGAGTTTCACTTTGTTTACTTGTTTTCGGAAAAACTGTTTGTTAATTTCGGTTTTTGACTTCCGCCACTGCCGTTCTAGTTGCCGGTATTTGCCCTTCGCTATCAAGATGTCTTGGGTATACCATAGCGCACAGGGTCTGTCAGGGAGGAGATGGTCAGTAGGAGGTGCATGCTCATCAAGCAGTTGGCGGAGAATAGTGTTATAGTGATCAGAGAGGTCAGTGTTTGTCAGAGGTTTGCGAAAAACGTTCGGAAGCTTGTGTAGAAAAGGTATGAATGTCTAAGGCCTTAAGATTGCGACGAGTAACATTTCTTCTTTCTGACAGGTTTTGTGATGTTGAGATGGAAAAGAATGGCGGAATGATCAGAATGCAGTTCATTGGTGACAGAAACAGATGTGGCAAGATTAAACGAAGCATTAGTAATCAGCCAGTCTAAAATAGGACCTGATATGTGCGTTGCTTCGTTTACCAGTTGGGAGAGAGAATGGTTGGACAGAGAAAGAGAAAGACGTTTGACATCTGGAGAAAACTGGTTGTCGAAGTGGAAGTTGAAGTCACGGAGAATTATAAGTTTAGTGGGAGAGAGGCTGTAGTGGTCGAGGAGTGACTGGAATTCTTGGTGAAAAAGAGATGTCAGATTGTTTTTATGGCTGGGAGGTGGAGGGTAAAGGCAGCAGATAGTAATAGAGTGGCCAGGTAAGTTGAGATTGATTTCGCAAACTTCAAAAGATTCATGTGAGAATTGAAGGTTGTGACTGAAAGAAAGAGATGGTTCCAATAATTATGTCTTTGAGAATGATGGCAATCCCACCACCTCGAGAGAGTCGGGAAAAGAAATAGTTTTATATCCAGGAGGAGTCAGCTGTTTTATTTTTGGCTCATGGCCATGTGGTTTAAGCCAAGTTTCAGTGAGGAAGGTTGAGTCAATGTTTTTTTCAGAGATGAAATCAGAAAATAATGTAGTCGGCTTTTCCATTTAGACAGACAGACTGCACATTGAACAAACAAACTTGAAGGAGATCTGAAGGAGGTGGAGAGGTTGAAGATGAAAGTGGTGAGTTTGGACAAGAATTAGAGGAAGAGGATGAAGGCGATGGTGAAGATGTGGCTAGCCGAAGAACAGACAAGAGTTTGGATGGTGAATTGAGAGTAGATGATGGTGAGAGAACTGTGTTAATCAGGGGATTGGTGTTTGACACACATCATGATACACATCATCATCAGAACAAAAAACATTGTCAGAGTCACAAACAACAGAACAATCAACAGCTGAAGGGGCGGGTGGACGGCAGCATGGGGAAGAAGCGTTGTCAGGGGTTGCGGAAGTGACGTCAGAGGTGAGAGGGGGGAGACACGGGAGAGGGAAGCCCACCACTGGCGTTGACGTCGGTCTGCCCATATTCCCTGTCTGAGTTTGCGCGATGAATGCTTAAGTGTGTTATATGCTGCTTTACATTTCTCAGGAAATGGGGGAGGGGAGGGGATATAATGATGTGATGGACAGACCTCAGTATCCCCAAGTATGTTTTTGTTCTTGGGGTGTGCCTGTGTGTTTTATCATTTTGTATGTATTCTACTCTTTTCTTTTATATCGAGAATAATGGAATAAGCACTTATGTGCTTTTTTACATCCAGTCCCGTGTGTATGAAGTTTTGTAAATTCTTTTATCTGTTCCCACTGGCTTACAATGACCTAATCTTATGTGTGTGTGTGGTGTGTGTGTGTGTGTGTGTGTGTGTGTGTGGTGGTGTGTGTGTGTGTGCGTGTGCGTGCATGGGTGCCTGTGTGTGTGTTCTTTCTTTAATTTAACGTCTGTTCTCTTAAGGTGATATTAGACCAAAGATAAAGTGTTACAATATATAGAGAACGCGCGCGTGCACGCGCGCGCGCGCGCGCGTGTGTAAGTGCGTGCATGTGTGTGTGTTTGTGTGTGTGTGTGTGCGCGTACGTGTGTGTGTGTGTGGGGGGGGGACGTGTGTGTGTGTGTGTGTATATGTGTATGTGTATATGTGTATGTGCCTACTTGCGTGCATGTGAGTATGTTTGTGTGTGTGTGCGCGTGCGCGCGCGTGTCTGTGTGTGTATGTGAGTGTGTGTTTATTTAGGTGTGCTTGCAAGAATGTGAGTAGATGTATATTTGTGAGCTAAGGTAGGGGTGTGCGTGCGTGCGTGTGTGTGTGTGTGCGTGCGCGTGCGTGTGTGTGTTTACCTATTAGTGTCTGTGCACGAGATAAAAGAAAAAAACTACAGAAAAATTATGGGAGGGACGGGGTAGAGGGGAGGGGCATTGAACAGCTTAAACTGCAGCAATAACAATTACAAAAGTTTGCCAACAGGGCTTCTAACTAAACAACTAACTAACTCCAACATAACCACATTATTGGCTAATAATTGTTCAAATGACATATTTGAAATCTTATCTACAACTGTACCAGAAAAATATGGCCGAAGTACTTCACAATGAAGAATGACATGCTTAGGTGATAAGTCAGAACCACATAGACAAGTTATCTGTTTACAGAATCTAGTCCTAAATGCATCCAATCTGAACCTGTAGATAATACTTCCCACCAGTCTGTTATGAAAATGTCACACTCTGACACTTAATGAATGTCCACGTAAAGAATACTTTTGTTGGCTGTTGACACGGTTCCAAGAAGCTTTTTTCAGTAGAAGTATGCCCTCCTGAAGGTTGAGTGGAAGGTTCAGAGGTGCTGTAACTTCAGAGTCGTGTCCATGGCAGCAGCTATGGCTAACTGGTCAGCTTTCTCGTTGCCGTGGATTCCACAATGTGACGGAATCCAGCAAAAGGCAATGGTAGTACCTCGTAAGGAAAGAAAATGTATAAGGTGACAAATTTTAATGATTAATTCCCCTCTTACCTTAGTATTAAACGCTTTTAATGCTTGCAAAACAGACTTAGAATCAATACAAAACAGCACATTAAATATATTGATGTGCACATCTAATAAAAAAAAAATTAAGGCCATTAATATAGCTATAAGTTCTGCTGTAAAGATTGAAAAATCTTTGTCTAAATGATAAGATTTTTCACTCTTTAATGCAGGAACTACAAAAGCAGATCCAGCATTCCCACAGTCGACTACCGAACCCGTCAGTAAAACTTTAAAATAACCACTTTATGTTTCATCAATATGAGCTCTAGCTATTGCAGGGACAGCGGAACTGTCTTCTTGTTTGATATTAGAATAATCAATATCAAACTCAGCCCTGTTTAATTCCCACTTTGGAATTGTGGAGAAAACTGGGGAGATGCTACATTTCTGACATTCATTCCTGAAGATGTGAACAGATCAGAGGTGTAAGAACTGATTGTTGTCAGTGATTGTATGGATTTAGCCCTTTTAGGAAAATCTACATCCGATTTTTAAATGAAGTTCTTTAATATTAGAATTCTGAATTGTCGAACTTTTTAAAACATACTTTGCCGAGGCAAGCTTACTTTGTTCTTCAAACGGTAGAATTTTTATTTTTCAAGTTGATGCGTGTACAGGAACACCAATCGCCAACTTAAATGACTTACTGTCTACACTTTGCATTTTTCTTAGCAAATATTTAGAAGCAGAGAAAGGTTTTTTTTCCTGTTCATAAGTTAATCTAGATCGAACAAGTGCTGTTGCTTAAATGGATAAGAGATGACATATCTTGGCCCCAGTGATGCTTGCTCACCATTTTTAGCAAATTAAGATTTTTTCTAGCTTTGGTCAGGACATATTCAATGTGATTATTCCATGAAAGTTTTGTGGTGAGAAATACCCCTAGAAATGTTTTATTTTCTTTATATTCTAACATAGAACATCTGCTATTGACCTGTCTTTAGTTTCTCCTATGATTGCTCCTAGTTGTGAGTGGAAAACTATTAAAGATACTTTAGGGAGTGATCACTTACCTATTGCTATTACTATAAATGACAGGCTGATTACTTGCAATTTGTCACAGGATAAAAATTCTTAATTTAATTATCATACTGCTAATTGGAACAGTTTCACACTATTCTCTCCAGATGTAATACTGGTGAATTTTTAGCTAGTAACGTAGATGACGCATATGCCAAATTTGTTGAAACTGTTTTAAATGCAGCAGATAAATCCATTTCAAAATGCAGTTTAATCAAGTCAAATAAATGTTTTGGCAATGTTTGGTGGAATGAATCATGTTAAATAGCAAGGCTAAACAAAAAGAAAACCTTTAATACTTAAAGATAGGAACGTTAGGAAAATGATGGAAATACAAAAGGCAAAAA
The DNA here is from genome assembly GCA_028751875.1 of Rapana venosa. Lineage (NCBI taxonomy): Eukaryota > Metazoa > Mollusca > Gastropoda > Neogastropoda > Muricidae > Rapana > Rapana venosa. Next base: position 54,877,469 of record CM054138.1, read on the forward strand.
ATTTTTGCAAAAAAGTAACAGCACAAGCTAAGCTTCAGCACTGGTCTACTTTCTGTAAAGATGGCATATTAAGCTCAAAAGATCAGCAAAAAGTTGGGAAAAAACTGAAAGAGATGGAATAGGGTGTAAATTTACCAAACTATCCCATAAAATTAACAAAGAATTCCCAAACGCACTTGAAAAGGCTGAAGCTTTTGTAGAAATGTTTTCTGAGACAAGTTGTTCAGAACGGTTATCTGAAGAAGACAGAATTTATAGAAAAAAAGAAGCTTGCCTGGAAAACTACAAAGATCCTCCAGAAGATAAAGAACATTACACAAATGCTTCCATCACTTTTCAAGAAGTAAAGGATGCCATTTCTACTCTTAGCTCCAAGAAATCTTCAGTTGGTCTTGATGCTATTTCTAATGAAAAGATAAAATACCTGCCTGATAATTTTATTATATTTCTTCATAAATATTTCCAAAAATGTTGGTCAGAGGGACCAATGCCATCCTTATGGAAGCAGTCTGTAATTGTACCTATCAGTAAACAAGGTAAACATAAATAAGATATAAACAGTTATAGGCCTATTTCACTGACCTCCCATGTAGGAAAGTTGATGGAAAAAGTACTATTAAACAGGCTTATTCATTACTGTGAAAAAAGGAATATCATTCCAGTAGCCCAAGCAGGTTTTAAAAAAAGTAGATCAACAATAGATCACCTTATTAAACTTACCACTCACGTGAAACATCAATTTGCCAGAAGAAAAAATGTACTTGCTACTTTCGTTGATATTAGGAAAGCCTATGATCAGGTATGGCATGTACCATTGTTTCACAAGCTTAAACAGATTGATCTGTCTGGATGCATGTACAATTATTTTTAAACGTTTTTGAGTAATAGATCTATTCAAACAAAAATTGGAAATGCATATTCTAATCCAAGATTTATAGATATGAGCATCCCCCAAGGATAAGTAGTGGCACCTATACTCTTTAATATCTTAATATATGATGTCCAACAATATTTAATTGGTTCAATATGCAGATGATCTATACCTATGGATGAAAGTAACCATGTAAAGGTATACTCTAATAAGATCTCTTTTTATTAGAAACTTTTTATCAAAGTGAGAGAGAGACAATGACAATGACAAATTCTTTTATTTCGAGGATAATGAATAAGCACTCATGTGCTTTTTTACATCCAGTTCTCGCCCGTAGGGATACATCTTAATAATAACCCAACATTTATACAGTCTCACAGTAGAAACAAGGGGAAATGACCCTTTTCAAAACAGACCCCCCCCCCCAACAACCCCCTCCAAAAACAACAACAACACAACAACAAATAAAAGAAAACCCTAAAACCCTCCCCCACCCCCACCCCCAAAAAAAACCCCAACCAAAACAAACAAGCAAACAAAAAGAGAAAGAAAAACCAAACCAACAAAAGAAGAAAAAAAGAGAAAAACAAACAAAACAACAACAACAACAAAACCAAAAAAAATAACAACAACCAAACTTAATAAGTAATAAAGATAAACATCTACACATTGTCAAATGGTACATATACTTGTTACACATAACAATAAGATATTGAAATAGGGCACTCATTAAAACTTAAGTACAGCAGACAAGTCCAATAAAGTATTGAAAATATAAAATATGAATCCTTCATCAGGATACACTATAACTATGAGCAAAACGATAAAAGGTGAGAGAGAGACAGAGACAGAGAGACAGAGAGTGTGTGTGTATATTTCAGAGATAATATCCAATATATAATTCCCAAAACAGTACACGATCACCAACAACACTCATTTTTGATTATACTCGTTCAAATTATATGTCATGATAATGAAATAACTTCAATACCCATACATTCACACAATAAAAACAAGAAACAAAACAAAAGAAGAAATCTAAACCTATACAGTCATTGAGCGAGAGAATGTGAGTGTGTGTGTGTGTGTGTGTGTGTGTGTGTGTGTGTGTGTGTGTGTGTGTGTGTGTGTGTGTGTGTGAGTGTGTGTGAGTGTGTGTGAGAGTGTGTGAGAGTGTGTGTGTGTGTGTGTGTTTCAGGGATAATACTAAATATATAATACTCACATAGCACACGATCAACACCAACACTTTTTAATTATACTCATACAAATTGAATGTCATGATAATAAAATAAGTGCAATACCCATACACTCACACAATAAAGAGGGGGAAAACCCCAATAAAGTCATAAAAAGAACATCTACACATTGTAAGTAATAGAGACAAATTAATTTTTTTTACCAGGATAATGAATAAGTACTCATATGCTTTTTTACATCCAGTCCCCGCCCGTAGGGTCACATACTGATAATGAACCCAGTACTCATACTTTCAAACAGTAGAAGCAAAGGGAAAACAAATTTAAAAAAGAAAAAGAGAGAAAAAGAAAAAAACAAACAAACAAACAAACAAACAACCCCAGACAAACAAAAAACTAAATAAAACCCCCCGAACACCCCCCCCCCCCTTTAAAAAAGAAAAACCACCCCCAAACAAAAAAGCAAACAAAAAACAAGAAAAAGCAACAACCAAACAAATGAGAAAAAAACCCACAAAAAACCCATCACCATCCACCCCCTCCCCCCCCCCCCCCCACAAACATACACCAAAAACAAAAAACAAACAAACAAAAAAAACCCAACCCAAACAAATCAACAACATAAAACAAAACAACCAACTACAGCAATAACAATAATGAAGAGAGAGAAGAGAAGAGAGAGAGAGAGAGAGAGAGAGAGAGAAGAGAGAAGTAAGCCAAAACATAAACGATCACCATCAACACTCCCTTTTTGATTATACTCGTTCAAATTATGTCATGATAATGAAATAACTTCAAAACCATACATTTCACAAAAATAAAAACAAGAAACAAAACAAAAGAAGAAATCTAAACCTATACAGTCATTTAGCGAGAGAATGTGAGTGTTTTGTGTGTGTGTTTTGTGGTGTGTGTGTATGTGTGGTGTGTGAGTGTGGGGGTGAGTGTGTGTGAGAGGGGTGAGAGTGTTGTGTGTGTGTGTGTTTCAGGGGTAATACTAAAATATATAATACTCACATAAGCACACGATCAACACCAACACTTTTTTAATTATACTCATACAAATTGAATGTCATGATAAATAAAATATGCAATACCCATACACCCCACACAATAAAGAGGGGGAAAACCCCAATAAAGTCATAAAAAGAACATCTACACATTGTAAGTAATAGAGACAAATTAATTTTTTTACCAGGATAATGAATAAGTACTCATGTGCTTTTTTACATCCAGTGCCCGCCCGTAGGGTCACATACTGATAATGAACCCAGTACTCATGCTTTCAAACAGTAGAAGCAAAGGGAAAACAAATTTAAAAAAGAAAAAGAGAGAAAAAGAAAAAAATAAACAAACACACAAACAACCCCAGACAAACAGAAAACAAAATAAACCCCAGAACAACCCCCTCCCCCCAAAAAAAAGAACCCACCCCCAAACAAACAACAAACAAAAAAAAGAAAAAACAACAAACAAACAAAGAGAAAAAAAACCACAAAAAACCCAACACCGTCCAACCCCCCCCCCCCCCCCCCCCCCCCCACACACAATACACCAAAAACAAACAAACAAACAAACAAAAAAAAAACCCAAACAAATCAACAACAAAAAACAAAACAACAACTACAGCAATAACAACAATGAGAGAGAGAGATGAGAGAGAGAGAGAGAGAGAGGAGAGAGAGAGAGAGAGAGAGAGAGAGAGAGTAAGCCAAACTAATAGATCATAAAATTGAACACCTTCATATTGTAGAATAGTACACATAGTTGTTACACGTAATAATAAGATAGAGAGATAGATAGATAGATAGATAGCGAGAGAGAGAGTGTTTACAGTGTGTGCTCATTTTCTTTTAACCTCTCATAAGCTTATTCATTTTTCAGTACACTGCAAGTCTATACAAAATCAAAAAGTAGTAAACATTTCTATCATTGTTTAACCCCCTCCCCCCTGCCACCCCCACTTCACAACACACAAACAATGATACCATGCCCTGCATGTAGGCAGAGTACACCCTCAAAAATAGATACCTGTCTTTGCCTGTCTGTCTGTCTGTCTGTCTGTATCTCTCTAAAACACACACACGCATGCTCACACACATACACATGGACACTCGCACACACACATGCATGCACATACACATGCACACACATTTAACCCCCTCTCACACAAACAGTGTGAACAAAAATATGCCTGTCTGCATGCACATACACACTTGATTTACTGCCTCAATGTCTGAAAAGTACTAGGCCTAGGCCTATCAATTCATGGGCCGCCACAGCTTAGTAGGGAACAAACATTTTCAGTACAAGGACGGGCGTCCTAGCAACCAGGATGTAAGGAGCCTCACAGGACAGTGATGTCATTCAAATGTCATAATGACTATGGCCTCTTTGAAAGTCTGGGAATGTACATACCCACAACATACTGGGATGTTCAGGGCTTATTAAGTCACTTTTTACTCAAACAATCTTTTTGTGGATGTGTAAGGCATATGTTTATTGACAAATTCACGAAATTTCAGTGCAGCAGCATTAACAGCTCCAAATTATAGAGCAAAGTGTAGGGGTCTGGGTGAAAATACACCAAAAAGGTATGGGGAAGGTTTTAATGGTGTTCAATGGTGTCTGTTTTTAACCTACATATGCAAGACACCACCTACCAAGGCCCCCCACCCCTATTGACGACAATAATGCCTTATTTGCTGAGCCAAACTGAGCCAGACGCCCACCTGGGATGGTGACCACCACGATATCCCTTCAACGATCTGTGAGCCTCTTGGGCCTCTTCTTCATCCTCCAACGCTCAGACAGCAACTACTGTTGTCTGTCACATGAGCAAAAATGCCGTGCACTGCCCTTAAGCACCTGACAAATCAGGCCCAGCGCATCCCACTTCGGCATGGGAGATAATTGTTATTTTATAAATCTTTCTGGAAAAAATGCAGAAAAATGGACCAAGAAGGCAGAAAATAAGACAATAAGGAGATGACAAGAAGAAAAGGAACAAGGCATAAGCAAAGAGGGGGATATAAAAGAGGGAATTCGTAGCATAGAATTTCCAGAAGGTGGAGATGTTATTTATACTAACAGGCCCCCAGCATCCCCACGGGGGTTCGTGAGCCTCCTATCATGAGGGCTTTGAAACTAACTCCCCAGGGGCACAGAAGTGTGTAGGAGAAACCAAAACTGACCTAGAGCAAACGGGGCCACCAAATCAGCCATGATTTTCTGTTATTGCACGATGACGATGAAGTAATAATAATGTTATGAAACTGCATGTGCTTTGAGGCTACTTTGACAGGGCTGTACTTCACGCCTGCTATCATAAAAAATATAATTATTTTGGCATCAACCAGGCCCGAGAGCTACAGACACCTACAGCATTAGTAAGTTTGATCAACACTCTCAGAATGGCATCCATAAAGTGGATGAAGCTCGATTGTGAGGGTCCAGTCTTCCCAATGAGTTCATAGCAAGCTCACTCTGGGTAGAAACTGGCCGATGCCCCCCTCCCTCATATTGCAGCCAGTAGCCCAATATGCTAATCACTGCGCCATGGCGGCTGGATTGGTTATTTATCATGGTTTTCTGGATCAGGGTAGGACAGGGTGGGTAGGTGGGGGTGGGGGAATTTCTTCCTCAAACATGACTCGAATGCAAACTCTCTTGTCTCCAGAAGAAATACATTACCTTTGGGCCACAGAAACACCTGGTATGGATTGCACTTCGATTCCATTTTTGATACAAGTGCGACCAAAAGGGTAATTTATTTTTGTCCAGCTTTCATTTGTTGGAAGTCTGTTTTGTAATTGTGTTGTATAGTGTTGTGTTGTATTGCAATGTGTTGTGCTGTATTGTACTTTGTTGAACTGTGTTGTGTTGTGCTAGGTGTAGAGTACTCTATTGTGTTATACTGTAACGTGTTGTGTTGCACTATATTACATTGCATTGTACTGTGCTGTAATGTATTTTGTTGTTTAGTATTGTATTATATTGTATTATCCTGTCTTATCTTGCATACCCACTGCCACTAGCGGCAGATTATTATCTTAATGTCTCTACTCTTAAGAATTAATACTTTTTTAGGCATGGGAAAGGCATCAACGATAAAATTCTGCAAGATGTCGGAAGTCCTGAGTCTGTAATAGATTAGACACACGGGCAACACAACGCGTGAGTCAGGTCTAGCCCGGGCGGCGCCAAGAAGGCCTTTACGACTTGTAGGAGTGGCAACTGCTGTTCTTGCGAAGAGAGACCAGGAACGCAATAAATCAGCAAATTCAACGTTGCCCTGACCAACCGACCATGTCAGGTCACCCTAACTTACCACCCACACCCTCCCCCTACTCCCAATTCCCCCCTACCACCCCCCCCCCCCCCCCCCACCTACCCCCCAAAAAAATTCGTTTTACAGGGTTTTTTTTTTTTTTTTGTTTAGTTGATGTATTATAAAAAAGGTTCTTATATTTTATTGTCCTCTTTTTTCTTTTATTTAACTTAATTTTATTTATTTAATTTTATTCTATTGTATTTCATCCTAGTTTATTCTACTTTAAAAACATCTTATTTCAGGTTATTCTGTTTAAAAAAAAATCTTATTTTAGTTTATTTTTACCTTTTTTTGGGGGGTGGAGCTGTCATTTCTGTGTCGTGCTTCAAGGATGACGGTTTAATGGCATTGTCACTGTCCAACTTTTTTCATGTTTCATTCGTGTCCTTTACAAGCCCGCCACGTTTTCCTGTAGACAGGAATCCTCGCCTTCGGTACAGACGGAGGAGGGTAGGGTCCGTAACGCTCACAAGAAAAAACAAACGAAAAGCACACCCTCATGGATGGAAGAAGATTTATATGTCCTGATATGCCCATGGTCTAGAGAGAAGTCAACAACGGAGTTAAGACAATTACCTTTATGTCCTGATTTTCTTGCCCATGGAGGGTCAGGGAAGGCAAAGCAGCGAGGGAGAGGAGATGGGCACCTTCCTCAATATGCGCTGCCGTTAAGCGCATAACAAGTCAGGCCCAGCACATCCGCCTTCAGCATGGCAGAAGTCAGCAAGGGAGATAGAACAACTACAAACTTACATTTTGCTGACGACATTGACGTCTAGCTGAACAAGAGCAAGAGCTGATCAACTTGGTTTATCACCTTGAAGCTTCTTTGGCATAGGGCATGTGGATCAGTGTAAAAAAGACCCAGTTGATGACAAAATCGCACCAATAGCATCGGCATTGATATTATCGACAACAAAGAATTGAGGTCGTCCACTGGTTTTAAATATCTGGGAGCTATAGTATCAGATGAAACATGAAAGCTCGAAGTACTATCCAGGATAGCGCAGACCACAGCTGCAATGACCAAACTAAAAGTCATGTGGAACGACAAGAACATCGCCATCATCTTCAAGATCAGACTGATGCGTTCTCTGGTCATGGCCGTATTTTTGTACTATGTGAAAATTTGACCACCACAACAGCAGATGTTATTGGAAGAAGGTTACAGGCAATGGAGATGAGATGCTTCTAAAAACTTCTTGGTATCTCATTCATAGATCACATAACCAACGAGAAGGTAAAAACCATTGGGCCATAATTATGAAGACTTCCTGACTTCAGTGAAAAGACGCCAACTAAAGTGGTACAGGCACGTCACACGAACATCTGGACTGGCCAAGACTGTCCTACAGGGAACAGTACAAGGAAGGAGAGGACGAAGTAGACAGAGAAAACGATGGGAAGACAACACCAGAGGGTGTACTGACCTTGAGTGGAATGACGTACTGTGGAAAGCCGCCTCTTCCACTTTTGCAAGAGTAGGCCATTTCAGCCGGCTGGAACAGATGATAGAATTTAAAAACGCATGCATACAGATGTATCTTAATGGTGGGAAAAAACGGTCGCATAACAAATTCTCTTCTTTGGTGAACCCCAGAGCTCCCCGGTGGGGAAGCCTGGTGACCTATCAGTATAAATAGCATCCCCACCTTCTGAAAAACTCTGTGCTGAGAACTTCCTCCTTTCTATCTATCTCTTTATTTCTGACTTGTTCCTTTTCTTCCTGTTGCGCCCTTCTTGTCTATTTTCTGCTTTCTTTGTTCATTCTACTGCTTTTTCTTCAGAAAGACTTAAAAAGATAACAATTCTCTCCCATGCCGAAGTCGGATGCGCTGGGCCTGACTTGTCAGGCGCTTAACGGCAGCGCAGCGCATTTTCGTTCATACGACAGAGAACAAGAGTTGCTGTATGAGCGTTCCAACAAGAAGAAGAAGAAGAAGCTCAGAGCTCTAGGCAAGGAACATGGAAACAAAATGAAATTAGAACACTGGATCTTTCACGCTTAAGAGTGGTGCCTAACCTCCACATGGGAAGACAACATCAGAGAGTGGACTGGTAGCCTTGAGTGGAAATATTTGCTACGGAAAGCAGAGGCGAGTGGAAGCTGGTTGCAAAATTTTCATTGATGCCTCCACGGTCCACGGATGGGTGAAGGGGAAGGAAGCCTCCAGACCACCGATTCCTCCACATTCAAGGAACTTCAATCGAATCCAGTCCTGTTGTTATAGCCTTGCTGACCACAGAGACCTTAATCCCTACTCAATTTGATACTTATTACTATTTGTGTATCAATATTTTTTTTTTTTTTTTATAAAGGAAGACTTTTTAAAATTTTCTTTTTTAGTGTGTTGTGAATTCAACAAGGAGGGAGACGAAGAGGCAGACAGAGAAAACGATGGGAAGACAACATCAGAGAGCGGACTGGCCTTGAGTGGAATGATCTACGGAAAGCAGAGGACCGCGGGGAGTGGAGGAAGCTGGTTGCAAAATCTTCAATGGTGCCCCCACGATCCACGGGACTTACGGGAGAGGTGAAGGTGAAGGTGAAATTCATTCTTCATTACTATTCATTTAATATTTATCTGTTAAACTTGGCAATTACCAATTTTAAAAAAGAAATAAACATTTGCAGTTTACAACTCGTACTGCAGTGACTGTACACTGGAGGTTATTTGAAATGATTTCAGAAGGAAGGTGGCAGGACGGTGCAGACGTTCACCTGCCTAGCGAGTAAATCGTGAGGTTCTGGGTTCGATTCCCAGCCTCGCCCTTTCTTCCCAGTTTGACGGGAAAATCGAATTGTATGTCAAAGGCCTTCGGATGAGATTATAAAACCAAGGCCCCGTGTGTGATGAATGCACGCAGAACATTTTGCGCATATGTTAAACAACCCGTTCCGCCTTTCGGAAAAGTAGGCCATTTCATGCCGGTTGGAACGGATGACATAATTTGAAAAAAACAAATGCACACTTCGGATGAGACTATAAACCGAGGCCCCGTGTGCGAACGCACGCAGAACATCTTGCGCACACGTTAAAATCCTGTTCCGCTTTTCGTAAGAGTAGGCCATTGTGTGCCGGTGGGAACAGATGACAAAATTTACAAAACCGCATACACACGGGGACTGGATGTAAAAAAGCACATAAGTGCTTATTCCATTATCCTCGATATAAAAGAATAAAATTATTTTTAAAAAACCCATCTCGAAAGTTGAAAAGTGGTTACTTTAATGGCGGGCAACAACGGTGGCATACGAAACTCTCACTTTTGGTGAACCCCGGAAATCTAGCCGAGGAACAATGGGGAAAACAAAAAAAATCTCTTCCATTCTCTCCCTTACCTTCTTACTGAGTCATCGGGGCACTGCACCGAAGTGTTCAGACAGTGTCTCTTCCAACGGGCAAGCTGACCCTGGTGGAGCCCATCCCTCTCCAGGGACAGAGTGCAACCTGAGTCTGCACACGTTCTGTAACACAACGAATTGCTGACATGATTTACAGGATCTCTCTCTCTCTCTCTCTCTCTCTCTCCCCTCTCATCTCTCTCTCCTCTCTCTCTCCTCTCTCTCCTCTCTCTCTCTCTCTCTCCTCTCGCAGCCTCCTCCTTTTTTGACGTTCCTGTCCTGCTTTTCCCACGTCAACCATTTCAATCTCACTACCCCCAGCTATATAGCTCAGTGGTCAGAGCACTCGCTTTCCCCCAGCTAAGGTTAAGCAGTATCGAGCGTGGTTACCAGTTGGATGAGTGACCGTTTCCTCGCCTTGGCTTGAGTACAGTCCCCCAGTTCACCCAGCTGTCAATGGGTACCTACCTACCTTTTTAGAGACAGGGAAGACAAAGCAGCGAGGGAGAGGAGATGGTCGCCGCCCTCAATATGCTGGCCCCTTGAGAAGTTGAGGTCTCTGATGCCTCACTCCCCTACGACCACATAGGTTACGGGGACAACTTTACCTTCACCTTACCCCAGCTATATCCAGTTTCGTTGTGTCGCATCCTTCAGTTTCAGAAGTCCACAGGGAGCCTATCGATGTCAGGTCCCAGTGGGGCCACCAGTTAGAATGGCCCGGCACTGCTGCTGGGTCACTAAGTGGTGTTCAGTGGCGCCTGTTCTGATGTAACATACGCAGGACACCACCTACTAAGCCCCCTACTGACGACAGTAATATCTAAGTCGCAGCGCCAGATTGAGTGAGATACCCATCCTCCCAACGACCTTCTCTCGTGAACCTCTTGCCATGAAGGCCTCGAAACAAACACTCCATGTAATGTATCATCTATTAGCTCTTTATAGTTCACGTCCTATCCAAACGAAATATATATTTCGATGCTACACTGCACTGCACAACACCACACTGCACTGCACTCACTGCACGGCACTACGCTACACTACACTGCACTGCACTGTACTGCACTACACTACACTACACTACTTCACACTACACCACACGACCCTACACCACACCACACCACTCCACACTACACCGCACTGCACTGCACTGCACTGCACTGCACTACACTACACTGCACTGCACTACACCATACTACACTGCACTGCACTACACTACACTGCACTACACTACACTATGCTACACTGCACTGCACTGCACTACACTACATTACACTGCACTGCACTACACCATACTACACTGCACTGCACTACACTACACTGCACTACACAACACTACACTATGCTACACTGCACTGCACTGCACTACACTACATTACACTGCACTACACTACACCTACTGCACTACACTGCACTACACTACACTACACTAACAACTACCACCACACTAACCAAAATACACTACAA
>CM054138.1:54891687-54899187 GCA_028751875.1 Rapana venosa
TAGTAGTAGTAGTATTATAGTAGTGTAGTATAGTAGTAGTAGTGTTGTTGTTGTTGTATGCTTTGTTATTGTTCTGTCTGTTAGTTTTTGTGTTGTGTTGTTGGTTGTCATCTGAATTAAGCCCAGCACATAATTAGTGTTGACACGCAAACAACAACGATGCAGGGGAAGACAAACACTGACAAAATCAGTGAAATTTATATTTTTTCTTTTATATCGAGGATAATGGAATAAACACTTATTGCTGTTTTACATCTAGTCCCCGTTGTGTATGCAGTTTTGCAAATGTTGTCATCTGTTCCCACCTGCACACAATGGCCTACTCTTTCGAAAAGCGGAACGTGTTTTAACGTGTGCGGAAGATCTTCTGCGAGCGTTCGCACACGGGACCTCAGTTTATAGTCTCATCCGAAGGACTTTTGGGGAGAGTGGAGTCTGCACTGATGTTAACTCCAGGGGAAAATATCCCCTTGAACGGGAATCGAACCCGGGTTGTCAGATTGCGAGCGCTATGTTCTAACCACTAGGCTATCCCGCCCCCCCCCCCCCCCCTTCCATATGAGAGAGAGAGAGATGGATCCATGAATGCATGCATGCATGGATAGACAGACAGACAGACAGACAGACAGACAGATATGCATTCCCAGATGCTTAATAAATCCCATTAGCAGTCTACAACTATTGAACTTTATGAAAATGTCATATAAAAAAGAACCTAAATTGTCCTCACTCTGGGAAGACTATGGATATTTTTCCCTTCTGGATAGTATAAACGCTATCACTAGTCTAGACGAGAGTAGTCATTATACATAATCGATGGTGGAGATACCGAGAAAGCAAATTGCCCAGTTTCACTATCCAATACTTAACACTTCTTTTTTTTGCGATACTGTGTCTGCCTCTCATCACACAGTCTGTGTTTCAATCATTCTCGTTTTCACTGGTTCTTCTAACGGCATTCCTCTCTCTCTCTCTCTCTCTCTCTCCTCTCCTCCCTCTCTCCTCTCTCTCTCTCTCCCCTCTCTCTCTCTCCTCTCTCTCTCTCTCTCCTCTCTCTCACTCTCTCTCTCTCTCTCTAGCACACACACACGCACGCGTGCGTGCGCGCGGACACTCACACACACACACACACACACACACACACACTCACACACATAGATACATACATACATACAATACCATACACATACATACAACATACATACATACATACATACAAAGATAATCTCTCTTCCCATCTCTCTCAAAAATACACACACACGCGCGCAGGCACACGCTCCTGTCTCCCTCTATGTTTCTCTCCGAGTGCTTTCTATTCCTTTTAATGGTAGTATTGATTTTGCCATAAACTTGTTCTTGCATCGAAGTATTTTGAAATTTGGAACCCTGTAACGTTTCTGAGATTGGAAAAAACTCGTAATAGTTCGGTAAAACTTGCGTTATCATCGCGCGAGCGCGCGCGCACACAAACATCACACACACACACACACACACACACACACATACACTCTCACACTCACACACACACCACACACACACACATCCATACACTCTCACACTCACACACATAACAACACACACACACACACACACAACACAACACACACACACACACACACACACACACGCCCTCGCGCGGACGGGACAGCCTGGAGGTCAGTGATGTGCTCGTGATCTGCTGACCCAGGTTCGAATCCCGTTCAAGATTTTTCCCGTGGAGTTAACATCAGTGCCGACTCCACTCTCCCCAAAAGACCTTCGAATGAGACTATAAACAATGGTTCCGTGTGCGAACGCACGCGAAAAATCTTGCGAGCACGTTAAAATCCGTTCCGCTTTTCGGAAGAGTAGGCCATTGTGTGCCGATGGGAACGGATGACAAAATGTACAAAACTGTATACACACGGGGACTGGATGTGTAAAAGTACACGAGTTATTCCATTATTCTTGAAATGAAAAAAAATGTAAACGCACGCACTCGCACACACAGCTAAATATTTTAAACAGTCCGCTACAATATTTGTTGTAGTTAAATGATTGTTATTTCATGTTAAAGTTTTGCCGACTTTAAAATGGTGCTTGTGTTTACATGCACTTTTTGGGTTGTTTTTTTGGGGGGGGGGGTGTTTAATACACAAAAATACCAGCCCACATACTTTCGTCAGTTTCTCTTTACACTTCTTTCCCGTCCCTACTAATTTTCCATCACACACACACACACACACACACACACACACACACACACACACACATGCGTGCGCAAACGTAAACACGAGCACAAATTTAAAGGCAAAATAAAACTTTAACATAAAACAACTGTCATATAACAACAACGAAATATTCTATCGCGGTATGCATCGGAAATCGTGTGCACACACTCTCCACTTGTAAACAGTCATTCGTGAATGTAACTCTAAAGACTTTAGTCAAGTTTCAATTTTATTCATGATTTTTGGCGCTTATTTATTACATCAACAATGTGAAATTCTTATGAAGTTTCCTTTTCATTTGATCTGAGCTGCGACCCGGCTACCCAACCCTAACTCCAGCCTCTTTCTTTTTCCTGAAGGGGGAGGTAGGCTTTTACCAATGCTCTGACCAGCAGTGACACAATGACCGACCAACTGACTTTTGTTTGCTTTTGAATTCCTACACCATTATTTGAAATCTCAGACCACATTGACGTAGTATCTTCAGTTTAACGTCTATTCACATCTAGTGATTTTAGACACCCAAAAAAAGCCTATAAACATTTGAAGTTTTAAAGTAACAAGAACAATTAATAACTGATAAATGGCATTGTGGAATCAAAACATACTATATAGATACTGAGTTAAATGATTTATTAACGTTAAAACAATGTCCAACAATAACGATGGTTCAGATAAAACTCGATCCACTGAAAAAGAATGCGACTATTTGTTCAATTATCACCACAAATATAGCTTACATCCTTTAGTATTTTGTCCTTAAAGCGATGTCGTTCAACTCTATACATGAGGGATAACACATTTCAGTGGTTATACCCACCAGTGACTTTGCCAGAAATTAAATTAGCTTGGAAATTTACGACGTTCCTTGTAACATTTGACGTGTTCATTGCTGTATTATGCTGAACACATAGGCTACACAAAGCTTCATTCCAGCCATGTTGCAGTCTTTACAGCCAGAAAGCTTAAACATCATGAATATCTAGGTGTCCAGGACTTCAGTGTGTAAGTTTTTAAAATGATGGCAGTTGTGCAAGCCTGTATTTTTCTCAGGGAAAAAGTCAGTTGGGCAGTCAAGTGCCGTTGGTGTGAGCTCACCACTACATTTTCTAACTTAAATGTAAAACTTTATCCATTTTGTACTTGAATGTTATGACATACAGGCAAAAATGGAAGCAATATTGTTTACAGGAAACTCACGTTTGTTGATCCTCTAAACGAGCATGTATCGTTTTCTCAACTCATTCAGATGGACAAGCTCGGATTTTATCACGTAAAATTATGATATATGTAATTAGACTGGGTTGTACAAGTCTGTCCATAACTTCATGCATTTCCAGTTGGGATTCTAGAACAAGCTTAACTGGGTTCATGGCAAAAAAACAACCTTTTAACAATGCTTCAATCTTCTTCTTCTTCTTCTTCCTTTTTTGTCATGTTTCTCCCAGGGGAGGTTTGACATTGATGAGCCTTCTCCATCTCTCTGTTTTGAGCTTCCTCCTTATTTGTGTCCCTTTCTCTAAGATCATCTGCAATACAGGCAGCCCAGGTTTTGCTAGGTCTTCCCTTTGGTCTCTTTCCATCTACTTCGAAGTTCATTGCTCTTTTTATGATGTGGTGGTCTGCTTTCCGTTGAACGTGCCCAAACCAGCGCAGTCTATTGGTACTAGCTACAGACTTCAGATCATCAACTTTGCACATTCTCCATAGTTCTTCATTCGTGATCCTGCCTTCCCATTTGATTTTTGCCATGTAGCGTAGCATTCGGTTTTCACAGCTCTTCAGCAAACGTTCGACGGTTTTTGTGAAAACACACGTCTCCGAACCATACAGGAGAACAGGTCAATCATGCATTCTAAAACCTGTACCCCCTACTTTCGTTTATAAATAGCAAACTTTATTTCGAAAATGCGCAAACCCCTTCAAATTATTCGATTATGCATTCTAAAACCAGCACATTCTACATTTCTCCTTGAAGTTTTTCTTCTAAAATACCCCCCTCCCCACCACCACTGCACTTGATGTTTGCCTGCCTGCCTGCCACCTAACCCCATCCTCAGTCATTACCCTTTCTCTCCATACCTAGTCTTTCGGATAAGACGATAAACCGAGGTCCCGTGTGTTACACATAATTATTCAGCGCACGTAAAAGAACCCACAGCAACATATCTTAGAAAAAAGCCACTCTGATAGGTTAACACATACAGTTGCAGACCCCCCTCCCCCCCCCCAAAAAAAAAAAATAGTGGCGCTGCTCTTGTGGCGACGCGCTCTCCCAGGGAAGAGAAGCCCGAATTTCACGCAGAGAAATCTCGTGACTTAAAAGTGGTATAAATAAATAAATGCCAGTATTCCAGAACAGCCTGACACCCCACCCCCTTTCCCAGCATACTTTCTCCCTAAAATTCTAGCACCTCTCTTCCCACCAACCCTCGAGTAAGACTACAGGAACCAAGTCCCATGTGCAAACACAAGCAGAACATCTTGCGCACACGTGAAAGCCCTTTCGCCTTTTTTTGTAAGAGTGTTCCAGTGGGAACGAATAACAAAATTTACAAAACCGCATGCGCATGAATACTGGATATAAAGAAGTACACGAGTGATTATTCCAATATCCTCGACAGAGAATTTTTAATAAATGCGGAGACTAAAAAAAATAATAATAAGTACGCGAGCGTTTAATCCATTATCCTCAAATTCTGTTTCAAAATGACTAGCCACTGTGTCAGCACATGTCATCTGCCTGCCTTTTGTGTCCACATGTGGGGCCAGGGTTAGAGTTGAGGTTAGTGTTAGGGTTTAGTAATAACGAGTTAATAACAAGGCAAGGACTGGCTGTCAGCTGGTTGGTCTGACCGTTAGAATGCATGTGGACCCAATAGCACAAGGACAAATGGTATGTAGCTGTAGACACAATGGTACATAGCCTGCAATAGTATGGAGCTTTAAATCCGAATCACCAGTTCTATCGACAGATGAGGCTACGTACTGGACGTCGGTGTCCACATTTTTTCCAGTTTTGCTGGCATCAAAATGTTTTCTGGCCTAAGACGTTTTTGAACATGTTGCACTCCCTTATGTCAGAATAAATAGCATCTCCCACCTTCTCGAAATTCTGCGCTAGGAATTCCCTCTTTTTTGCCCTCTATTCCTGCCTGGTTCCTTCTTTACAGTCATTTCTTTGTTTTCTGCCTTCTTAGTTCAATCTCTTGCCTTTTTTCCCGAAATACAAATGATAAATCTTTTTCACGCCGAAGTCGGATGCGCTGGGCCTGACTTGTCAGGTGCTAATTAACGGCTGCACAACGCATTTTCGCTTACATGATAATAGCAGTTGCTCTATGGGCATTCGGGGAAGAACAAGATGTTGGGCCTATTAAAATAAAAGACCCCCAAATTAACCATTTAAGAATAAATTTACCATCAAGCTCTTTTTTAATCTCCCCTGCTCTAATGTGTATACTCCTGAACACCCATTTCCCTTCTTTGCCTCTTTTAATCTGATGTCTCCTCCCTACAACCACTCCATTCACACACCTTTTTTCTATTCCCACTGCTGTTGGAAAAGCTTACACCACCCTGCCCTGCTTATCAAAATGATGTAATGTTCACTCAATTGAACATCTTTTTTCGTTTTTATTGGCCATATCTGAGCAAGACTGAAATAATTTTGACCTCTGCATGAATTTACTATTACATCTGTATGATAGCTTTCTTATCTATAACTTCATGTTTTGAAAAGAAAAAATCCACATTAAATCATTTTTCAAAAGAGTACGCATAACAGAATATGATAGCCATGCTGGATGAGAAAAGAGTGGAAATAATCTTTTTTTTATGCATGTTATCTAACTTGGCAATGCATCAGTCCCTTTATCCACTGCAGTGAAGTATCTAGGGGTCATTATTGACAACACACTCTCTATGCAAAAATTTATCACCCAGACCTGCCAGTCGTGCTACTATCAATTACGGCGTATAAGTGTAATTCGAAAGTACCTGTCCACAGATGCAACATCCAAACTTGTTGCGTCTCTCATTCTTTCACGTCTGGACTATTGCAATTTTCTGTTGGCTGGTCTGCCAGCATCATCAATCCAATCCCTTCATCGTATACAAAACTCTGCAGCTCGACTAATCCTCAGAAAGAAAGAATCTGAGCATATTAGCCCTCTCTAACAATCTCTCCACTGGCTGCCTGTGCCACAGAGAGTACACTATAAGATCAGTACCTTCTGTTACAAATGTCTCCACAAAACAGCACCCGCCTACCTCTGTGGATGTCTTCACTTGTACACTCCTTCTCGTTCTCTCCGCTCTGCTGCAGATACCTTGTCCTTACGAATACCTAGATTCAACCAATCCACCATCGGCCGTCGCTCTTTCTCAATTTCTGGTCCATTGATGTGGAATAATCTCCCCCTCTCTCTCTCCGCCAAAGGCCATTTTATGACACTTTTAAATCCAGTCTCAACACATATTTATTTCAAACCTAAGATTTTCCTCTCCTGCTTCATCTCATAGGTTTTCTCTGCCTTCAACAGCCAAGATTCTATTGCCCTGCCAGGGTGTGTGTGTGTGTGTGTGTGGTGTGTGTGTGTGTGTGTTGTGTGTGTGTTGTGTGTGTGTATGTGTGTGTGTGTGTGTGTGTGTGTGTGTGTGTGTGTGTTGTGTGTGTGTGTGTGTGTGTGTGTGTGTGTGTGTGTGTGTGTGTGTGTGTGTGTGTGTGTGTGTGTTGTGTGTGCGTGTGCACATTTGTACTTGATGGAACTATTACTTGTTACTTGTTGTATGACTGTGTAAGAATGAGTTTGAGTGCAAGCGCTTTGATTTGTCTCTGCAAGATATAGCGCTATATAAATTTATTATTATTATTATTATTAAAGGAAAGTACACAATCACACACACACACACACACACACACACACACACACACACACACACATCTAATATCGCTTATAGTGAACAGACGTTAATTACAAGAACGAACAAATGAACGAACACACACACACACACACACACACACACGCACACACACACACACACGCACACACGCGCGGGCGCACGTACACAAACACACACATACATACACACACGCACGCACCACGCACGCACACAAACACACACTCACACACGCACGCACGCAAACAAACACTCACACACACACACACACACACACACACACACACACACACACACACACACACACACACACACACACCTACCTGTGTGTGTACACGTGTGTCCACGTGCTTCTATCAGAATACAATTTTCGCAGAGGCAAAAGACC
>CM054138.1:54906687-54939187 GCA_028751875.1 Rapana venosa
AACTCTGTTGCTCAGTTGGATTTTGGCTTTGATTAACTCTGTTGCTCAGCTGGATTTTGGCTTTAACTCTGTTGCTCAGTGGATTTTGGCTTGATTAACTCTGTTACTCAGTGGATTTTGGCTTTGATTAACTCTGTTGCTCAGTGGATTTGGGCTTTGACTAACTCTGTTGCTCAGCTGGATTTTGGCTTTGATTAACTCTGTTGCTCATCTGGATTTTGGCTTTGATTAACTCTGTTGCTCATCTGGATTTTGGCTTTGATTAACTCTGTTGCTCAGTGGATTTGGGCTTTGATTAACTCTGTTGCTCAGTAGATTTTGGCTTTAATTAAGTCTGTTGCTCAGCTGGATTTTGATTTTGAAACACTTCCTCGCTTAGCTGGATTTTACCTGTGGTACACTCTCTTGCTCAGCTAAATTTTGCTTATTGTGCTCTATATGGCTCAGTTGGATTTCGGCTTTGTTTCACATACACACACGTGCGCACACATACACACACAAAAACATACATACACACACTCACTCACACACACACACACACACACACACACACACACACACACACACACACACACAGATCAAATTCTTTTATTCTTGTTCGCGAGCTGAGAGGTAGCCTCAGGTTGTGTTCTTATTTTCTAAGTTTGTGCTTACTTATTCCCTAGCCTCAGGTATGTGTATGGGTGTGTTGAATGCAAGCGCTGTGATTTGTTTTTGCAAGATATAGCGCTATATAAATCCCATTCATTATCATTATTATTATTATTATTATTATTATTACTTATTTCCCTGTTTTTATTCCCCCTTTTGCACTATTCGTTTTCTATATTTCGCTTTGTCTATCTCTGTATCTGTATCTCTTTCTGTCTTTGCTTGTCTCTGTGGCTCTCTGCCTCTATCTCTTTTTTTGTGTCTCTCTGTCTTTCTCTGTCTCTGTGTCTCTGTCTGCCTGTCTGTGACTGTGACTCTGTCTATCTGTCTGTCTGTCTATCTCCCTCTCTCTCTCTCTCACTCTTTCTCTCTCTCTCTCTCTCTCTCTCTCTCTCTCTCTCTCTCTCTCTCTCTCTCTCTCTCTCTCTCTCTCTCTCTCTCTCTCTCTCTCTCTCTCTCTCTCTCTCTTGATTTCTTTGGGAAATAAATAAAACCCAATTTGTGTTAACCACTATATCAGACAGTCAATTTTCAAGTCAGTGTGAATCCAATTTTCTCTGGATTGCATTTCTGAGCAGTCCTGATGGCAATTTCAGCAGAGAGACGGCAGTACCGTTTAGCACGCGTCAAACTACTTTATCTTACTGCTTGACGATGTTGGAAATTTCCACATCGAGGATAATGGAATAAACACCTATTTGCTTTTTTACATCCAGTCCCCGTGTGTATGCGGTTTTGTAAATTCTGCCATCTGTTCCCACTGGCACACAATGGCCTACTCTTACGAAAAGCGGAATAGGATTTAACGTGTGCGCAAGATGTTCTGCGTGGGTTCGCACACGGGGCCTCGGCTTATAGTCTCATCCGAAGAGAGAGAGAGAGAGAGAGAGAGAGAGAGAGAGAGAGAGAGAGAGAGAGAGAGAACACACACACACGCACGCACGCACGCACGCACGCGCGCACGCACGCACATACGCACATACGCACATACGCACACACACACATGCTGTTTGTTTATAATTATGTCTGCGTCTCTTCAGATCTGTCAGTCTGTCTGTATCTCTGTTTCTGTCTGTCTGTCTGTCTGTCTGTCTGTCTGTCTGTCTGTCTGTCTCTCTCTCTCTCTCTCTCTCTCTCTCTCTCTCTCTCTCTCTCTCTCTCTCTCTCTCTCTCTCTCTCTCAATAGGCCACATTTAGGCAATGACAATAAATTGGTCAAAGCGTCTCTCTCTCTCTCTCTCTCTCTCTCTCTCTCTCTCTCTCTCTCTCTCTCTCTCTCTCTCCCTCTGCCTCCCCCCCCCACCCCCCCCCTCTCTCTCTCTCTCTCTCTCTCTCTCTCTCTCTCTCTCTCTCTCTCTCTGCCTATCTCTTTCTCAAATCAAGTGGTAATCTGGTTTAGTTTCCAATGATTTCTTAGCACAAGATGTGCCAATTTAGACAGCAATGCCATTAACACGCGCCAAACTACCTTATCTTACGTCTTTAGCAAGGTCGAAATTGAAAAGAACGGTTTTTACAGGGGGGGGAATTGAAGAGAGAGAGAGGGAGAGAGAGTGAGAGAGAGAGGGGGGGGGGAGAGAGAGAGGGGGGGGAGAGAGAGAGAGAACTTTGAACTCTGAAATAATTTAATTGTACATCGGCATTAGGTCACAATACAAAATGAGAGAGGAGAGTGGAGAGAGAGAGGGGGGGGGAGAGAGA
The DNA here is from genome assembly GCA_028751875.1 of Rapana venosa. Lineage (NCBI taxonomy): Eukaryota > Metazoa > Mollusca > Gastropoda > Neogastropoda > Muricidae > Rapana > Rapana venosa. The sequence continues at coordinate 54,909,040 of CM054138.1, forward strand.
GAGGGGGAGAGAGAGGGAAAGAGACAGACAGACAGAGACATACAGACAAAGACAGAGAAAGATCAGTGGTCTAGAGGTAAGCAGCTGTCTAGAAAGCGGAAAGTTCGGGTTCGATCCCTGTTTATGCTCGACACTTTTCCCCCCACCCACTAGACAGTAAGTTTTTGTGGTCTGGGTGCTAGTCTTTCGGATGATACGACAAACCAAGGTTCAGTGTGCAACACGCGTTTAGTGCACGTACAATTGTTATTTTTTAATACACTGTAAGTAAAAAGCCACAGGAATATCAAATATTCTTGTGAATGCAATTGACACTTCTCAATTCTGAAAAGTGTCTTGCGGTAAAAGTGTCTTGTGGTACCCACAGCGGGTGAAGCTTCATTCACCACCAGGACCTCTAATGAAGGCTCATCCAGGAGCCGAAACTCAAGTCAGGTCAGGCCAAAGGCATGGTTCTAACACAAAAATGCCTGAAAATGCTGTCATTGAAAGATTCTATTTTATTGCAGTTTTTTTTTTTAATGAATCTTTGAAAATCATTTTTCAAAAATGATTGGGAAGTTGTAAGTGGATGCCTGCACTTGTTTTCCTCCACTACTTCATTAACACTTTATAACTAAAATTAATGACTTCAGACACCACACTTGTCCTATCCGTCTATGTCCCTGTCCCTGTCTTTCCATGTTTCTCTCTCTCTCTCTCTCTCTCTCTCTCTCTCTCTCTCTGTGTGTGTGTGTGTGTGTGTGTGTAGGGGGGGGGGGGGGGCAATAAATCCCAAACGTTTGCCGACCACGAAAGCAGACAATCACTGTTCAAGGCAGCGTGAATCTGATTTATGTTCAATTCACCTTCTTAGTCCTCAGCTCAGCATGCCAGCCAGTTCCTACAGCACAGAGAGACAGCATGCAGTGCCGTGAGCAACGTATCAAACTACTTGGTCGTATTTCTCGGCGAGGTCCAAATTGCAACCAAAAAAAAAGATACCAGCTGCCTTGGTGCAGTGGTTAATGCCCTTGGTTACAGACTGGAAGGATGGTTAAGACGTTTGCCTGCCAACAAGTAAACCATGAGGTTCTGGGTTCGATTCCCAGCCTCGCCCTTTCTTACCAGTTTGACCCAAAAAAATCGAACTGAATGTCAAAGTCCTTCGGATGAGACTATAAACCGAGGCCCCGTGTGCGAACGCAGGCAGAACATCTTGCGCACACGTTAAATCCTGTTCCGCTTTTCGAAAGAGTAGACCATTGTGTGCCGGTGGGAACAGATGACAAAATTTACAAAACCGCATACACACGGGGACTGGATGTAAAAAAGCACATGAGCGCTTATTCCATTATCCTCGATATAAAAAAAGAAGGTCGCGGGTTCGAATCCCATAAAATGGCAATAGAGATTTTTTTTTGACTCCAGCTGGTTAGCCTACGGGATCATTGGGAAGATTGGGACCACACAGTCGAGCTTTATCCACTTTACGGATGCGAGTTTGAGAGTGTTGCTCATATCACCTGACCAACACTGCAGGTGTCTGGGTCTCTCGGGCCGGGTTGACGACGGAATGTAGTTATAAAGATAGGAAGCGTAGAGTACAGCTCTGCCAAAGACTCTCCAAACACGGTCACTTTCATGGTTGCACGATTATATCATCTTCGGCACCACTGATCACTATGCAATAATAGAAACGTGTCTCTGATTCTGTGGCCTTGATTACTCTGGTCTCATGGTGACATCAGTTTCGGCTACCCATACACTTCTGTGCCTGTGGTAAGTTTATAGCATGGCCTTGGGGGTTGGAGGTTTACGGGAGAAGATCGTTGGGGGGATTTTTGTGGTGCTCAGAACGAGCACCAGTAAGCATCACCAAAGTGACCCAGCATCAGTGCAGGGCCCCTCTGGCCAGTTTCCCTGCGGCGGCCTGATCTTGAGGATGCCTCATAAGGAATCTGAGTACAGCTGGAGGCGGAGTTTGAGATGAATAGTGAGGAAACAGCATGGCAGGGACGCCACATAAGATGAGGCACCGAAAAAAAAACACCCAGAAAGAAACAGAAGAGTACAATGAAAAAGAGCTATTTTTTAAAATGTAAAAGAGAAACAACAAAATAAACAAGACAATAATGGATAGTTCGAACAGATGTTTTCTTCTGTATGACTTTGTAAGCATGACATAAGAAGGTACAAGTTACAGAGGGATAGGTCAATTACAATCTGTCCGTCTGTCCGTCTGTCCGTCTGTCTCTGTCTCTCTCTCTCTCTCTCTCTCTCTCCCTCCCTCTCTCTCGCTCTCTCTCGGCAATAAAACTAAGCGTCTATCAGCCATGTACACAAGCAATCAATGTTCAAGTCAGTGTGAATCTGATTTATTTTCAATTTATTTCTTCGCCTTCGGCTCTGTGTGCCAGTTCATGCACAGAGAGAGAGAGAGAGAGAGAGAGAGAGAGAGAGAGAGAGAGAGAGAGAGAGAGAGAGCAATGCCGACAGCATTCACCCAGCTACTTTATCTTATTTCTTGGTGAGATTCAAAGTAATGGAAAAAAAGAAGGTTGAGAGAGAGAGAGAGAGAGAGAGAGAGAGAGAGAGAGAGAGAGAGAGAGAGAGAGAGAGAGAGAGTTTATTGAGTTAGGCCATAGCCCCATTTAAATGGAACAGTAACAATTGACTTGAGAGAGAGAGACAGAGAGAGACAGAGAGAGAGAGACAGAGACAGAGAGAGTTTGTGTTAGGCCATAGCCCCATTTAAAGGAGATAGTAACAATTGACTTCACGACCACCATATTTCTTTATGTAATTAAATATAATTTCTTGTGAAGTATGTGTGTTTAAGGGGGGGGGGGAGGGGTGCATGTGTGTCCGGCGTATGCGTGTGTGTCTGAATGTGTGTGGTGTGTGTGTGTGTGTCTGCATGTGTGTGTGTGTGTCTGCATGTGTGTGTGTGTGTGTGTGTGTGATATCTTCAGTTTAACGTCTATTCACATTTAGTGATTTTAGACGGGGTGTGTGTGTGTGTGTGTGTGCGTGCCCAAGTGTACGATTCGCCATGACAATGAACCTCATCAGTTTCACAATATTGACACCTAGAGTTGGGGGTAGACTGGTTCACTTTCAAAACTGTGGAACTAATGTATAGGTTCCGCAACCTTGTACATCGTGGAACTTGACAGGGCGGAAAGTGGATATTTCAAAAGAGCAGTGGGGAAGGATGGGGAAGAAGGGTAGGCTGGGGAGGGTACTGTGTGTGTTGTGCCTTTAAGTGGTGATCGTCGTAAAGTGGACAAGGGCTCATCAGAGATAAGAACTCCTTTCTCTGGTCTGGAAACTTCCTGTTGTGGAAACTGACCTTCTCCTTTCCTTCATTCACCAGATGGGCTGCCAGTGCACAGATTGCAAATCTCAAAACAAACTTTTCCAAATCTGGCAATTTCTGTTGTGTTTTGTGAGCGTGCGATTCGGGTAAAACAGCAGATTTTTTTCCCGGGTAAAGTTTGGAACCATTCATTTTATGTTCACAATCTCCACCGTGGGGTTCTTTTTTTGGTGTTTTTATGTTGTTGTTGGTTGTGATGGTGTGGGGGTTTTATGGTTCGTTTGGTGTGTTGTTGTTGTTGGGTTTTTTTGGGGGGGTTGGGGGGGGGGGGGGGAGATGGGGGGCAGTATTTGGGGTTGTGTGTTCATGTGTGTTGATAGAAAACGATGTCTAAGCAGTTTGGAAGTAATTTTCAAGTTACTGTTTGACCGGGTTCGTACAGCAGAACGTCTTAAATCCATTTAGGGACAAGGAATCCATTTAAGGACATCACATGGATGGTTTGGGGGATGGGAATGGGGGTGGTACATGGTGCCGTAGGCAAGAATTGAAATTGAAAACACACATGCACAAACATACGCGCGGGCGAGCGAGCCAGTGAGCGCGTGCGTGTGCACACTCACATACAAGGTATAGATTCATTAACATTAATGACTTGTGTGGAGGAGGTTGTTTTCTGCTTTCTGTTGGTTTTGTTTGTTTGGGAGGTTCTTGGGTTTGTTGCTGTTGTTGCTGTAGTTATCATTTTTAAATTGCCCCTCTAGCTTTTGCCAAATTCCTTTTTTACGTGTAAACATTTTTTCCCCTCATACACTTTTCAGCAGGATCTCTACTGCCACATCAACACTCACCTGTCCCACTTGTGTCCATCTGATACCACTGAGAACGAACAGACGTAAAATCGAAGACAACAACAACGACGACGACGACGATGAACAAAAACAGCAACAATAACCACACACACACACACGTACGCACGCATGCACGCGCGCGCGCGCGCGCGTGAGAGGAGAGAGAGAGAGAGAGAGAGAGAGAGAGAGAGAGACAGACAGACAGACAGACAGACAGAGACAGAGACAGAGAGACAGACAGACAGACAGACTAACTGACTGACTGACTGACTGACTGAGACAGAGAGAAAACAGCCAGTAGCCATAATCAGCTAATACCCGTCAACGCAGAAAACTTAATTCCAACAGGGCTTGCAGAGTGTTTGGGGGATTGAATTCGGACAGTGCATGCATTTCAAGTGAACCAGGGTCTCACTGGATACACCGTACATTGTATAACTATGTTGTTGTATTAGCCAAGAGTTGCAGTTGATACAACACTTCAGGGCACGTTACCTTTGCTGGCAAAGAACAAATGAAAGTATATTACATGAACTGGGAATAACCAGAAAACATAATAAAAATGAAAGGAAATTGGGAGGGGGGGGGGGGGGGGGGCATGACAGCCTAGTGGTTCGAGCATTGCACTTGTGATCTGATGGCCAAGGATCGAGCCACCACTGAGGCACCCATTTTAAGCGATGCTACCCTGGAATTAACTTCAGTACTGACTCCACTCCCAAGCAAGTCCTTCGGATGAGACTATAAACCATGGCCTCATGTGCAAATGTACATAGAACATCTTGGGCGCACGTCATCAACTTGTTTTGCCTTTTGGAAGAGAAGGCCATTTTGAGCTGGTAGGAACAAATGACAGTTACTTTTTAAAATGCATGCATGCAATGACAGTTACTTTTTAAAATGCATGCATGCAATGACAGTTACTTTTTAAAATGCATGCATGCAATGACAGTTACTTTTTAAAATGCATGCATGCAATGACAGTTACTTTTTAAAATGCATGCATGCAATGACAGTTACTTTTTAAAATGCATGCATGCAATGACAGTTACTTTTTAAAATGCATGCACGCAGGTGTCGTGTTTCAACACCATCCCTAAAGTCACAATTCAGCACCTTAAACGTGGGTAAAAACGGTTACAGATGTAAACTCTCACCATTAGTCAACCTTGGAGCTCTAGCCAAGGAACCAAAAAAGAAAAAATGAAAAAAAAAAGAATGGAAGGAAATCATGATACGCAGGCCATGCACTGCAAAACAAGATACAGGCTTCAAGAAGACTGTCTTTCAAGGCAAGACTGGGGCAAAAAGAAAAAAATGGCAAGAACATCAGCTTATCTCATTGGCAACATCACCGAATCCTGTGACATGAGAATCCATGAAGTCAGCAGGGCCAGCAAAGACTGGAGCAGATGAAGAAAGAGGAATCATGTCAGTGGCATTCAGTGCAGCAGCTAACGCTGTATCCGGTGACATCAACAGATGAGAAATAGAAAACCAACACCAAAGAAATCAATCAAAAACATCAAAACACTGGTATCACTAGCAGTATTTATTGAATCCTCAATAAAGTGAACAACAAAGTCAGCTCAACAGATATAAACTAGAAAATAAATGGGGAAAAAGTTAACAGCAAACTTCACCGATCAACAGTTGTGGTTTCCTTCATCAATTTAAACCACTCCTTGGAATTTTCAGGGGGCGTAACAATCAACAGTTTTTGAGTAAATCCACTGTAACTGACAGTTTGAAAACAGAATAATTTGCTTTGCTTGCTTTGTGAGCCAGCATGCTGCATAGGTAAAAAGGCAAAGGTGTTTCCATAGTTTATGTGGTTGATGGAAAGCCAGGTGTCAAGAGACCTCAACCTCCCTAGGGGCCAGCATATTGAGGGCAGCACTTATCTCCTCTCCCTCGCTGCTCTACCTTCCAGGTCCAAAAAGAGGGAAGGTACCCATTTACAGCTGGGTGAACTGGGGGACGGTACTGAAGCCAAGGCACGTGTATGGTCTCCCGTTCATGAGGCAACTGTGCTTAACGCAACTGAATACTAGCTTGGGGAGAGCAGGGCTCTGACCACTGAGCTATCCCGTCCCCCAGCAAGCTGCATATCATATATATGCGAATATTTAAACACGAGTCTGATAAGTTACTGTATGCATCACAAGTAAACAACATGCACTCTGCCTATATATGATACAAATTTGAAAAGAGTACACTCTATCCTCATAACTGCTTTTTAAAAAAAAATGTCTAATGATGGAAAAAGAACAAAAACCCCAACCAAAGAACAAAAAAGAAATTCCCACACCATGTATCTTTTCAAGAAGAGTCTTTGTTGTTCCAGATATCTGAGCAACTGGAAAACGAGTGTTAAGACATAATACCATTTTCATTTGAATTTATATTCACACAATTTCATGACAGGTGTTGAGCAAACTCACAATATCCTGGCCGTTAAACTGGCATTATCATCGAGCTTCTGACAGCAGTTTGGTAAAACAAAACAAAAAGTTCACAGCTGTTTGAAAAAGAATACTTTCGCTGAAAGTACACTAGTAATGGATGAATGAATGCATGATTTATAGAGACTGTAAAATCTCCACATCCTAAAGTATGACCGCTGCTGTGCTGATAATAAATTACATTCATCACATTACTTTTTGTAATAAACAAAGATGAAAAAATATAACAGGAATACTTCAATGGCAAAATAGATAGTTGGAATACTAACAATAATCACTAAATACTAAGACAGTTAGAATACTAACAATAACCATGAAATACTGAGTCTTTTCTTAGTTCATTACAATAAGGGGAGGGGGGGCAGGGGAAATTTAACAAAAATAAAACTTACAATGAATATTTTAAAAAATATGCAGAGAGACAATGTTAACTTCATTTGTTAATTTCTTTCTGTTTAAGTTTTCATAAGCGAGGCATTCCAAAATACAACCAGTTTCTTTTCACTTGGTTAACTGCTTTCCAAGTGATTAAGTGTTATTACTGTCTATTTCAAACAAAAGCTTTCCAAGTGATTAAGTGGCATTACTGTTTATTTCCAGCAAAAGCTTAACAATCACAACCTGTAAGCACACTTCTCCTTTTACAAATATCCTCTTTTGTAATCAGCTATTATAAAAAGCATAATAAACATTAGTGTTTTCTACTAAGGCAAAAAAAGTAACGATGAAGTATTATGAAGTGAATGTGCACAAGTTTCACAACTGAATGTTCAAGCTTCATGCAAAAAAAAAAAGAAAAAAAAAAGGGAATGTTGTTTCAAGTCAGATGAAACCAAATATCATAGCTTGCTTTATAATCAAACAGGCAGATAAGTTTTTCAAGATTATCAGAGCAGAAACAGGAATTTATAATAGCAAAAAGGAAACAGAATGTGTAACACAGCAGTTTCCGTTTCCGCATATATAAAAACATGTTTGCTTCACACCCACAATTTGCTGACAAAATACTTTGCCTATCTCAGATCTTTCCACCACAACCTTCGTCTTCTCTTTTCATAACATCCCTTCCTTTTCAAAGCAACTGAATCAGCTTTCTGTATCTCACGAATGCAATTTTTGATCTTTTCTCTTCACGACTTTACAAAGAAGCCAGGAGACTTTGGAAACAGTGTGGACGTCCAGTCCACAAAGTCCATGGTGAAGATACATAAAGCAGAATCATCACCTTATCATGAAGCACACTGCATGCCCTTTCCAATAAACCACCAGCAGTAGGAGAGGATAAAGCTATCGTGTGTAAAGTTCTCATGGGTTGTCTACACCTCCCTGTGATTCCGTAGCGAAAACTGTAAAGCCAAGAATTAAAGATGAACAACTGCACATAAACAATTTTTTTTATTTTTAAAGAAAACCTAAGACTTAACAAGTCAAAATAAACAACTATATGTCCACATAAACACCCAAAAAAAATCTTATAAGAAAAAAACAATTCAAAATAAACAACTATATGTCCGGATAAATGTTTAAAAAAACTGATAAGAACAAACAAGTCAAAATATACAAGCAAATGCCTGCATAAACGTACACAAAAAAATCTAGTTCAAATAAGCAATCAAAAAATCATGGAATGTAAGTTTGAAAGTAAAATTTGGGGGAGGAGTTAACTGTCAACGTACAATGGCATTCATTTGCACCTGAGAAAGGGGACAAAAAGTACATTTTCATTTACTTCGAAACAATCTTTGCACCTACATCAAACAGGCCATAGAACGGCAAATAGCACACCCAAGTAAGTGAAAAATGCAATCTCCATTCCAAAAAACCCAGAACATGTCAGATAAATCACTTGAAATCCTATTTCCAAATGCTTCTGTCCAAGAAGATTCATGTCAAGAGTATGTCTCAATTTTTTTCTCTCCAAAACCAGACAGTAGTATATACCACCATTCTCCACCACCTTCCCTCTCCTCCCACCCTTCAATCTCAATTTTTTTTAAATTTTGTTCAGTACCATAGATACCTGTCACCACCTTCATCAGAGTTACTAACATTTAAAATAGTTTCCTGACACAGAAAAGAGGAAACAAAAACTCTTGTATCAAAAATTATGGACAATCTTTTCTTGACCCTTAGACAAGAGAGAGACAAAAATCCACCAACTCTAATTCACAATGCAAACTCTATTTCACAATGTAAACTATTTTACAATCACTCTCAGCACCTCTTCATCTTTGCTTTAAAAAAAAAAAAAAGACTCCACAATGAAAACAACAACAGCTGATAAGATTGCTGATTAAAAAAAAATCTACAATTTATCTTTTCAGTTACACTTGTGTCTCTCATCTCATACCTTGTCTTCATTTTTTTTTTCTCTCTCTCAAGAAACCAAGAACATCTAAGAAGACACATGATTCAAAATATCAGGTTTAAACTCCTTGTCATGATTTTATCATATTTCTTAGACAATGAATTTTAAACAGCCTGAGCAGTTGGTTTTGTTTGTTTTAACAACACAAGAAATTAGCTGCAAGGCAATTAAATATCTCCGAAAATATCATTTAAGCCCCACTTTCAACAAAGTTGTGCGTTTACCCTAACTCATGCAATCCTACTCTTACTCAGTACATCTTTACATTATTTTCAAACTCAATCCTGAGCAAATGAAATAAGATGAATACAACAAATGGGCGACTGTGATCAAGCACATATATATATATATTTTTAAATTTTAAAGCATGGACTGGTGTGAATTGCTTCCCTTCCATGTCACAAAGCATAATTTTAATATCTCTGGACATAAAAGAGAAAAATATAAAGTGGGGGAGGGAGAGGTAAACCAATCAATCTGACTGACCTTTTTCAATTGCAGGATAATAAACACAGCCTTTTCTTCAGGGAGGGAAAGGGGGGGAAGGGAGGGTGTATATAAGTCCAATCTTCATAACACATAAACCAAAAAAATCATCCTTAGAACCAGTTTAAAGAACACGGAGGAACAACAACAACAACAACAACAACAACAACAAGGAATGTGCCATTACACAACACTGAAATGAAAATTCAAAAATTCAAAAATCTCCATGGCCTATAATTATGCAAATTTATGCAGATCACACTGTAAGCAAAACATTCTCAAAACAAAACACAAGAAAAAAAACAGCCACACGAAAAAAGTGTAAGTTTAAAGCGTGCCCTAGTCCACTCAGACGTCTATTATATAATATGTCAACCAGCCTGTCTGTACACTGAGATTTTCTTCTTTTTTTTTGAGGGTGGGGTGGGGAGGGTGGAAAGAGGTGTCACACGTGAGAATGGAATGTAGAATGGCCTCATGGTCCTCCTGGATTTTGCGTGACATGTGTTCATGCTCTCCTCCACCACCTTCCGCTTTCTGTCTCGTCACTACAAGCCACACTCCATCACCCTCACAAACTCTGCAACACAAAGAAGAATGCATGCGCTTCATGGGACAGAGAATGGGGACGGGATAGCCTGGTGGTTACAGTGATGCGTGTTGCAGTCGTGATCTGCTGACATGGGTTCAAATCTCGTTCAAGAGGATTTTTCTTCTGGCGTTAACTTCAATGCCGACTCCACTCCTCCTAAAAGTCCTTCGGATGAGGTTATAAACTGAAGTACCATGCAAGAACGCACACAGAACATCTTGCACACACGTTAAAACCCGTTCCGCTTTTGGGAAGAGTAGGCCATTGTGTGCCGGTGGGAACGGATGACAAATGTTACTAAAACTGCACAAACACAGAGACTGGATGTAAAAAAGCACATGAGTGCTTATTCTATTACCCTCAACAACAACAAAAGAAGAAGAAAAGAATAATGGATTATCACATTTGCCCCTATCTTTGTTCACACAACATGTATTCTTTTCTGTAGCCAAGCACACTAAACACTCAATACTGTTTACAGTGTTTCAGCACACTGTGTGACTCTGTAGTAGACCATGTGTTCAACAACATGATTTCAGATCAATTCCTACATTTGCTGCATGGGGTGTAGCCCTAATCTGTTGATACCTTCAAATCCAGCCTCAAAACGCACTTATTTCCTACCTGACACTTTACCTTCGTATCTGTTCCTACTTTTTCAACAGCATCCTTCACCTCCTTCATCATCACCTAAGTGTGTGTGTGTGTGTGTGTGTGTGTGTGTGTGTGTGTGTGTGTTGCGTGCATAAACTTGAAACATCTTATGTTATTTGGGTTAGTTGAATGCGTGTAAATGATTGAGTGCAAGCACTTCGGTTTGGTTTTTTTTTACAAGATTCAGCGCTACGTAAATTCCATGTATTATTATTATTATTATTATTATTATTACTATCATCCTACTGGGTGCTTGGCCTGTGTGAATCCTATTATAAATCATAATCATAAAAACAACAATAAATCACGCTTAGGTATGCAAATTACACAGCTAGTCCATTCAGAATTTCAGCTTAAGGACTCTTAACAACTTTGCCAGATTGGACTGGACTGGATTTTGGGAGGTGAGCTATCTTGTAACATATGTCTGAAACATAATTTGCCATCAGCGCCTGGGCTTTATCACAGTTCTTGATTAAACCATTGACGCTGGGGGCAACAGCAAAGTGAGAGGCTGTATGACCAGTGGCTTTCCCACTCATGGAATTCCACTTTACGGCTTAGTCTTTAGTGATTGACTATGACTCTCTGACTAGGAGGCTTGACTCGCACAGTCCTTATGTGCTGCAGCCCTGGGGGCTGGTTGGCCTTTGAAGAACATCTCCAACGCTGACTGTCTTCATGCCCACTTGGCTGAGAGAGTGGGGATGTACTGTGGGCAAGGCATCTCCACTATAATCAAATTTCTGCCCAATTTCCAAAACAGCACCTGCCTCCTCTGCTGTTTTGGAGGTCATTGTCAGACACGACGGACAAACATACATACATACCGTTATAATTCACTTGTCCATCTCCCGTCATGTCAGCCTCCCGGATCATTTCATCCACTTCCTCATCGGTCAGCTTCTCTCCCAAGTTGGTCAAGACATGGCGCAGCTCTGCAGCATTGATCATGCCGTTTCCATCCTTGTCGAAGATGCGGAAGGCTTCCCGCAGGTTGTCCGAGGTCTCTGGCGCAAACTCATACTTGGCCAGGATGGCATTGACTTCTTGGAGCGTCAGAGTTCTCTTGCCTGAAATGAAATCAGGTTTGATAAATATTTTAAGTAGAGTTTCCAGTAAAAAGACAAACCTTCAGATTACTTTTTTTTCTTTTTGAGTGGCTCTATCAAAAGATGAAATTTTGCCAAGAAATAGAAAGTTTATACACAGGGCTGCAAATGACTAAAGACCAATCTGAAAAATCCTGATCACTGTTCAGACTAGAAGCCCATCATCTTATCCATTCAGCAAACATTGCTACAACTTAGGATGATAGACAGATTACAGTAAAATGAGATGGTACTTGGGACTGCTTGATTTATGTAAGGTACACATGTAAAATGAAGTGCACCACTGCATATTTGATCTGGATAACTGGAAATTTATTTCTTTTTAAAGATGAAAATTTTATTCCGAACCTTTATCCACAAAACACCACAAAAATCAAAACCCATGACCCAATATCAAGTTATCAGAGCTACTCAATTAGAAGCTAGTTCAGTTGTTCCCATATTATGGCATATATCTATCTATCTATCTATCTATCTCTCTCTCTCTCTCTCTCTCTCTCTCTCTACATATATATATATATATATATATATATATATATATATATATATATTATATATATATATATATATATATATATATATATATATATATATCCACCTGGTCACAGTTGTTCATGACAGAAACAGCATCACTTGTCCTAAAAAAATAAAAAAAACTTTCAGAAAATGAAATATTGCCTGATAAGTTTATTCTTCTTGGCAGCACATAAATGGCACAGCACTCAATGAAACATTCAGCCCCTTACCTCTATTCTCAAACTCTGTGATGAGAGTCTTCAGCTGTGATTCCGTGGGGGCGCGACCAATGGAGCGAATGACGATCCCCAATTTGCTGACAGCAATGGTGTTGTCAGGTGAACAGTTCATGATGAACGCTTCCTCCAGCTCTGTACAATTAAAAAAAGTTTATTGTTTGTCAATTTTGAAATATATCATGATAAATGACAAGAATCAAAATGGTAAAACTGAAAGAAGAAAGCTTTACTCACAATTACATACATACATGAGTATAACAGTATAGCCTACATGAATATACATTTAGCTTTACTGATGAGTTTCTAAATTAGTAAATATCACACATCTCAGTCATCAGCTGTATTTATATTGTGAATTCAATTTTATTAAATTATATACCTGTAGTGTAATATATCTTTCAGTTTCATTAATTAATACAGCTTGGTATTTGACAGATAGGTACATAGTAACCAGGACATGCATACAGAGATAGAATCTAGTGACTAGTGTACACAAACTAACATAGAAACACCAACAGAAATACAAACACACATACACACACACATGATACACACATTATATTCATGACCGACATGTGCATGCTTGCATACATGCATATACATGCATATACATAGATGATCTTGATAACTTAAGTTAATCAAAATTCACACACCTGCGCACACACACACATGTGACACACAAATGCATGCATGTACACATGCAAATGCACCCACACATACAGTGATACACATTTAGTGATTTACATCCTGATATTGATGCAAGAAAGCATATCAGCTGGTGAAAGACCTGACTAGCACGAAACAGAGAAAAGGTTTAACAATCCAAGACAAAAATGGGAAGTGTCTCACTGACGACCAGGATATTCTGAACAGATGGACAGAATACTGCTCCGACCTGTATAACTATAGAACCGCAGGAGATCCAGAAGTCCTTAATGTACCCGAAAGCAAAGACACAGACAGTCACCCTATCCTCCGAGAAGAAGTGGAAACAGCAGTCAGATCGCTGAAAAAGGGGAAGTCAGCAGGGGCTGACAACATTCCAGCTGAGTTGGTCCAAGCTGGAGGGGAAGCCATGATCAGCGCCCTACTAAGAATCTGCAACAAGATCTGGCAGACAGGAAAATGGCCAACACCATGGACGCAGTCGCTCATCATCACCCTCCCCAAGAAAGGAAATCTACAACAATGCCATAATTACCGCACAATCAGCCTCATATGTCACCCAAGCAAGGTCATGCTGCAGATAATATTGAATAGACTGAAGCCACAAGCAGAGACCATCATTGCTGAGGAACAAGCAGGTTTCAGAGCAGGACGCAGCACAACAGAACAGATATTCAACCTCAGAATACTATGTGAGCGGTACCTTCAACATCAACAAGACCTATACCACGTATTTATCGATTTTAAGAAGGCATTTGACAGGGTGTGGCATGCAGCTTTGTGGGCAACCATGAACTTGTACAGCATCAATGCAAACCTGATCAGAGTCATCAAACAGCTGTACAGCGAGGCCACCAGTGCAGTGTACTACAACAACAACATTGGAGAATGGTTTCGAACAACAGTTGGAGTAAGGCAGGGCTGTCTACTCTCACCCACCCTTTTCAACATCTTCCTTGAGAGAATCATGGCTGATGCACTGGAACATCATGAAGGATCAGTCAGCATTGGTGGCAGAACGATCACAAACCTCCGCTTCGCAGATGACATTGATGGAATAGCAGGATCAGAAAAAGAGCTTGCCAGCCTAACAGAACACTTGGATAAGGCCTCCAAAACATACGGCATGGAAATCAGTGCAGAGAAGACCAAACTGATGACTAATAACACCAACGGCATTAGCACTGATATCATGGTTAATGACCAGAAGCTGGAAACAGTTCAAAGCTTCAAGTACCTGGGAGCCATTGTATCCGACCAGGGATCCAAGCCAGAAGTAGTATGCAGGACTGCACAGACAATAACAGCTTTGTCAAAACTAAACACCATCTGGAGAGATAAGAATATCTCACTTATCTCCAAGATCAGACTAATGCGCTCCCTTGTCATATCTATATTTCTGTATGCCTGTGAATCATGGACCCTGACTGCAGATTTGGAGAGAAGAGTACAGGCAGTGGAGATGAGATGCTTTCGGAGACTCCTTGGCATCTCCTACAAAGACCACATAAGCAACGAAAGCGTGCATAACAGAATCCAGCAAACCATTGGACCCTATGAGAACCTTCTAACGATCGTGAAAAAGCGTAAACTTAAGTGGTATGGGCATGTCACAAGATCCCAAGGAATTACAAAGACAGTTTTGCAAGGCACTGTCCAAGGAGGAAGAAGAAGAGGCAGACCAAGGAAGAGCTGGGAGGATAACATCAGTGAATGGACAGGCCTAGAACTCAACAAAACCCTGAGAAAGGCAGAACAGAGAGAAGAATGGAGGGAACTGGTTGCTGAGTCTTTGAAGGTGCCCCCACGGTCGTCAGACTACGGGACAGATAGATAGATAGATAGATATTGATGCATGTATAGAATTAGTAATTCAATCAAAATTCAAACACGCACACACACACACACACACACAATGACACCAAGTGAAAAACAGCACACACAAACAGTGAGTGAGTGACGCATACAGGCACACGCACACACACACACACACACAAATACCTTCTTTCCTGAATGGTTGCTTGGCCTGAAAAATATAAATTTTGTTTTGTGAGAAATAGCACTTTCTCTTCAGTATCTGTTGATGTTAATGATCTTCACCAATAATCATGATGATGGTTATTATCACATCATTATTATAATGATGATGATGAAATAAATACAAGTGTAAGATGGCAAAAATGTATAAATTTTATAATACTATCATCATGAACACTTTAAATTTAACTTCTTTTTTTAAGTTTAAGCTTTCCTCTTCACGATTCTACTGTAAGCGTCATAACAGTAAGAAGTCATTGAGTATGATTTGATACTATAGTATAGTGATCAATAGTTGCACCACCCTTACAACTACATGAAAACTACAATTTACACATGTGTACAATGTATGCATAGTCACTTGCTTAAATGCATGTGAGACGTTTATTCTCTCTCTCTCTCTCTCTCTCTCTCTCTCTCTCTCTCTCTCTCTCTCTTCTCTCTATCTATCTCTCTCTCCACACACACACACACACACACACACTCACACACACACACACACACACACACACACACACACACATCTGGTCACTGGATCAGATTCTGTCTTCGGGGACCATCGTTACTTTTGGACATCGTGTTAGGATTGATAAGAAGTCCAATAATTCAGTTTTTGTAGTATGTTAAAGTTAGTTTTTATTCAGTACTGTTATCTGACACTTTTCTGTTATTGTTTGCATTCTCTTATTTAGATTACTTTTTCCCATCTAAAATCACTAAATGTGAATAGACATTAAAATTTAAACTGAAGATATCACACACACACACACACACACACACACAGAGGCACATATATATCAGCATCAGAGAGAAACTTGAGGAATTTACTTTTTAAAACTTTATGGCCTCTCAGGGCTGGGGGGGGGGGGGGGGGGGGGGTTCATATAATTTATCAAGTATTAAAATATATGCAGGATACTTTTTCAACAACAAAAACATGAACCAAAACATATATAATCACTTCTTGTCTAGTTGTCTTTTTATGATTGCAAGCATGTAGTCTGAACAAACAACAAGTTTTCCAATGAATCACTTATAGTTATACCCTCTGTGTGTAGTGTTGTGTGTGTGTGTGTGTGTGTGTGTGGTGTGTGGTGTGTGTGTTGTGTGTGTATGTGTGTGACTGTTAGTGAATGCATGTATCATCTGATTGTGTGTTGTGTGTAGTGTCATGTGTTGTTGTGTGTGTGGTCACTGTGTTGTGTGTGTGTCACTGTGTGTGGTACTTGTGATGTGAGAGAGAGAGAGAGTGTGAGGGGAGGGGGAGAGAGAGAGACTCAGAGAGAGAGAGAGAGGGGGGGGGGGGGGGAGGAGAGAGAGAGACTACATGCATGCTTGCATTGTTTAATCATTAAAACCCATGTACAAGTAGAGAAGGGGCAGCCAGAGAACTGAGAAGAGGGGGGGGGGGGGGGGGGAGTTTTTGTGGTTCATGATTAACGATTATGATCTTTGATGAGTATTTTAAAAAAACGATTATATTTCTGCTAGTGCTACATACAGTTACAATGTAACATATGTATAGAAATTACAAAATGATTTTTATATGCTATCAAATACTAAAAGCTAAGCTTGGTGGCAGAAATATTTGAAACTAAAATCGGACCCACCCAACACATTGGGCGGGGTTCGGAATTCGTTGACTGTGTGTGTACTGCTACTAGGCTAAAGTACTTGAACAGTTGAAGCATGCTGTCAGCTCAAAACTCGCCGATTCAAAGCACACACACCTGTCCCTCCATCGCTGAATCCAGATTCCAGCAAATCACAGCGCCTAAAGTTAATCATCAACATTTTCGAAACAGCAGTCTAATCTAAAAAGGAAGTCTGACTACAGTGTAAAAATAACGATTTAATCTTACCATTTTTTGTGGTATTCTTTCAGCAGACGAATTTCACCGTTCCAATAATTTACCTGCGCACAGTAACCGGATGGGCATGTCAATGACGTCACATAATTTGCATGTTTCTTTTACTTACGTTTTCGGTAAACAGTGATTTTTTTTTTTTCTTGGCCTACGAACTTGAACTTGCAGGTCCAAACTTTTTGCATCTGATTCAGTATCAAAATGGGGGAAAAGATGCAGCCACTTGCTCATACTAAAGAGTTTTGCCTACTTTTTTTTCTCGGTGTGCGTGCAAAAAAGTAATAAATAAATAAATAAAATAATTAAATGAAGCGGGGTGGTTATAACAGTCACAGTGATTTAGATATTTGCTCCTCAATTTTTAAGTTTTCCAGGAATTACTGTTACGATACCGATAACGAAATTTGATTTTCTGAGGGTAATAGAATAAGTACAAGACTTTTTTTTTTACATCCAACCCTCGAAAAGAAAGAAAGAGAGAGAGAGGGAAAAAACACAGACAAAAATATAAGCAAAGTGAATCATAATAATCACAATAAACATCACCACTATCATCACCACCATCATCACCACCACTATCATGATAAACAAAATAATTATGATAACATATCAACTTTAGGGAGTTTGAAGGAATAATGACATGACCAAAGTTAGCATTCACAGACTCATACACCTAAAAAAAAAAAAAATCTATGATGTTCCTTCCTTGTTGAACAACATTTGCCATTAAAAAACATTTAAGTGTCAGAGAGAATGCAAACATGAGAGAGAGAGAGAGAGAGAGAGAGAGAGAGAGGAGAGAGAGAGAGAGAGAGAGAGAGAGAGAGAGAGAGAGAGAGAGAGAGAGAGAGAGAGATCATCAAAGCTATGTATACCGAAACGAAATATAATCCGATTATAATATCAGTGGGGAAACAATATATGTATACATTATTGTTCTCAATACATCTTTCGACATAGGTAAAGTCAGAAAGATCCATAAGGTAATTGTACAACCTGTTTTTAAATTTTTTAAAGTTTGATTCGGATTTTATGACTCCTGGTAAATTATGCCACAACCATCCTCCAGAATACTTTAGACTAGATTTGCATAGAATAATAGTCGTAAAAGGAAGGATCAGTTTATGTGAATGTCCATATTCATTCATGGTAAACATGTTCTTAAGAACAAATAGAGCATTTCCGTGCAGTATTTTATGTATAAAGATCCCTTTATTATATAAAAGTCTTACTTCAAGAGATAGAACATTTGCTTGTTTGTAGTCAGATGCTGTTAAGGAAGATAATAATTTTGATGGCTCTTTTATGAACACTAATTAACGATTTAAGTACATTTTTGCTAGCTAGATCCCACAGTGTAGAACCATAACCAATATTACACTGAATATATGCATAATAGAATAGTTTTCTAGAATGAAGGTATAAAAAGTTTGTTTTTTTTCATTTTTCTAAACATACAATTTTGACGCAATATTTGCTGTGTAAGTCTGTCAAAATGTTTTGACCATGATATGTTATTGTCTATAGGTTACACCTAAAACTTTGTGATTTACTACTAAGTAAACTTTTACATTAGAAATATAAATATCTGGTAATGTCTGAGTAAGATTCTGACGCTTTTGTCTGCTTGTGACCAACATAAATTTAGTTGTATGTGGGTTAAGAGCTATATGGTTTAAATGTGTCCATTTAACAAGGTGATTCGTACTTTTTTGCATGATATAGACTTCATGAGCGGGGATGGTAAGAATCGTGTAAACGTATGTCGTTACAGTTCTAGTGTCTGAGGCCTCTTGTTCATTGTTTCCTATCATTAAAAAAAGGCAATTATTAAATTTATGTTAGCTGGTATCGTTGACATGGACAAAGGGGAGCAACCACTTTCCATCCATAATGCCATACTCTCGAATTTTGTCCCTTACACCGCTCATTGAAGTCTTTAGGCTGGGAAAACATCTTTAGAAGTATTGGGAAACAGACAAAACCACAAAATGTTGAATTGAATCTGTCTTTCGTTTTGAACAAAATGAACACATATAATCATTTCAGTCATTGATTTTCTCAAGGATACCATTTGTAACTAAATGAGGTGTGTGTGAATGTGTTTTAATGTTTTTTTAAAAGAATTATTCTTTTGGGGGCTCTCTCTCTCTCTCTCTCCTCTCTCTCTCTCTCTCTCTCTCTCTCTGCTTTCTGTTTGGTAATGTGTGTGGTGTGTGTGTGTGTGTGTGTGGTGTGTGTGTGTGTGTGTGTGTGAGTGTGTGTGTGGTGTGTGTGTGTGTGTGTGTGTGGGTGTGTGTGTGTGTGTGTGTGTGTGTGTGTTGTGTGTGGAGAGAGAGACAATGACAATGACAATGACAAATTCTTTTATTTCGAGGATAATGAATAAGCACACATGTGCTTTTTTACATCCAGTCCCCGCCCGTTAGGGATACATCTTAATAATAATAACCCAATACTTATACAGTCTCACAATAAAAACAAGGGGAAATAACCCTTTCCAAAACAGCTCCCCCCCCCCCCCCCCCCCCCAACAACCCCCCCCCCCCCCCAAAGCAAGCAAATAAAAGAAAACCCTAAAATACCCCCACCCCCACCCCCCAAAAAAAACCTAACCAAAACAAACAAACAAACAAAAGAGAAAGAAAAACCAAACCAACAGAAGAAGATAAAAAGGAGAAAAACAGACAAACAACAACAAGAACAACAACAGAGCCAAAAAAAATAACACAACCAAACTTAATAAGTCATAAAGATAAACATCTACACAATGTCAAATGGTACACATACTTGTT
Source organism: Rapana venosa (assembly GCA_028751875.1). NCBI lineage: Eukaryota > Metazoa > Mollusca > Gastropoda > Neogastropoda > Muricidae > Rapana > Rapana venosa. The sequence goes on from CM054138.1 coordinate 54,928,990, forward strand.
ACACATAACTATAAGATATTGAAATAGGGCACTCATTAAAACTTAAATACAGAGGCAAGTCCAATAAAGTATTGAAAATATAAAATATGAATCCTTCATCAGGATACACTATAACTATAAGCAAGACGATAAAAGGTGAGAGAGAGACAGAGACAGAGAGAGAGAGTGTGTGTGTGTATTTCAGAAATAATATCCAATATATAATTCCCAAAACAGTATGCGATCCCATCAACACTCATTTTAGATTACATTCGTTTCAAATTATATGTCATAATAATGAAATAAATTTAATACCCATACATCCACACAATAAAAACAAGAAACAAAACAAAGAAGAAATCTAAACCTAAACAGTCATTGAGGGAGAGAATATGAGTGAGCGAGTGAGTGAGTGTGTGTATGTATGTGTGTGTGAGTGTGAGTGTGTGTGTGTGGGGGGGGGGGGGGGGGGGGGGGGGGGTTCAGGGATAATACTAAATATGTAATACTCACATTAGCACACGATCAACACAAACACTTTTTAATTATACTCATACAAATTGAATGTCATGATAATAAAATAAGTGCAATACCCATACACTCACATAATAAAGAGGGGGAAAAAAGCCAATAAGTCATAAAAAAAAAGAACATCTACACATTGTAAGTAATAGAAACAAATTCTTTTTTTTTCAGGATAATGAATAAGTACTCATGTGCTTTTTTACATCCAGTCCCCGCCCGTGGGGTCACATTTGAAAATGCACTCAGTACTCATATTTTCAAACAGTAGAAGCAAAGAGAAAAAACTTTTTTTTTTAAAGAAAAAGAGAGAAAAAGAAAAAACAAACAAACAAACAACCCCAGACGAGCAAAAAACAAAATAAACCCCAGAAACCCCCCCCCCCCAAAAAAAAACCCAACAAAACAACAACAAAAAACAACAGAAAAAACAAAAAATAAATTTTAAAAAAACAACAAAAAACCAGACAAAAGCACCCTCCCAAACAAACAAAAAACAAGAAAAAACAACAACAAACAAATGAGAAAAAAATTTTAAAGCAAAAAAACAAAAAAAACACCAACACCGTTCCCCCCTCCACACACAACACACATACATACACCAAAACAAAAAACAAACAAACAAAAAAACTCAAACAAATCAACAAAAAACAAAGTAATAACTACAGCAATAACAACAGAGAGAGAGAGAGCCAAACTTATAGATCATAAAATTGAACACCTTCATATTGTAGCATAGTATACATAGTTGTTACATGTGATAATAAGATATTAAAATAGGAGATTCACTGGAGCTCAAGTACAGTCAACAAGTCCAAAATAATATTGAAAATCGAAAGTATGAATATGCCCTTTATCAGAATACACAACAATAGAAGAGAGAAGAGAGAGAGAGAGAGAGAGAGAGAGAGAGAGAGAGAGAGAGAATGAATTAATTGCATATCGGCCTTAGGCCACAATACAGGAGAGAGAGAGAGAGAGAGAGAGAGAGAGAGAGAGCGTGTGTGTGTGTTTCAGAGATAGTACTAAATATATAATTCTCAAAGCAGTACACGATCACCTTCAACACTTCAACACTTCAACTCTCTTTTTCTTTTTAAAAAAAAGTGTTTTCCCTTTGCTTCTACTGTTTGAAAATATGAGTACTGAGTGCATTTTCAAATGTGACCCCACGGGCGGGGACTGGATGTAAAAAAGCACAGAGAGAGACAGAGAGAGAGAGAGAGAGAGAGATGTGTGTGTGTGTGCTTTTTATAGTGGGGTGGCTTGATATTATTTTTAAAAAACCAGCAATCGCACTACTTATTCAATGTCCCACTGGAAAGAAAAGTTTGTAAGTATAATAATTTTATGAATAGTATATAATTCAGTGCTGTAGTGCGCGGCATTCCACGGGAAGTTTCCACGGGAAGTTTCCAGAACCGGGAAGAAGTTCTGATCTCCACTGAGCTTGTCCATTTAAAACAACAGCCTCATCACAACACAACAGACGAACAACAGCCTCGGATGAAGTCCTTCGCATGAGACTATAAACCGAGGCCCCGTGTGCGAACGCACGCAGAACATCTTGCGCACACGTTAAATCCTGTTCCGCTTTTCGTAAGAGTAGGCCATTGTGTGCCGGTGGGAACAGATGACAAAATTTACAAAACCGCATACACACGGGGACTGGGTGTAGAAAAGCACACGAGTGCTTATTCCGTTATCCTCAATATAAAAGAATAAATAAATGAATGAAAATAAATAAACAACGAGGAAATGTCCACGAATAATAAGAAGTGATGGCTTTTCAAGGAACACGACAAACAGTGGAAAAGTAGCCCGATAAATCTAAGATTTTATTCATGATAGGACCTCTCCATACCGTTGCTTTTATTCTAAATTTGAATGGAAAAGTAGGCCGAAAACAAAAAGGCAAAGAAGCCATAGTTGCTGACGGAAATCAATTTTTACATGATCAATCGAGATGTCTTTTGTACTTACAAGCAGCTGATAAGCATACCCTTTAAGAATTTGGACATTACAGGCTAAGGTGGAAGAGCGTAAAAACACAAGAGTGCTTATTCCATTCTCCTCGAAATAAATTTTTAAAAAAAGAAAAAGAAAACTCGGATCTCAGGGGTGGGAGGAGAAAACGCGAGACCACTTTTGCAAGATGGCCGTCATGTGGGGGCTTTAAACATCTTCTAGGCCAAAACCTGCCAGTTGCTTGCTCTTGTTTGGGTATACATACCTGTCCGCAGAAGATCAAATTTATGTGTTGAACAGCTTGCCTGATATATGACAGCGTTCAGCTGGTTGCAGGAAAACAATAATTAATTCCACAGACAGCGCTCCAGTGAGGTGTGGCCAAGGTAGTAAATTACGTAGCTCTAGTCAACTATCTGTTAAACTGATGACTTAACTCTGACGTGTGGTGTGTAGAGTGTATGGGATTTTTGGGCGCGATATGACGTACATCTGCTTGGTTTAAAAAAAAATTTAAAAAGACACTGACAACCCAAACTGTCGCCTTCTCTTGATCTTTACAAAAGGTCAGACTGCCTGGAGACGCTCAAGATCTTTTGATAACCTGAATAAATTTCAAAGTCAAAGCCAACTGCCCAGACACACACAGTGATTGGAGTAGTGAAACGAAAATGTATGTGTGAGGTTGTAGGTCTAAAGCAGCAGGCGACAGACTATCCTCCTCGACCTTGCAGTTCAGACGGACCGTTCTGCCAAGGCCTACATTCAATTGTTGTTATATTGTGTAATAATGCTATGTTGACATTGTCTTCAGCCATGACAAGAACATCACCTGCACTCTCCATTAAGGAGAAGAAAAATCCTCTGAAGTAGGAGAATGGCTGCCTATTATGGCGAGGTACTTGAAAACAGTCATACACGCAAACTTCTCATCCGTTGAACTTTCCTATCTCATCACAGTGATTCCCAGGTGGGATGAGTGAGTCCGAGTGCATGTTCTGGGTGACCCCCAGGATGTTCAGTTGGGGACGCACAACAACAACAACAACAACAACAGAAGGACCGTTCTATACGTGTTTGTTCCAACATGTCAGGGTGAAAAGGACAAACTGCTGCACAAAATGTTTTGAAAGTAACATTGTCGCTGTCAGGGTGAAAAGGACAAACTGCTGCTCAAAATGTTTTGAAAGTAACATTGTCGCTGTGTACCCCAAGCTTCAATCTTAGTCACAAGGCACACAGGCTCGCACTCCCAAAGCCAATCAGCACTCAGTTTAAAGTTGCATGTCGCTTTGCGAGTAAGTAAAATTGAAGACTTACTCGCAAAGCGACATGCAACTTTGAAATGAGTGCTGATTGGTTGGAGGCTGCGGGCTGGCAGTTTTAACCCGATCCATATTGAACAGGCTATATTATTATCTTGAATGGCCCGGGTGAACCTTTAGTTATTCGTTTATTGTTTCTGTTTTTATCTTATTGTTTTATTTCGAAGATAATGGAATAAACCTGCGCTACAAGCCACTTGAGACGTAAGCTTCACTTTCACCTTCACCTGCGCCTATTCCGTAGTCCCTTGGACCTGGGGGCACCAATGAAGATTTTGCAACCAGCTTCCTCCACTCCCCACAGTCCTTTGGTCTCAGTAGCAAATCGTTCCACTCAAGGCCAGTCCACTCTCTGATAGTATATGGCATGCAGAGAAAACACAGCTGATAACAAATAATGCCAATGGCATCAGCACTGACATAATTAATAGAGGGAAAGAAAATCGAGACCGACCATAGATTCAAATATCTGGGAGCTGTAGTATCGGATGAAGGATAAAAACTTAAAATTCTCCCCAAAATAGCCCAGACCACAGCGGCAATGACGTATATTTACAATGACAAAAAAATATGTTTATTTGTAGATGCGATGGTAGATGTATGCGTACCTGAGTTTTAAAAACAAACAACAACAGAAGGAAATTGACGCCTGAGTTAAAATTGAGTGTGGATTTAACTTCATCAACACGATCCATCTATAGTACAGGGCCTGTTTGATGGGTGGCTTGACAGCGACCCTAAGATACACATTTTTTTGTCTGTAAATACAACAGTTACCTTGGAGTGACTGTGTGCAAGGAGACTGGAATGAATGAAATGTGGGTAGTGGCACCGACACGCCACCCCCCCCCCCAGACAGCCAAAGCCAATGTTTGATGTCAGACTGGAAGGTGACGTAGCAATAAGAAATATAGCGTCATGTAAATCTGGCGACCTCACCTAAAGCATAACAGACCCGACTTACCGTGACATGAATTGACCATAAGCCTTCGTAAGAAAAGTTATGTTCACTTTGACTTTTATCTACTACGACCTTGATGTTCTCTCTCTCTCTCTCTCTCTCTCTCTCTCTCTCTCTCTCTCTCTCTCTCTCTCTCTCTCTCTCTCTCTCTCTCTCTCACACACACACACACACACACACACACACACACACATATACACACACACACACTCTCTGTATTGTTTAGTCTGTTACTCTCTGATACTAAAAATCGTTTGGTCATTTGTTCTGGTGCAAGGGAAAATCAAATTTGGCATAATCTAGTCGCCATCTACATAGTCATTTCAGTATCAGCACAATCACAAAGAGAAGAACAAGATCAAGAAGGAGGAGGAGAAAAAGACTTCGACGACGACGACGACGACGACGACGAAGAAGAAGAAGAAGAAGAACAACAACAACAACAAGAGCAATAAGAAGAAGAACAAGGAGGAGGAGGGGGAGGTGGTGGAGCAGCAGTAGCAGCAGCAGCAGCAGCAGCAGCAGGAGAAACCGGAGACCCCACAACCAGTCTTGCAGTTTCCTCTTACTTCGATGGTCTATGTTTCCTTGTGCTCTTCTTCTTCTTCTTCCTCGTCCCCTGGCCATGTTGATTTGCAGGGCAAATGCGTAGTGTCTGGTCTTCTCCTAGGCTTGGAACTCTCTGCAACAAGTCTGTCCCTTGGCCTCAGCCAAAGCATTCCGACTTCAGGGCAGCTCATTAACAACGTTCATTATAAAATTTTAAAAAACCAAACTCAGATTTGCTAGGGAAAAAGGCAGGAGGAATGAGCTGGGTAGTCAGAAAATAAACAAGAGATTTATTGAATGATTGATTGATTGATTGATTGATTATTCTTTCATTTCGATGATAATGGAATAAGCACTCGTGTGCTTTATTTACATCCAGTCCCCGTGCGTATGCAGTTTTGTAAATTTTGTCATCTGTTCCCACCGACATACAATGACCTACTCTTCCGAAAAGCGGAACAAGTTTTATCGTGTGCCCAAGATAGTCTGCATGCCTTCGCACACTGGACCTCGGTTTATAGTCTCATCCGAAGGACTTTTGTGGGAGGTGGAGTCGGGACTGATGTTAACTCCAGGGGAAATATTATCCCCTTGAATGGGATTTGAACCCGGGTCAGCAGATCACGAGCGCAATGGGAAATGCTCTAACCAACCAGGCTATCCCGTCCAGAGAGAGAGAGAGAGAGAGAGAGAGAGAGAGAGAGAGAGAGAGAGAGAGAGAGAGAAGAGGGGTAAGGAAAAGGCAGAAACAAAGGGAGTGATAAAAAAGGGGGAAATTTCTAGCACAGAATTTCTAGAAAGTTTATTATACTGAAAGTCCCTCATGGGGATGTCAGGAGCCTCTCAGTATGAATATGATCCCCACCTTCTAGAAATTCTGTGCTCAGAATTCCCTCTTTTCTATCCTCCACTTTGTTGTCTGCCATGGGCTTCAGAGCAGCGCTTAGAGGAAAAGGACATTGAAGAGAGAGGAGGACAGGGGTATCAACCACCACACACACACACACACACACAACACACACACACACACACACACACATACAAGACTGGTCAAATATCACCTTGAGTGAACAGACGTTAAATTAAAGAAAGAATACAAGACTCAAGATTGAATTCCTTTCACTGTGTTTGAGTATGGAGGATAAACGATTTTTAACAGGAATACTTCTTCTTCCTCGTCGAACACTTAGACAGCAACTCCTGAGGCCCTGACAAATGCTGTCGTGGGTCGGAAGAGCTTGTCCCTCATCGGCAGGTCAGCAGGCCAGATATCGGCCCTCAGGTTTTGGTGTGTTGGACAGGTCTGGAAGAAGTGTTCCACTGTCATGGGAGAAGTGCCGCAGAAACACGCCTCAGAATCACCAATGTGGAACTTGGTGAAACATGTGATGTTTGAGTCTGCAGTGTCCAGTCCTCAGCTTCACACACAGGAATACCAACCCAATTGCAAATGCAATTCACCCAAAACGATCATCAGTACCAACAGGAACAGAACAACGAGTGTTCTGCAAAGAAGGAACAATAATGATAAGACAATCACTGAAAATACAAGGCCTTAAAAAAAATCGTCCTTTTTTTTAAAAATGCAATTTGAGTAGTGGTTCGGGGGGAGGAGGGGAGGGAGGGGTATCAAAAACGTCCTCAACTGTGAAAGATAACAAATTAAATTATTTTTATGTAAGCAAAATACCAGCAAAGCTACTTGATTTTGACGGAAACAGAACTTTTCAAGGTTTACATTTCATCAGCTTACAAAAAATGCCGAGGTATTTATTCTTTTATATCGTGGACAATGGAATAAACACTCATGTGCTTTTTTACATCCAGTCCCCGTGTGTATGCGGTATAAAATCTTGTAAATGTTTGAAATACGGACACTCCATAATAAACTGAAATTAATCTTCTAGAACAGATACTTTGTATTTTAAGCATACACTGTATTCGGGTGGAAGTATCTTATTATCTGATAGAATTTCTTTTCAGAATGGAAGTCAATCAGCTACATCCAAAAATAGACCATTCGAACAGAAACCAAAATAGATAAGAGTATCTCCCCGTTTCTCCTTTTAAACGAAACAAGACTTTAGTAACCTGTCATTAGCATTATTTTAATTTTTGCACAGCTGCCAGAGAGAGAGAGACGGGGGGGGGGGGGGGGGGGGGTGGGACAGACATACAGACAGACATTGACATATTTTTTTAATAGGCCACAGCCCCATTCAATGGGGGAAGATACCATCAAAAACATTTCCCACATATTTTGTCCAAAACAATCCATAGAATCCCAATGTCTGAGTCTTTACAAACCAAAATATGTATCTATTGGGTTTGGAAGCATGGAATAAAAATCTAGCGCAATGACAAATGTGTATTTCTTGGAATTTCCTTTTTTTTAAATTACGATTTCCAGGGTTTACGGCATTAATTATGAAATATTTTGCTCTAGTATCTTGGTACTTTGGGCATTAAAAAATAGAGTTTCTGCTTCAATTGACATTCCAAATGTTCTTCATTCTTAGACTAACGATATTTATGAACATTAATCTGTGACACACCCATCCGAAACTGAGCAATTGCATTCCGGTAAATGTTCACCCCTTTAAATGTCTAAGAGAGAGAGAAGATGTTTATTGTGATAAGCCAGGAACCCATTCACAAAGGGACAGTGGGAAGGGGGTCGGCTGAACACAAAATATATAATTATACTCAGAAGACGGACGGAATGTACTTCTCATAATGATGGGGGACAGAATAGCTCAGTGGTCAGAGCACTCGCTTTCCCCCACCTAAGGTTAAGCAGCATCCAGCGTGATTACCACTTGGATCGGTAACCGTTTGCGCGCCTTGGCTTCAGTACAGTCCCCAAGTTCACCCAGCTGTAAATGGGTACCTGCTTCTTTAGGGTCAGGGAAGGTAAAGCAGCAAGGGAGAGGAGATGGGCGCCTCCCTCAATATGCTGGCTCCTTGAGAAGTTGAGTTCTGATGCCTCACTCCCCTACAACCTTATACGTTATGGGACACCTTTACCTTTTATACTCAGAGGAGAATCAATAACTTTCAACCCAAACAGTCATCATGGCATGGATGCCATATCACGGCTACAAGAGACATTCAGATTCAGAGAATCATTTTCCACATAATCTTTGGTCAGCCAATGCAAATGGCATTGGGAATGAGAGGCGGGTAGGGGGAGGAGTTTTCACAAAACTGTACACATTCAAAATCAACATAATACAACAAACTGGTGTGCGACAAGAACAAGGAAGCTAGGTCACAGTGTCCCTTCTTTACTTTCTGCCCTTTTCTCCTTTTCATGGCCTGCCCAACTTTGTACCACACACGCACGTAATAATTTCGTGACAATCCAGGTGAGAGAGAGAGAGAGAGAGAGAGAGAGAGAGAACTCGAACACGAATGTTTTAATGAGGATAATTGGATAAGCCAGGGGCTTCTTTACACCAGGTCCTCAAAACAAAAAACAACATAAAAACCAAAGACAAAATAAAAGGCAAACAAACATGAAGAAATGCATAGCATAATTATACACAATGAAGCTGACAAAAACTCAATCACTTAGTTATACTTGCAATCAACTACTCACATTAATATTCAATTTTGTACTAAACCAGCCAATCAATACAAATTGACTAATTTCATGTCTACACACATCAAAATTTCCCTCACACATAAAGATACATTCACACTACCACCATCCACACTCGCACACCCATGTATTTCAACGACCAAACGAAGCAATTAGCCCGATTATTTTTTTAAAGTGTGGGACAAAATTAGAAACGACTTATCTGTACATCAGTTATTGCAATGAAAGTAAATGATGTAACAACTCTCTTTCCACAGTCATCAGTTTACAAACACAACACACACACACACACACACACACACAACATACATACATACATACATACATACACACACGCACGCACGCCCACACACATATAGGCACAAACAACTCACACATGCACATGAATCAAATTGATAACCATTCCAATTAATATATATGATAAAAAAATGACACTACTAACAAATCCAATTTTTTCTATTTTAACAGAACAGAACGCAATCGCAACATACACCATGTCAATGCCATAAAGAGCAAACAAACATAGCTCAAGATAATCAAAAAGAAAACATTCTCAGACACGCACGCGCGCGCGCGCGCGCGAGAGAGAGAGAGAGTCAGACAGACCGAGACAGAGACAAACAAAGACAGACAGACAGACAGACAGACAAAGACAGAGGGACTAAGTCCGTGAACTTCTTGCACTAGGATCTCCTCAAGGTCAACGCGAAGTCACTAAAGGGCCATAACTGACACCCATCTTTTATTCACAATGAGAGATAAGACCAGACCACAAAAACACCATCCTTGCCCCCTGCCCCCCACCCCCCCTCCTCTGTCACCCTGACATCCCATGACCAATGACCCCACTCCCTGCCCAGTTTTCACCCCCCCCCCCCCCCCTGCCCTGTACTCTTAAGGGATATATGTCTCATTTTCGGTCACTCCATCAGAGAACAGTCATGACTTGTAGACCACTCCATGACATATAGGCTTTAGGTCTGGGTCCCCTTGGTATGGTATATGTTGGCCTGGTATAGAGTTTCCTCATGGTCTGGATATTACTGGCATATATATATATATATATATATATATATATATATATATATATATATATATATATATATATGTAGGTTTGGGTCCAACTGGACATCTATATGGTCGACTTTTTTGCACTTTTAGCGTTGACCGTGTAGATGGGCATAAATCATTTATGTTTGCGAGCAGTTGATGTTTTTCTTCTTCTTCTTCTTCTTCTTCTTAAGGTCAGACAGCAACTACTGTTGACAGCCATGTAAGCGAAAATGCTTT
>CM054138.1:54944187-54946687 GCA_028751875.1 Rapana venosa
TACACAGTCATACAACCAGTAACAATTAATAGTTCCACCAAGTCCAAATGTGCACACACACACACACACACACACACACACACACAGGTCATACACCCTGGCAGGGCGATAGAATCTTGGCTGTTGAAGGTAGGGAAAACTATGAGATGAAGCAGGAGAGGAAAATCTTAGGTTTGAAATAAATATGTCTTGAGACTGGATTTTAAAATGTCATAAGAAGGCTTTTGGCGGAGAGAGAGAGGGAGGTCATTCCAGATCCATGGACCAGAAATACAGAAAGAGCGATGGCCAATGGTGGATTGGTTGAATCTAGGTATTCGTAAGGACAAGGTATCTGCAGCAGAGCGGAGAGAATGAGAAGGAGTGTACAGGTGAAGACATTCACAGACGTAGGCGGGTGCTGTTTTATGGAGACATTTGTAACAGAGGGTACTGATCTTATAGCGTACTCTCTGTGGCACAGGCAACCAGTGGAGAGATCGCATGAGATGGGTAATGTGCTCAGATTTTTTCTTTCTGAGGACTAGTCGAGCTGCAGAGTTTTAAATACGTTGAAGGAAGTGTATTGATGGTGTTGGCAGACCAGCCAAAAGAGAATTGCAATAGTCGAGATGTGAAAGAATGAGAGACGTAACAGTTTGATGTTGCATCTGTGGACAGATACTTTCGAATTGCACTAATACGCCGTAATTGATACTAGCACGACTGGCAGGTCTGGGTGATGAATTTTTGCATAAAGAGTGTGTTGTCAATAATGACCCCTAGATACTTCACAGCAGTGGATAGAGGGACTGATGCATCGCCAAGTTGTATTGAAGCTGTTGTAATGGAAGAGAGTTTGTGTTTGGTCCCTACAAGCATGGCTTCTGTTTTATCTGCATTTAGCTGTAACTTGTTCTGTATCATCCAATTTTGGATATCTTGAAAGCAGTAGGCCATATTTGTAAAGAGAGAAGGCAGATTTTCAGGAGTGTCGCGGCTTAGAATCTGAGAGTCATCTGCATAAAAATGATGGTTGATCTGATGGCGGTTAATTATATGTGACAGTGGAGCAATGTAGAGAGTGAAAAGAACAGGGCCCAGAACAGATCCCTGTGGAACTCCACATTCTAGTCTGGCAGGTACTGATTGAATCTTGTTTACTGCAACTGTCTGGAATTGGTCAGTAAGGTATGAACTAAACCAGGTAAGGGCTGTACCAGTAACACCAAATGTTTTTTTGAAGACGGGAGAGAAGAATAGAGTGGTCAATAGTGTCAAAGGCTGCAGATAAGTCGAGTAGAGTAAGAAGAGAGATTTTCCCCGAGTCAGAAGGCAGTAGAAGTGTGTTTAAGGTGTGGACAAGGGTTGTTTCAGTGCTGTGGTTGATGTGATAGGCAGACTGAAATGCAGGGAGGAGACTGTTGGAGAGAAGGTGGTGGTTGAGCTGTTTTAGAACTACGCTGGCTCTAGAGAAGCTGAGGTCTCTGAGGCTTGGCTCCCCTAAGACCACATAGGTTATGGGACACCTTTACCTTTTTAGTCCTACAATCTGTCCCTGTAAACATGCATACATTATAGCAGTCAATAGAATACGAAAATCGATAAAACATTGGAAAAAGGAAACCCCACAAAAAACAACATAATACACACAAAAATCTTAAAACCTAAAATTCCCAATACTATTTATGTCCTCATTTAAAATCTCACACACACACACACACACGCGCGCGCGCGCACGCACGCACGCACGCACGCACGCACGCACACACACAAACCCATCGATCTGCTCATTCAAAATAACGCAGAGAGAGAGAGAGAGAGAGACAGAGACAGAGACAGACAGAGAGAGAGAGAGAGGAGAGAGAGAGAGAGAGAGAGAGAGAGAGAGCCCAATTAAAGAAGAATTTTCAAAAAGTCATGATACACAGAACATATCTTTTATAAAATACACACGCGCATATACACACACAACACACCACACCACACACACACACACACACACACACACACACACACACACACAACACACTAATCCACATGTATAACAGAAAGTGAAACACTCCATAGTATCAAGTTAAATTCATTATTTTTGTCATTGTTGAAAGAATCAAACAATAAAAGACAATGACAATCAAATAAAACCAACAACAACTACAGAAAACCAGTTATGACACTTTTAAATCCAGCCTCAAGACCTATTTATTTCAAACCTAAGATTTCTCCGCTCCTGTTTCATATCAGAACTATCCCACCTTCACTAACCCATGTCCTATCACCCTGCTAAAGTATACGACCTGTGTGATTGTGTGTGTGCTTTTGAAAAACATTTGACTATTGAAATTTTATTTCATAGATTGTGTCTGCAGCGCACCATGTTTGTAATATCTGTTTGTTTAAACTATTGATTATTTATCATTGAATGCATGACTGTGTAAGATTAGGTTGAATGCATGCGCTTTGATTTGTCTTTGTAAGATATAGCGCTATATAAGTTCCATTTATTATTATCATTATTATT
>CM054138.1:54951687-54969187 GCA_028751875.1 Rapana venosa
ATTGTATTGTGTTGTCTTGGTTTGTATTGTATTGTATTTTTTGTGTTGTATTGTATACCACTTTTAGTCATAGCAGACTTCTCTCTTCAAATTCATTTAACGTCTTTACACAGTTGTGATATTAGACGGGGTGGGAGCGGGGGGGGGGGGGGGGGGGGGGGGGGGCAGTGGGGGGAGAAGGAGGGTGTATGAGTGTCAAGGGAGGAGGGTGTAGTTGACTTCTCTGTGTAAAATTCTGGATGGTCTCACCGCGGAGAGCGCTCGCCATCCATTGTTTGTTTTTTCCTTTTCCTGTCTGCATGCGTACTTGTCTTCCTATCAAATGGGAAAAATAACTATCAATCAACCAAGCGAATAAACATAACCTACTTTAACGACAGATATCAAAATCAGATCATCCACCTCTTACTTCTGCTAACTGAATGAAAGACATAGATAGATAGATAGATAGATAGATAGATAGATAGATAGATAGATAGATAGATAGATAGATAGATGCGAAACGCCATGCATCTGGTGAATGTTTGATACTTGTCGCAACACTCGATTGGGAATTTTAGCTAAACTCTCCCAGGATCTTATTTCTAAGATCTAAATACATTGGGGCAGTCAAAGAGAAATGTTGTTTGTTTGTTCTTGGGTTATTGACATACTAAAATGACTCTTTTTGTTTCTCAGAGAATCGCTGTGTCGACGTACATGTGCATTTAATGGCAGAACGTTCAGTCTTCCTTGAGAAACAGCAACATTAAAGCAGTAAGTGTCAATATCATTTATATATTTTTCCCTTTCAACAAAATTTTAAAGGATCTATAAACTTTGTATCTATCACGTTCCACCATTGTGAAAACCCATTCCGCGCACACCCACAAACACACACGCACACGCACAAACACACACACACCTCTTGCTGCATCTAAACAAACTGAAATCCTGTCTGGCATAAAAATTTCCCTTACTTTTGAAACCCAACAATCCTTCCTTCTATCTAAATTAAGCAATATCCCATAAGCCCTGTGAAGAAGTCTTTTAGTTTCCATTTGTAACTGCCTAATCCAATATCGCAGGACAGAAACACAAGAATTTACATACAGAGGATATCTTGCAAAGTCGCTATAAGCCCTCTTATTTTGGAGTTCCTACTGGAACACCCAGGAATATTTTTCAGACTAGCATAATAATTATGTATTTTTTTTAAAGATGATCTATCTTGGTCAGTCCCAGAGAGAGAGAAAAAGAGACAGACAGACAGACAGACAGATAGGCAGACAGAGACAGACAGACAGAGACAGACAGACAGACAGGCACGCGCGCGCTCGGCGCGCGCGCCACACACACACACACACACACACACACACACACACAGCCAGACATACAGACAGACAATCAGACAGACTGTCAGGCAGAGTTAAGACTGCGGACAGCTTTACAACTGCAGAAAGGCAATGTAAAGAGACTCAGTTAAACCTCGCATTATCAAAAGGCGACACAGAAAAGAACACCTGCAAGCAAAACAAAAACAAACAAAAAAACCACTTGAATTTAGGACAAGCGTGACACAGCAAGAGAGAGGGACAGACAGACAGACAGAGACAGACAGAGACAGAGAGAGAGAGATAGACATAGAGAGAGATGCTAGAAGGAAGACAAGATGAAATCTATTTTGTTTCCAGACAGAGTAATAAACAATATGCCCGCCAGCCCAAGGTTACCGACAAGGTCAGAGAGAGAAAAATAAGCTTATGTAATATACCCGTGAGGCTCTAGAATTCTAATTATATCCTAGACCTGATGACCTCGCACTTGGCCGTTTTCTTAATCCCGCTTAAGAATAATTCAAAAATTTATAAACAAATCGAAGCAAAGTTAGCTAGCTATGCAATGGTGACGTTGTGAATATCTACAATCACGTGTAGACTTATCAGACACGCTTATACAGAAGAGAACAAACGTCAGCCCAGCGACCTTTTAACTTTGAAACAAACAGGAAAATCTTATATATTCCTATCTACCATGGTGGCAGCTCCCGTATTACAGCGCGCGTGCGCGCGCGCGCACACACACACACACACACACACACACACACACACACACACGCACGCACATACACACACACATACACACACAAATATACATGTTGTTTTTGTGAAACTGCAGTAATTTGAAAGGAATTTGACGGATGCTAGGGTCCAGTGGTTAAGAACGTTCACTTCATTTCCACGGGTCCATGAAGTCGTGGGTTCGAATCCCGGCTGCGTCTGGTGCAATAAGGGTGGGGATTTTTACAATCTCCCAGGTCAACTTCAAGTGCAGACCTATCAGTGCCTTAATTCACTTCGTAGTGCTTTACTTGTTGGGTGATGGTTTGTCGGACTTCTTCGTTGGTAATGTGGTCCGTGTATGAAATGCCAAGGAGTCGTCTGAGGCATCTCATATGTTCATAATTTGATAGGCTCTTCTGCAGTTGTTCTTAGACAAATTTTCTTTGATATCTGAACATTGTTTCTCAATCCATTTTTCTTTGGTCTTTTTCGAGTCTTTCTTGATCTTTTTGCTGATCTCTCTGTATGCCCCTGCTCCTGTTGTATACTTGACACTCTTCAATTTACTTCGTTTATCACACATATCCAGGATTTTATCTTTGATCCACGATTATTTTTTTCTGGCGGTGCTTGCAAAGTAGTTCGCTTGCTGTTTCCGTCATTGCTGCATTGAAGCTGTTAGTTATTGTCTCTGCATCCTTATTGAGTGCAAGCAGAGCAGCAAATTTTCCACCTATTTTTGCTAGGAAGGATTCTGCGATAATGGGGTCATTCAGTCTTTCTAGGTTGAATTTTAGTCTGATGTTCTCTGGCTTGCTGATCTTTTTCAGCCGGATTCTGAAGTTCAGAGCACCAGGTTGTGGTCACTGCCCACGTCCGCACCTGGAAATGTCCTGGTCTTGGCTCTGTTGATCCCAGATCTGGACCGGTTTTGTACCAGTATATAGTCAGTCTGGTTGTGATGGGTTTCATTGGGTGCATGCCACATCCAGTGTCGGGATACCTTGTCCCTCCCTCCCTTCCCCTTCAAGGGTGTTTGCAAGCACCATGTCATTGTAGCTGGCAAATTCCAGTAGTCAGAGTCCTCTTTCATTGGTAGCTGCATTACAGGAGGGTCCACAAAATTTGCTCCAGTCTTTCAGTGTGTCAGTGCACACCTTAACATTCCAGTCTCCCTGAATGATCAGTATGTCTTTCTTGTCAACTTTGTTGATGATGCCCTGGAGTTGCATGACAAAATTCCTCTAATACTTCATCATCATGATCTGATGTTGGTGCATAAGCTTGTACCACCATGATGTTGAAAGGGGCAGCTCTGAGGCGGATGGGTATAAGTCGGCGGGTTACTTGGCAGCTCCCGAGCACTGAGTTTTTGATGTTCTTGTTGACAAGGAAGCCTACGCCATTGGTGGACTTCTCAAATTCACCACTATAGTAGAGTACATGCCCATTGTCGGTAAGATGTTCACTGAAATTCTTCCATCTGACTTCACAGAGGCCCACTATGTGCGAGGCGTACTTCTTCAGTTTGTGGGTAAGTTCTTGTAGTTTCCTTGTTTGGGCAAGTGCTCTGATGTTCCATGTTGCTGTGGTAACGTATTCTCTTTGGTGGATTTGAGTACTTCTCACCTCTGCCCTGATGGGAGAGAGCAGGTGCAGTCCTTGTTGACCCGGGCGATGACCGATCCGGTATGGTCATTGGTATTTTGTTCATCACATGCAATGAATTCTTGGGCGAATACATCCAGGTGGATCCTGTCCCTCTCCTGACTGTTTTTTTGGGGGGTTGGGGTTGTCTCCCCCACATGGAACAGGTAGTAGTGGTTTACATGGCTACCAGGCGCAGGAGAAACCCCCTGACCTGACTACATCTTGTGTGTACTTGCAGAGGATTAAAAAAATACTTGGCTGTATGTCCTATAAACACATGCTCAAATAATTTTTTGGCAATTCTATGGGATAAAAAAAACACTGGTTGTGTGTTATATAGTTTATGCATCCTGGGAGGACTGTTTGCGTATATGAGATTAATAAAAGCTGGCTATGTGGTTTATATTTTATGTTATTGCTGTGACAGTTCTTTTGTGTTTTTATATGAGGTTTAAAAAAATATACATGCCTGTATGTCATAACCTTTATACATGCCCCAACAACTTTTTGTGCAGTTGTATGGGATTATGTCTCATATATTTCTGGTACAAAGAATAGTAGCCACCAGCCGCCATGGCGCAATGGTTAGCGCCTTGGGTTACGGACTGGAAGGTCGCGGGTTCGATTCCCATAAGAGTCATAGGAATTTTTCGGACTCCGGCCGGCTCCTACCCAGAGTGAGTGTGCTGTGGGCTCAGTGGGAAGACTGGGACCACACAGTCGAGTTTCATCCACTTAACGGATGCGAGTTTGAGAGTGTTGCTCAAATTACCTGACCAACACTGGAGGTGTCTGTATCTCTCGGGCCAGGTTGACGCCGGGATATATTATGATAGTAAGCGTAGAGTACAGCCCTGTCAAGTAGTCTCAGAGCATATGCACATCCACAGCAGCATCATTACGTCATCCTCCTCATTGTCATTGATCATCATGCATTAAAAAAAAAATTGCCTCTGATTCGGTGGTCCCGGTTTCTCTGGTCTCATGGTGACCTCAGATTCGGTTTGCCCATACACTTCTGTGCCTGTGGTGAGTTTGTGTCAAAGCCTTTGGGGTTGGAGGTTCGCGGGGGACGGTCGTTGGAGGGACGTTGTGGTGGTTGCCACCTGGGGTGGGCAACTCACTCAGTCTGGCTCCGCGACTGAGCTAATACTGTCGTTAGTAGGGGGCTTAGTAGGTGGTGTCCTGCGTATGTTAGCTCAGAACAGGCACCACTGAACACCACCAAAGTGACCCAGCAGCAGTGCAGGGCCCCTCTGGCTGGTGGCCCCACGGCGGCCTGATAGTGATGGGCTCCCTGTGGACTTCCGACCCTGAGGATGAGACATAACAAATCTGGGTGTGGTTGTGGCGGGGAGATTGGAATGAGCGGCATGGGAACAGTAGGACGGGGGTCGTCAGAAGATGAGGCAGCAAAAAAAAAAAAAAAAGAATAGTAGCCGAGCAGGCGCCGAGCACGTCAGTGGCGTGAAGTTAGCCGCCAGAGGGAGTCCTGGTTTGAGGTGGTTATTTGTTTTCTATGTTTTGTGCGTTGTTCGAAGCAATCTAACAAGGTAAGACCTCTTTACTTTATCCAATTTGTTTTTGTTTAAGAAGATTTGGTATCCAGGTTTTCTGCAAGTTGGCAGAGTGCTTAATTAGGATTATTTTGAATCTATTGGAGGGAAGAGAAATTACTGCCCTTTCCAACGATTTGAGATAATCCCGATGAACATACCCTCCCTATCGTAAGCCTAGTGGACACACGTATGCTAAACACTGACTTGCACATACTTACTGCATTTCTGGCGTCATTTCTCTTCCCTGCAATATATTCAAAACAATCTTAAACTCCACCGTCTTAACGTAAGCCTAGTTTAATTATAAAATTAAAATGTATATGGCCAAGAGTCGTATATTCTATACATGCCCGGACAATGTTTTGCGCATTTGCACAGGATTCTTTTAAAATGCCCAAATATTTGTGTGTGTTTTTGTTTGAGATGAAGAGAAAACCATGTGACTCTTTGTTCCATATCTTTTACATGCCTGAACAAGTTGTGTACTGGCATGGGATTAAGAAGGTTACAGCCAAGTACCGTGTATTTCACACATGCTGCCTCCTCATGGGGATGCCAGGGGGCCTTGTTAGCATATTTTTTTTTTTAAAAGCATCGCCATCTTCTGGAAATTCTGAACTAGAAATGTCCTCTTTTCTATCCTTCTCTTTCTCTCTGCCATGTTTCTTTTCGGAAATTCTGAACTAGAAGTGTCCTCTTTTCTATCCTTCTCTTTCTCTCTGCCATGTTTCTTTTCGAACACGAACACACCGAGCGTGCAGGCAAACTGTACAATAAAATGAGCTGTTCTGAAGTCAAGATGTGTCGGCTGAGGCCAGCAGGCAGACCTCCTGCAGAGTTACCAGCACTGGAGAGGACCAAGCACTACCTACCCCAACCGGTAAAGGGAACGGAGAGAGACAGACAGACAGACACAGACAAACACAGACAGACAGACAGACAGACAGAAACGCTATTTTGTAATCTTTGTGCACAACAAAGGCCGAAGTGTTAGATGATATGGATATATGAGGGTTTGTGATGAGCATGGTCCTGTATATATCATATGTGCATATGTCTTGTGTTTCTTTGTACATGAGAGCCTGTGTGCGTGAGTGTGTTAAGCACGCAGTGTGTTTTGTTTAGTTGACTCTCGAATTTAGCAAGTTTTCTTCTTTCTTTAGGGATTTCTACAACTAAGATTTGAACAAGAGGAAAAGGGTATGCGATAGGAGACAACAACAAAAATGGTTTTGTTTTGTTTTGTTTTAGGTGCATTTTTAAACTCTGTAAAAAAAATTTAGAGAAGAGAGAAGAAGAAGAAGAAGAAAGAGAGAGAGAGAGAGAGAGAGAGAGAGAGAGAGAGAGAGAGAGAGAGAGAGAGAGAGAGAGAGAGAGAGAGTATGGTGTGTACAATCGAAAAGGATTTTTTTTTTTGCATACCTCGGCGATAGCTCTGAGGTTCACCAATGGAGAGATTTGCGTATTCGACCGTCTTTACCCACCATTGAGATAGCTGCATTCCGACTTCGGAGATGATCTAAATACGACACGTGTGTACATGAGGTGAGGAGGTGTGTGTGGGGGACGGGGGGTGGGAGGGGTTGCGAGTTTCTTTGGCATATACTTTTCTTCATCTGTTTTCTTAGCGGCTCGAAGTATCCGAAAGGTGGGACGATCGGTTTAAATGTGTGTGCAAGATGTTCTGCGTGCGTTCGCACACACGGGGCCTCGATTTATAGTGTCTTCCGAACAACTTTCAAAAGAGTGGAGTCAGTACTGATGTTAACTCCAGGGGGGAAAATCCCCTTTGCACAGGCTGGCTCGAACCCGGACTCGATCCTTGGCCACCAATTTGCGAGCTAACCCGCCCCCTTCCTCCCTCCCACCCACCCCCCAAAAGGAATATAACACCACCACTAAGATCACTAAAACAGCAATAATAGTTTAAAAACAACAACAGCAACCTCCAAACCAACACCAATGAGAAAGGAGTTACGTAAGCCAGCAGGTAGCGAGCTATGTCAAGAAAGAAAGGATAGTGAACACGTAGGCTACTTGGTGCAGCCCCCTTCTTTTTTTAATCCAGACAGAAAACAATTTATAACATCCGTCTGCTTCGTTTATTTGATCTATAACCTTAAGCTGCCTCTTCATAGAAGCATACTGAGTAAGACAGGTTTGGGGTTGGGTTGCTTTTGTTTCTTTTTTTTTTTTTGGGGGGGGGTGGGCTTTGGGAGAGGGGGGGGTGGTAATTAAAAGAAAGGCAGGTAAAAATTGAAGAAAAAGAAACTATGAACGTTTAGATTTAGCGTTAATACAAGAAAAGAAAAACAGTTTTAAAGCTCCCATGGAGTTGGCATGTTTAAGACATCATAACAGGCACATTGCGTAAGGATGGAGACAAAGGGCTGTTGTATTCATTGTGTTCGTAGCCTTACTTGCGCTATAAAAAGACTGATATTTAAAGCTCCACGACAAAACAAAAAACAAAACAAAACAAAAATTCAAAAGGCATAGATTTACGTGTGCACGCGTCTTTTGAATGATCAAATAAAAGTTTTACCTGTGGCGTCATAGGTGATGTGGTGATGGAGCAACCAGTGACCTACTGCTGAAACAGAAAAAAGATAATTATTCAGACTTAAAGACAGTTGTGTACTATGGCCTTCTGCTGACCCAGAAAAAAGACTCGAGACTGTAAAAGTGCAGTGCAGTGCAGTGCAGTGCAGCGCAGTGCAGTGAGTGCAGTAAGTGCAGTGTAGTGTAGTGTCGTGCAGTGGAATGCAGTACAGCGCAGTGAGTGCAGTGCAGTGAGTGCAATGCAGTACAGTGCAGTGAGTGCAGTGTAGTGTAGTGCCGTGTAGTGTAGTGTAAATGAGTGTAGTGTGGAGTGTAGTGTAGTGTGTGTCGTGTGGGGTGGTGTAGTTTTGTAGTTTTGTATAGTGTAGGGGTAGTGTTGTGCAGTGCAGTGAGTGCAGTAAGTGCAGTGGAGTGGAGTGGGCCGGAGTGTGGTGTGGTGTCGTGCAGTGCAGGTTGTAGTGTAGTGTAGTGAGTGTAGTGCAGTGTAGGTGTAGATGTAGTGTAGTGTAGTGTAGTGTAGTGCATTGTAGTGTAGTGTAGGGGTAGTGCAGTGTAGTGTAGTGGAGTGGAGGGAGTGCAGTGTAGTGGAATGCCGTGTAGGTAGTGCAGTGTAGCGCAGTGAGTGTAGTATAGTGTAGTGTAGTGTAGTGTAGTGCAGTGTAGTGTAGTGCAGTGTAGTGGTAGGTGTTTGTTAGGTGTAGTGCAGTGTAGTGTAGCGCCAGTGAGTGTAGTGTAGTGTAGTGCAGTGTAGTGTAGTGGTGTAGTTGAGTGCAGTGCAGTGTAGTGTAGTGCAGTGTAGTGTAGTGCAGTGTAGCGCAGTGAGTGTAGTGTAGTGCAGTGTAGTGTAGTGGAATAGAGTGTAGTGCAGTGTAGTGTAGTGTAGTGTAGTGTAGTGTAGTGCAGTGTAGTGTAACTTAGTGTAGTGCAGTGTAGTGTATCGCAGTGAGTGTAGTGTAGTGTAATGTAGTGCAGTATAGTGTAGTGGTGTAGTTGAGTGCAGTGCAGTGTAGTGTAGTGCAGTGTAGCGTAGTGCAGTGTAGCGCAGTGAGTGTAGTGTAGTTGTAGTGTAGTGCAGTGTAGTGCAGTGTAGTGGAGTTGGGGGGGTGGGAGTGTATGGTGTATGCGTGCAGTGGGAGTGATTGTAGTGTAGTGTAGTGAATTAGTGAGTGTATGTGAGTAGTGTGAAATGTAGTGGCAGTGTAGTGCAGTGTAGTGGTACTTAGTGTATGCAGTTAGTGACTAGTGGTAGTGTTTGTGCAGTGTAGTGTTGCAGTGAGTGAGTGGATTGAGGAGTTGGTATGAGTGTAATGTAGTGAGTATGGGGTAGTGTAGTTAGTGTAGTGAGTGAGTGTAGTACGCAAGAGTGCGTGAGTGCATTGTAGTGTCGTGTCAGTGTAGTGTCTTATGCGTTGTAGTGTAGTGTAGTGTAGGTATGTAGTGTAGTGAGTGAGTGCAGTGCATATGTGTGTGATGCAGTTATGTATGTAGTGCGTGCAGTGCAGTGTAGCATAGTGTATGTGTGTAGGCATGTAGTGTAGTGCGTGCGTGTAGTAGGTGTAGGCAGTGCAGGTAATGTAGTGTAGTGCAGTGCAGGCAGTGTAGAATGTAGTGTAGTGCGTGAGTGTAGTGCAGTGCAGTGTAGATGGTGTAGTGCTGTGCAGTGTAGTGTAGTGTAGTGCAGTTAGTGCATGCGGTGTAGTGTGGAGTGGTGTGGTGTGTGTAGGCGTGTGGTGTAGTGTGAAGTAGTGTATGTAGTGTAGGCAAATGCAGTGCAGTGCAGTGTATGTAGCGTAGTGCCGTGCAGGTGAGTTGGATTGTGAGCGTGTGGGTTTTTGTGTAGTGCGTGCAGTGCAGTGTGTGTATGCAGGTAGAAAGATTATTTCGTTTGGGTAGGACGTGAACTATAAGGCTAATAGATGAATCAAGTGTGTTTGTTCGAGGCCTTCATGGCAAGAGGGGCACGAGAGAAGGGCGTTGGGGATGGGGATCTCACTCAATCTGGCGCTGCGACTTAGATATTACTGTCGTAGTTGGGGCTTAGTAGGTGGTGTCCTGCGTATGTTACATCAGAACCGCCATGACACCACTTAGTACCCAGCAGCAGTGCCGGGCCATTCAACGGTGCCCCACTGGGACCCGACATCGATAGTGCTCCCTGTGGTTCTGAAATGAAGATGCGACACAAGAAACGGATATAGCGGGGTAAAGGGGAAGGTAAAGTTGCCCCGTAACCCATGTGTCTAGGGGTGAGGCCTCAGAGCCTCAATTCTCAAGGGGCCAGCATATTGAGGACGGCGCCATCCCTCTCCCTCGCTGCTTGTCTTCCTGTCTCTAAAAAGGTAGGTAGGGACCCATTGACGTGGGGGAACTGGGGAAATGTTTCTGAAGCAAGGCGAAACGTCACCATCCAGTTAACCAGCGATGCGCTTAATTGGTGGGGAAAAAGGGGCCCCGACCCCTGATATTCCCTGTGGATTGAAATGGGGGAGGGGAAAAACAACGAAAAAAAAAAAAGGGGGGGAAAGGGGGGAAAGGGGGGAAAGGGGGGAGGGGAGGAGGACAGAGGGAAAAAAACTTTCAAGCCGCAAGTTTGGGCGGGCGACTCTTTTCCCCTCGTCCCTGGGGGGGGCTCCAAGGTAGTTTGGGTTAAGACACGTGAACTGGGGGCCCGTACCAAAAAAAAAGGGAAGGGAAAAGGTTTTTTTTTTACCCCCCAACCGGTTACCAAAAGGGTTTTGAAGCACCTTTTTGGTTAAGAAACCCCCCACTGGGGGGTATATAACCCGGGGGTATTTTTTTTTTTATTTTTGGGGGGAAAGCGGACCGAACCCCTCAAAAAAAAAAGGTGTAAGGAAGAGGGGAAGAGTTTGATTTGAAGGAGGTTTTTTTAAAAAAGGTTTTTTGGGGGGGGAGGGAAAGAGAAAGGTGAAAAAAACAAAATTTAAAAAAAAAAAACTTTTTAGGGAATTGGGGGAAAAAAGGCAATTTCCCTAAGGCCTTTTTTTAAAGGGTAAAAAAAATTTTTCAAAAGGGGGAAAAGGGAAAAAAGGAACAAGTCAGAAAAAAGAAAATAGATAGAAAGGAGGAAGTTCTCAGCACAGAGTTTTTCAGAAGGTGGGGATGCTGTTTATACTGATAGGTCACCAGGCTTCCCCACCGGGGGAGCTCTGAGGTTCACCAAAGAAGAGAATTTGTCATGCGACCGTTTCTTGCCCACCATTAAGATGCATCTGTATGCATGCGTTTTTAAATTCTATCATCTGTTCCAGCCGGCTGAAATGGCCTACTCTTGCAAAAAGTGGAAGAGGCGGCTTTCCACAGTGCGTCATTCCACTCAAGGTCAGTACACCCTCTGGTGTTGTCTTCCCATCGTTTTCTCTGTCTACTTCGTCCTCTCCTTCCTTGTACTGTTCCCTGTAGGACAGTCTTGGCCAGTCCAGATGTTCGTGTGACGTGCCTTTACCACTTTAGTTGGCGTCTTTTCACTGAAGTCAGGAAGTCTTCATAATTATGGCCCAATGGTTTTTACCTTCTTGTTGGTTATGTGATCTATGTATGAGATACCAAGAAGTTTTTAGAAGCATCTCATCTCCATTGCCTGTAACCTTCTTCCAATAACATCTGCTGTTGTGGTGGTCAAAGTTTCACATAGTACAAAAATACGGCCATGACCAGAGAACGCATCAGTCTGATCTTGAAGATGATGGCGATGTTCTTGTCGTTCCACATGACTTTTAGTTTGGTCATTGCAGCTGTGGTCTGGGCTATCCTGGAGAGTACTTTGAGATTTAATGTTTCATCTGATACTATAGCTCCCAGATATTTGAAACCAGTGGACGACCTCAATTCTTTGTTGTCGATAATATCAATGCCGATGCTATTGGTGCGATTTTGTCATCAACTGGGTCTTTTTTACACTGATCCCCATGCCCCATGCCAAAGAAGCTTCAAGGTGATAATCCAAGTTGATCAGCTCTTGCTCTTGTCCAGCTAGACGTCAATGTCGTCAGCAAAATGTAAGTTTGTAGTTGTTCTATCTCCCTTGCTGACTTCTGCCATGCTGAAGTCGGATGTGCTGGGCCTGACTTGTCAGGCGCTTAACGGCAGCGCATATTGAGGAAGGTGCCCATCTCCTCTCCCTCGCTGTTTTGCCTTCCCTGCCCCCCCCCCCCCCCCCCCCCATGGGCAAGAAAACCAGGACATAAAAGTAATTGTCTTATCTCCGTTGCTGACTTCTCTCTTAGATCGTGGGCAGAAAATCAGGACTCATAAATCTTCTGCCATCCATGGGGGCGTGCTTTTCGTTTGTTTTTTCTTGTGAGCGTTACGGACCCTACCCTCCTCCGTCTGTACCGAAGGCGAGGATTCCTGTCAACAGGAAAACGTGGCGGGCTTGTAAAGGACAGGCATGAAACATGGACGAAGTTGGACCGTGACAATGCCATTAAACCGTCATCCTTGAAGCACGACATGGAAATGACAGCCCCCACCCTCCAGAAAGTGTAAAAATAAGCTAAAATAATATTTTTATTCAAACAGAATAACCTGAAATAGGATTTTAAAAAAGTAGAATAAACTAGAATAAAATCCAACAGATTAAAATTAAATGAAATAAAATTAAGTGAAATAAAAGAAAAGAAGAGGAAAATAAATTTAACAAAAGAAAAAAAAATCAACTTATTTTAATAATGCATCAACTAAACTAAACAAAAAAAAACCCAACCTTCCAAGCAAATTTTTGTTTTATTCTGGGAGGGGGGCAGGGGAGGGGGGAGGGCGGACGGCAGAAATGGGAGTAGGGGGAGGGTGTGGGTGGTAAGTTAGGGTGACCTGACATGGTCTGTTGGTCAGGGCAACGTTGAATTTGCTGATTTATTGCGTTCCTGGTCTCTCTTCGCAAGCGCAGCAGTTGCCCCTCCTAGAAGTCGTAAAGGCCTTCTTGGCGCCGCCCGGGCTAGACCTGACTCACGTGCTGTGTTGCCCGTGTGTCTAATCTACTACAGACTCAGGTCTTCCGGCATCTTGCAGAATTTTTATCGTTGATGCCTTTCCCATGCCTAAAAAAGGATTAATCCTTAAGAATAGAGATTTTTTTTTTAAAGCAGACCAGGAAAAACACAACACCCAAGTGTTTGGCAGAGCAAATTTGGGGGGTTATTTAAAACCTTCTTCAGGCTGAAAGATTGGCCGAAGATTAGAGACATAGAGATAATGTGCCGCGAGCGACAGTGACTGTTCAAGACAAGACATGAAAGGAAAGGATAGAACAGGACAGGACAGGACAGGACAGGACAGAACAATACAATACAATACATTACAACAGAGTACAAGGCAATGTAATGCAGTGCAACACAACACCCTAACATATAATACCATACTATACTGTACAGCTAGCGCAACACATCACGACACAATACAGTTCAACATAGTACAATACAATAACAACAACAAAATCAATACAACACAACACTATACAACACATTGCAAAAAAAACAGACTTCCAACACATGAAAGCCGGGACAAAAATAAAGTACCATTTAGGTCGCACTTGTATCAAAAATGGAATCGAAGTGCAATCCATACCAGTTGTTTCTGTGGGCTAAAGGTAATGTATTTCTCCTGGAGACAAGAGATTTGGGGTTCGAGTCATGTTTGAGGGAGAAATCCCCCCATCCCCACCCCTATCCACCCACTCACCCCTACCCTGATCTGGAAAACCATGACAAAAATAATCTATCCAGCCAGCCGCCATGGCGCAGTGGCTAGCATATTGGGCTGCTGGCTGCAAGGGTGCAGGCTCGAATCCCGTAAGAGTCATAGGTTTGTAGAGGGGGTCGTCCAGCATCTACCCAGAGTCAGTTTGCTGTGAACTCAGCGGGAAGACTGGAACCTCACAATTCAGCTTCATCCACTTTGTCGATGCCATTTCTGAGTGTGTCGCTCAAACTATCTGACCAACACTGCAGGTGTCTGTAGCTCTTGGGCCTGGTTGACGCCGGGGTATATTTTGTTCTATGATAAGAGGTATCCAGTACAGCCCTGACAAAGTAGCCTCAAAGCGCATGCGGTTTCATAACATCAGCATTACCTCATCCTCATCGTTCAAGAACAGAAAATCATGGCTGATTCGGTGGCCCCCGTTTGCTTTAGATGTCATGCTGACCTCAGTTTCGGTTTCTCCCACACACACCTGTGCCCGTGGGGAGTTAGTGTCGAAGCCCTCGCGGTCGGAGACTCACGGGGAAAAGATCGTTGGAGGGATATCGTGGTGGTCGCCACCCCGGGTGGGCATCTGGCTCAGTCTGGCTCAACGATTGAGGCATTATTGTCGTCAATAGGACTGTTTTGGACCTACGTATGCAAGACACCACCTACCAAGCCCCCCTTGGTAGGTGGTGTTTTGCATATGTAGGTCCAAAACGTACACCATTGAACATCATTAAACTCACTTAACAGCATGTGCAGGGCCTCTCTGGCTGGTGTTCTCAAGGTGGCCTAGCATTGATCGGCTCCCCGTGGACTTCTGGCCCTGAGGTTGTGACATAACAAGTCTGGTTAGGGCTGGAGCGGATAAATTGAAATGAGCAGTATGGTGACAGAACGATATCTACGTCACAGAAGATGAGGCAGCATATATAAAACTATGACTGACCTGGGTGCTAGTCTTTCGAATGATACGATAAACTGAAATAACGTAAGCAGCATATATTTAGTGCAGGAAAATAGACCCCCCCAAAAAAACCGCCAACCCACCCCCCCCCCCTTCCACACACACACACACACACACACACACACACACACACACACACACACACACATACACAAGTAGCTTTCATTGATAGTTATGTGCAGAACACATCTTGTAAAACTTATGCAATGGAACTGTAGATCTATCAATACAAATCATTCATATCTCCTTCAACATCTTGCATCAGAGAAGTATAAAATACTTATTTTTCAGTCCCTCAATGTAAATGTCACCGACTTACCAAAGCTGCCTACCTTTTACTACCCTCCCATTTTTGAAAAGGCTGGCATTGATGGTAAAATCAAAACAGCGATTTATGTGCATGAATCTGTAGAGTATAGTGTATGTCCTTCTCCTGTTCCAGACAATACGCCAAACATTCATTCATGTGCAGCCCGTGTAAAATTAAGTAATGATCAGATCGTTAATATTGTTTCTGTCTACCTGCCAAAAGGTCCACATGAAGATAATACAGACTGGGTGAGATCTATACAAATATCAAAAGAAAAATGGATAATAGCTGGTGATTTTAATGCTCATTCTCCTTTCTGGGAAAAAGATAATGTCTCTCTTATTACAAGTAAGAGATTGTTAGAAAACATTGTTGATTCTTCTTTATACCTCCTTAATGACGGAAGCGTTACGAGGATTCCAGATATTTCAACTCAAAGAGCTACTGCCATAGATCTCTCCCTTATTTCTCCTATTCTAGCACCGCACTGTGCATGGGAAACTTACAGTGACTCGCTAGAAGTGACCATTTACCAATTATCATAACACTGTATGGAAGGTCAGCGCATAATGAAAGTGTCAAAGATAAGATTCCAAAATATAGTTACAATAAAGCAAACTGGGACCTCTTTCAATCTTTCTAAAAGTTTATGACACTAGCTGTATAGAATGTGATGACATAGACATGTTTTTATGATAGATTTACTAAAACAGTTTTACAAGCTGCAGATTGTTCCATTCCCAGATGTTCATCTATAAAATCTGATAAACATGCAGGGAACCTATGGTGGAATGAAACATGTGAAAATGCTGTTAATAAGAAAAAAATAGCATTCAAAACTTATATACGAAATAAATCACGAGCTAATCACATTTTTCTAAAATTAGCATCTAAAACGTGTGACAAAATTATTGAGCAAGTGAAACGTGAGTTTTGGTCTAACTTTTGTAAAAAGGAAATTTGTACTCACAAGGATATGCAAAAAGTATGGAAAAAATTAATGAAATGAAACACGGTATAAAATCAGCCTTGTGTCCAATTGCAGTTAAAGATAAGGAGTTCCCCTCTGATTCAGACAAGGCAGAAGCTTTCATTGATATGTTTGCTAATACAATGAGTGATACATGTCTTTCACAGTCAGAAGTTACCTTCAGAAAGGAAGAAACAAAAAAAGATATTTATAAAGATCCATTTCCAGATAATACATTATTCATAAACACACCAATAACTTTACAAGAAGTTATGGATGTTATTCAATATCTTAATAATAGGAAAACATCAGTAGGAATAGATGCTATTTCAAATCAAATGCTGAAACATTTACCAGAAAACTGGGTTCTTTTACTACACCAGTTATTTCAGCAGTGCTGGGTAGAATGTAAAATACCTTTGATTTGGAAGCAGTCTATTATTATTCCCTACTAAAACAAGGAAAATTGAAAAGTGATGCAAAAAGCTATAGACCTGTTGCACTTACATCACACACTGGAAAACTATGGAAAAAGTTATTTAAATAGACTAGTGTATTATTATGTGAGAAAAATAAAATTGTCCCAGTTAATCAAGCAGGATTTCGAAAAGGAAGATCAACCATAGACCATTTAGTTAAGCTGACTACCCAAATAAAACATCAGTTTGCACGAAGACAAAATATTCTTGCCACGTTCTTTGACATAAACAAAGCTTATGACCAAGTTTGGCATGCTAGATTGTTATATAAATTAAAATGTATTGGATTGTCAGGTTTCATCTATTCTTATTTTAGAAATTTTCTTACAGAAAGAAGCATTCAGGCAAAGGTTGGAAATACTTACTCCACACTTAGATTTCCACAAATGGGCATACCTCAGGGCTCTGTGATTGCGCCCTATTTATTTAATATTTTACTTTCATGATATACCCTGAATAAGTTCTGATAAGTTGTTCTTGTCCAATATGCTGATAGACCTTTGTAATGTGGAAAAGGGAACAATGAAAAAGGAACACCTAAAAGACATTTGAATTATGTTTAGAAAGTTATATCAGCTTGAGTTGGATAAAATTATAAGTATATGGTGGAAAATTGTTAGGTCTTTCTACAGAAAAGACACATGTTGTGCTTTTAAACAATGGTGCTGATCCTCCTACACTTCCTGTTTTTAAAATTGGTGAAAAAGTTCTGGATTATAAGCCTATGGTAAAATTTCTTGGTATCATACTTACTTCAAATTAACATGGCATGTCATATCGAATCATGCTTTGAACAAGGCAAGAAGAAGTCTGAATGTATTAAAGGCAATTAGTAGGCAAATATGGCACAAGATTCATTAGTACTAAAGCATTTATCAATATCACTGGTCCGCTCATAAACTAACATATGGCAAGAATTATTCTTTAGTGCCCCAAATATCTTTTGAACAAAATTCAAAGCTTAGATTGTAAAGCTTTCCGGATTGCTTTGGGAGTTCCGTTTCATGCGTCTTCTTTAGGAACGTACAGAGAAATAGGAGTACTACCTCTAGAGGATTATCGTAACTTAGCCGTTTCAAAGTATATCTTAAGAAGTTCAACAGTTGAAAACAATATTGCATCGGAAATTTCAATTAGATCCGACTTAGAGTTTCCCAATAGAGCTAAAAATATCTCTTCTCTTGTCACTATTAGTACTTACGCTTCCGATATCTTCAAAGAGTCAAGTATCAATCCTAAAGACTGGCAAAAATCCACA
>CM054138.1:54974187-54979187 GCA_028751875.1 Rapana venosa
GTAGTTAGTGTCATGCCTTTTTCAAAATTAAACTCTCGACGATTTCTTTTACAACAGTGGACATTGCAGATGAGTGTTTCTTTTCGTGGGCCTCTCTCTCTCTCTCTCTCTCTCTCTCTCGTCATATGAAACTATTGACCTTGTACAGTCACGATCGTGTTTCGATTCGTTCTCCCAACCATATGGGGTTTGTTTTTAATGAAAGCTCATTTTCAAACACGCATTATATGCAGTAATCCATGTCCCTTTTCCATTTTTAGCTAATCCCCAGGACTCAAAAGTTAAGAACATAGTCACTTGCCACTGTATTTATGAAAAGCCCTTCCTTCGAACGGGACTAAGGGTTTTGTTTTTCACTCAAAAGGGGATGCAATCAAGTCCTTGTCTAATAAATTCCCTCCCCCAGATGGGTGCGAATACTGTGAGGACGCGCGACTTGTAAAAGGTCATCCGGTGATACTTTCGAATTATGCAAATACCATAGGTTCGAATTATGCAAATACCATAGGTTCGAATTATGCAAATACTAGCTAAGGTTAAACAACATCGAGCGTGGTTACCACTTGGATGGGTGACCGTTTGCACCTCTTGGCTTCAATGCAGTCCACCAGTTCACCCAGCTGGAAATGGGTTCCTGCCTCTTTAGGGTCAGGGAAGGTAAAGCAGCGAGGGAGATGAGATAGCCGCCGCCCTCAATAAGCTGTCCCCTAGAGAAGTGAGGTCTCTGTTGCCTCACTCCCCTACGACCACAAATAGTGTAGTCAACCTGTAAAAATTTTAACTAAGACCCAAAACAAATTGTTACAAAAAGGTTTTTTTGTTGTAACGTGTTTCCTGGGACCATGTCTTCATATTCTGAAAATTATAAGTATGGGCGCTTCTGCGTAATTGATTTATGCTGATTTAATTATATCATAAATATAGACCCAAAATCCCCAAAACGTATTCTGTTTCAAACCCTATTATGTTGCATCTCATTGAAAAGGTCTTAAGATACAGACTTCAAATTTGGATGAAAGATTGAGATCTGATGTTAGGGTTTAATGATAATACCAAATAACGTTACTTATCAACTTCTAAAAATGATCTAGTGATAGAAATATAGCTTTCATCAGCTTATGCAAACCCGGCCACTGGTTACAGATGATACGATCTGTCATGAATGTTTGGAACGTTCTGTTTGTATTTGAAATCAACAAATTAACCTTCATTGCTTGTCTTCTTCTTCTTCTTCTTA
Organism: Rapana venosa; assembly: GCA_028751875.1. Lineage (NCBI taxonomy): Eukaryota > Metazoa > Mollusca > Gastropoda > Neogastropoda > Muricidae > Rapana > Rapana venosa. The sequence continues at coordinate 54,975,425 of CM054138.1, forward strand.
GTCCTTATAGCTCCTAGCGGAGCATAGGGCCTCAACAGCTTCCCTCCACCTTCTCCTGTCTCTGGCAAGGGTCTTGGCCTCTTCCCATGTCAGGCTGGAGTCTCCCAGCTCACTATGCAGGCTTCTCCTCCAGGTCTGTTTGGGGCGCCCTCTCTTCCTTTTCCCCTGCGGGTTCCACTCGAGCGCTTGTCTGGTGATGTTGCAAGGCTCCTTCGTAGGGTGTGGCCGACCCAACGCCACTTTCGCCGCCTTACTTGGACATCCATAGGCTGTTGGTTCGCCCTCATCCACAGGTCGGTACTTGGCACTCTGTCAAACCATCTGAGATGAAGGATCTGCCGGAGACATCCGTTGATGATGGTCTGGATCTTGGAGGAGCTGGTGTTGATGACCCGCCAAGTTTCTGACCCATAGAGAAGCACAGACTTCACGTTGGAGTTGAAGATCCTGAGCTTGGTGGTTGTGGAGATCGCTTGTAAATGATACTAATTTCCATTAATTTCATTTATAATAAATATTACTATTATCTTGATAAATAAATAAATAAAATCAAAGTACAGTCACACATCAAACATATGCATGCAATCAACACCGACAACAAGACGATGCATAAAGGATTACGCAGACAGAAAAATATACACGTACTCGCATATCAGCCATACACAGATGTCACAATACACAATACAACAAATCCTAGCACATGACAAAGAGGGAAAGGGTAAATTCATTCCAGGCCAATGTGACTTGAGATCACAGAATCTGGCACCAGATTTGAGTCATGTAGCCTCCTTGAGTTTTCCTCTGATGTAGTCTGACATCCTGGCTGTGGCAAAGGCACATCAAATGCTTCTGACACCAGGAGTGCATTCAATGCTGCATCAACAAGGAAGTGTCCACGAACTGATCGTTGTACAGCCTTTCCTTGAAGCATTGCCCTTACAGAATTTGAAGCGTATACAGTTGACAACACTTTGTGGAGACCTGTTTCTTCCATCAGATGCCCGATGCATGCGAGAAAACTCATTTCAAGAAGAAATGGGCCAAGGCGAAGAACAATGGCTTTAAGGTCACTGTTTTCCGGTTCATTTGAAATGATACTGAGTGCTTTCCACCACAGTGGCTGGTCAGATGTTATCACTAGTGTTGACCTGTTGCGCTTTGCTTCAGTACAGAGGAAGTGTAGAGTGGAATATATGCACGTTTTGTCACCAGGATTAATATCTATCATAGGCATGAATATGATTGATGACTGTCCTGGAAAACGCTCATGGTGAACAGTCTGCATGGCTCCAGACCAAGACAGTCTGTGTGGGTGTAGAAGCCAGCAAGCTTTCCACAGCAAATCCACTTCTGATGTTGGATCTTCAACAAATGAGTTGGTCAAATCTCAAATTTCAGTTTTATCAAATCATGGCTCTCATCTCTGTAATACCTAATGGCAATCTTTGCCTTGTTTGTGATCTTCTGTCCTGACATCAGTTTGCCTTTTGACCAGTATTGTGCTACTCACTTTGGGGGTAACTGTAGCAATAATTCCCATGCCATGGAAAGTGTTGAATCCATCAAGTGTTGCCGTGTTGTGATCAACATTGTCAGCCATGTATTGGATAAAATGGCCACTGGGAACAGATGCAACACTATGCTCAGATGTAGCTGCATTTATCTCATATGTCATGACTTCACTGTATGACACACTAAAACCAAGAGAGTACAAAATATCCACCAAGAACTTGGAATTGAAGCATGAAGCAATGGTGCATCTGAACTGCTAAGCCAACCTGCAATGGACATAGGAGAACTCGAGGACGGGCTGCTTGCATAATTGCTTGGCCTATTGATGACACTTTCAAGTCTGTATCCTTTCCACTGATAATGGTCTTCAACAAAACCTGCAATGAATCCAGAACAACGCTCAAATTTGCAGAGAGAGAAGCTATGTCTTTTTTTTTGATACAATGCACGGGATGTATTCAAAACTTTAATGTCACTTTTGATAAGTTCTGCTGCTGTTTCTATTATCATTTTTTTCTGAGTGTCTTCATCTGACATTTGTTTTGAATAAAACGTATGCAGAATAGATTATGTTGTTTTTCTTAAAGTCACAACATTTGCTTTTCCATCCAGTTCTGTGATGACGAGCTCTTCGCCAAAATGTTACCTGAGCTCCTCCTTCATCTTTGGATGACTGTAGGAATCACCATCATTGTATTCTTTCATTTTGTTGATTAGTTCACCAACAGCAATTTGTTCATTATCATTTTCACGAATAAAAGCAGCAACCCTTTCAAATGCATCTGTTTTTTTCTCATCTTTTGGGCGTCCAAGCTATATTCTTTTTTCATCTTCTCCTGAAGAAAAGGGATTAGGAAGTCTTTTCCTGCTTCTAAAATGGACGCTGCATGCTTGATGATAAATTGCGTCAGCAGCTAGCAAATCAGAAACAAATTCCAGTCTGCTTTTCACAGTGTCTGCCCATTCATCTCCAGCTGTAAACATACTCTAGCAATCGAGCTCTGAAATTCAAGTGTTCTCACTGGATGCACCTTCGGGCCACTGCGAGCATTGAGCTCTGCTGGGGTACCACAAAAAAGACAACATTTAGGAAAGTCAAAGGGTTGGTTTTGTGAACGTAGGTTATGTGCAACGTTTTTAATGCAGATGATGTTTCTTGTTTCTTTGGGGTGCAACTTTGAATATTGTATTTGTTAGTGTAATTGCGACGGCAGTCTTCATGCACTGCTTGTCCTTCAGAAATGAAAACTGTATCATCACGCTCCCTGCTTACTCTGATGATAGAGTCTCTCCCTTTGGCTGTTGGCACGATAATTTTCCCACCAGAATCCAGAGTATTTCTACACAGCATACACACCTCCATCAGCTCTTCTAGAAGTCCATTCCTGCAAAGTTAAGACACCCGTTACACCAGTGAACAGCCTTTTACTGCAAACATTTGCACTCATCCATCCTCCTCTACACACATGCACACACACACACACACACACACACACACACACATATATATATATATATATATATATATATATATATATATATATATATATATATATATATATATATTATATATATATATATATAGTTGGTTTGTGTGAGTGTGTGTGTGTGTGTGTGTGTGTGTGTGTGTACATAATACATAGAGAGGGACAGAGAGAATGCGTCTTAATGCATTTCCACAAAAAAGTTAACATCAGCAAAATTTTATGCTAATTATTTTTACAGTATATTCAAAATAATAATAATAATAACATAGACATAACCATGATCAAAACAATGACACAACATAACAAAAGAGAACTTGGGGGAAAAAAAGATTTCGTCATATTTTGATTCCTTTTGGACACCATACAAAGATAACAGTTAATGCAAAGTTTTTGCCTATTCATCACAGTCAGACAAAAGTTAGGGACCAATAACCCCAAGTGAACAATTGTTATATATTCAAATAACAAACTGTAGCTAGTCAGAATGATACAAGCAGTACTTACCAAGTATTTTCATGAAAACGATCCCAAATGAAAAGGTGCGAATCATTGAAAACATGGTCTGCTGAAGGGCACTTACTCTGGGGCAATGCTGCAACAATGTACCTGGCTCCTCTAGGCAGGACAAAATGCTATGGTAAACGGGCTGCGTCAGACGAGCATATTGTCGAAATTTTACTATTTCAAAACCAAATTGTGCGATTATGCAGTAACCATAGTCATTATAATCTGGTACACATATTAACTGTAATATATTCTTTCAT
>CM054138.1:54984187-55024187 GCA_028751875.1 Rapana venosa
ACAGACAGACAGAGACACAGACAGACAGAGATAGAGAGAGAACCATGAACGTGATTCAAACTTCATATTCTCCATAGGCCTTGAAACGTTAAGGAAGGGGTGTTAAATCAGCTTTCATTGTCATCAAAGGTTACAAAACTGTCTTGTCTTTTAGTCCATGAGGCGCCGTGGAGCTTTAAAGCTGGCACTAGTTTGCACACACACACACACACACACACACACACACTTTTTCTGGCCGCAGTTGAAGAAATAAAAGCAGTTTAGTCTTCATCGCCTGGTACCCTCCAACTAGAGGCAGTGTTGTCAGTCAGCAGGGCAGTCAGGGTTTTCTCCACAGTTACTGGAAGTCCAATAACTGGCCTTTTGAGAGAAAACAGAAAAATTTGTAACAAATAACAATGAAAAAGCGTGTTCCTGCTTCCCCTCAAATCACGTGACCCGAGAGAGAGAGAGAGAGAGGGAGCAAGAACTCAATTGCATAAGCCATGTAACCCTAACAGATACACACACACACACACACACACAGGTTATACACTTTTGCAGGGTCATGGAATCTCATCTGTTGAAGGCAGGGACAGTTCTGAGATGAAACAGAAGGGGAAAATCTTAGGTTTGAAATAGATTTGTCTTGAGGCTGGATTTAAAGGTGTCATAAGTAGCCTTTTGACGAAGAGAAAGGGGGAGGTCATTCCAGGTCGATGGACCAGAAATAGAGAAAGAGCAACGGCCAACGGTGGACTGGCTGAATCTAGATATTCGTAAGCACAGGGTATCTGCAGCAGAGTGGATGGAACGAGAAGGAGTGTACAGGTGAAGACATTCACAGAGGTAGGAGGGTGCTGTTTTGTGGAGACATTTGTAACAGAGGGTTTTGATATTACAGTTTACTCCCTGTGGCACTCTCAACAGATTTTCCTGGTAAAGTTAAAGTGTCATGGTTTTGTGTTAGCTGTCTTGTCTGCGCTTTTATCGAATAATATCATTTTTATTGCCGTTATTTTGAGGTCGTGTTTTCAATCTGTGTTGATGTAAAGCGATGTGCTAAAGACTTCAATTTAGGTTCGGGTTTGGTGGGGGGGGAGGGGGGTTCGTTCCTGGCTAGACATCTGGGGTTCACCAATGGTAACATTTTGCGTATGCAACATTTTTTCCCGCACCATTAAGGCAGCTACATTCTGACTTTGAGGATATGCTAATGAGTTTTAAAATAATTTCCAGTCACTTTTGGAGTGAGTTCGCCCAGCTGAACTGCTAAAACCTGTTTACTTTTCACCTATCCCATAGTCCCGTGGACAGTGGGGGGCACCAAAGAAGATTTTGCAACCAGCTTCCTCCACTCCCTGTGGTACTCTGCTTTCCGAAGCAAATGTTCCACTCCACTCTCTGATGTTGAATGTCTTCCCATCGTTTTCTCTGTTTCTCTTCATCTCCCTCCTTATACTGTTCCCTGTAGGACAGTCTTGGCCAGTCCTTTAGTTTGCGTTTTTTCACTGAAGTCAGGAGCTCTTCATATGTCCCGATGGCGTTTTTAATTCTGGTTTTCACTTCCTCAATAATAATGATAATAATGATAATAATAATAATAATAATAATATTATTATTATTATTATTATTAATAATAATAATAATAATAATAAAATATAATAATAATAATAATAAATGGAATGTATATAGCACTATATCTTTCAAAAGCAAATCAAAGAGCTTGTATTCATCCTACTCTAACTCATGAGTTACAATTAATAGTTTTTACAAATTCAAATATATACACACACGCACACGCACGCGCACGCGCACACACACACACACACACACACACAGGTTGTGCACCTTGGCAGGGTGATGGGGATTTTGGCTGTTGAGTGCAAGGACAGAAATGAGCTGAAGCAAGAGGGGAAAGTCTTAGGTTTGAAATAAATGTGTTTTGAGGCTGGATTTAAAGGTGTCATAAGTAGGCATTAGAAGCGCCATTAGTAATGTGATTTCTGTATAAAACCTGTTAGGGACAAAAAACCACTTAACGACACCACTCTCTGCACTCACGCTGGCGTAAGGGAGAGGGAAATGTTACGCAAAGACAATTATATTCCGTTTCTTTTAATTACCTCATAAAGCAAGAAACACTTGTCAACAAATGAGGGACTTTTCTTTTCTGAACTACGATTACAACTGACATGATTATAGGCTTGCACATACCACATATCACACAACAGCATGAATTAACACAAAGAGAGAGAGAGAGATAGACAGACAGACAGACAGAAAGACAGACATACAGACAGAGAGATGTGCACTTGTCTTCGAAATGAACATTTTTACATCAACTGGTGAGAGAGTAGGAGCACGAAAATGAATTTTAAATTTTGAGGTCACCAGCCTCGTAACTGTGTCAGAAAAAAAAAGACAGGAGGGAGAGACATAGAAAGAGACAGACAGACTGACAGACAGACAGACAGTGACTGAGGCAGGGACAGACAGACAGAAAGAATGAGAGGACGGAGAGAAACAGACAGACAGAGAGACCAGAGAACTCTTTAAAGTCTTAACTGATTTACTGCCCATCAACCTTTCACCACATACCTTTTTTAGGGGTAAAAAGGGGAAGGGAGCTTGGGGTGAGGAAGAAAACGAAACAACTTTTCAAACTTTGATCAAATTTTAGTAAACACTTTCAATATGCATATTCCAAAATACATTGTCCAAATATACATAGTCCAAAACGCATAGTCCAAAATGCATTGTCCAAATGTGCACAGTCCAAAATGCATTATCCAAATATGCATAGTCCAAAACGCATAGTCCAAAATGCATTGTCCAGATGTGCACAGTCCAAAATGCATTGTCCAAATATGCAGGGTCCAAAATGTATTATCCAAATATGCATAGTCCAAAATGCATAGTTCAAAATGCATAGTTCAAAATGCATAGTCCAAAACGCTAGACCAAAATGCATAGTCCAAAATACATTGTCCAAATATGCATAGTCAAAATGCATTGTCCAAAACGCTAGACCAAAATGCATAGTCCAAAATACATTGTCCAAATATGCATAGTCAAAATGCATTGTCCAAAATGCATAGTCCAAAATGCATAGGCCAGTGCTAAAATGTGTGGGTGTGGGTGCCGTGCGTGGGTGCATGAAACTTTGATTTGAAGTTATCTTGCAAATGTTTAAACAAGTATCAGTCATAGCTTCTCCTCAGGGTTTTTTGCAATCACTCTTATTAACAATATTTGAGCCTGTCACTGTTGTAATTGCCCTTCATGAAATAATTAAAGCACTTTAAATTGAAATGAACTGGGTAAATCATACAGACTTTAATTAGTTGCTTTCAAAAGTAATAAGATCTGATCCACACCACAAAAAAAAACTTTCAAGTCGTTGAAATCTAACCACCACCCCTCTCCCACCTCAGCTATCAGTTTCCCCCACTTTCAGCTAGACTCAGCTGCTGTCCATTCCATCCCAACCCAGCCCAACCCAGCCCAGCTGGGTCAGTTGGTGCTATTTTTAGCAGGAACTGACCACACCTCAACTTTGTATAGAAAAGAAAAATAATAAAGAAGGAGGCATGCTAATTTTAGCACTGGGCCATGGACCCTTGACTGAGTTATGCTGGATTTGCACTCTGCCCCACACCCCCAGCCTTCCCGCCCCTCAAAACAGCCATCACTTAACCACAAATAAACATTATCTGTGCCAAAACTTAATGTATTATGTAGCCGTGAAAAAAACGCCAAAAAAGTTTACATAAGCCTGAATGATGTATTACCGCCATAGCTCTCACATGCAGTAACATTTCCCACATCTGTCACATTAGAGATGGCTTCTTGATGAAGTACTTTCAGTCCAAATGTAAAAAAGGGAAGAAGAAAATAAGAAAACCACATCAGTGTATGTACTAGGCTTCTCTTCCGCACAACATGTGTGTGTGTGTGTGTGTGTGTGTTTAAACTCTGTCAAAAGTAGTATTTAAAGCCTAAAACATTATTGACAAATTTGCTCATAATTTTTTTTTACTGCTGAAAGGAATGAAAATTGTTTTTGAAACTGCTTTGTATTCTCTTACAAGGTTGTCTCTGTTCCTTTTTGCTTTTTTTGTTTGTTTGTTTGTCTTTTTTCTTAAAATCATTTTGACAGTGCTTTACAAAATAAAGCAGTTTCCTTTGCCTTTCATTCCACAGTTTAAAAATCATTCATGTTTACTTGAGCTGGCTGATGTTTGACAGCTTTTGTTTGTTCCTTGTTTTTTTGTTCTTGTTTTGGGCTTTTTTTTTTGGGGGGGGGATAGGGGGAGTATGTCTTGTTTTTGTTATTTTTTGGTTTGGTTTGGTTTGATTGCTTTGGTGGAGTATCTTTTGTTTTATAGTAGTGATTTGGAGAGGTTATTGTCGGGGATTTTTTTTTGGGGGGGGGGGTGGGTGGTTGGGGATAGGAGGGGGAGGTGGGTGGAGGTTCTTGTGTTTTTCGCTTTTTTCACCATGAGTTTACACAGTGGAATCTTCTTGCAAAGTAAGCTTTGTCATGTGGAATGCCTTGCTACCAAATCAGCATACCAGCACCTCACCTCTCTTGGTACTAAAAAAAAAACCTAACCAGACCAAGCTTCAGACATTTACTTAAAAAGGATTTCCGGTCCTGTGTATGTGCCCTAGTTCCTTGTAGGTTTGTATGTCAGTGGGTGTGGGCGGGACATTATTATCCCCCCCCCCCCCTCTCTCTCTCTCTCTCTCTCTGTTCTTAGTGTTTCAACAAATTTAATTTGTGCTTCAGCACCATTCTCCATTCATTCTGCAAATAAATGGTATTCCAAGGCGTGTCAGTGACCCACTCTCATAACTTTTTTTAAAACATGTTTATTCATGTTTGGTCATAGTGACATGAATAGACCATTGTTCAGGTGATATTGGGACAGACAGGAGCGGGGAGAGAGAGAGAGAGAGAGAGAGATTAAAGAACTAAAGTTGTTTCATTGAGAGAAAGGAATAAACATAATATACAATAGCTTTTTTTTCCATTTATCCATTTGCATGGTACAATTTTTTTTAATGTAAACCATATCATATTGATCATGTGAGATGCATGCAGAACATCTTGCGCACACGTTAAATCCTGTTCGGCTTTTCGAAAGAGTCGGCCATTGTGTGCCGGTGGGAACAGATGACAAAATTTACAAAACGGCATACACATGGGGACTTGATGTAAGGAAAAAAAATAAGCACATGAGTGCTTATTCCATTGTTGGCTGTTCGAAAGAGTAGGCCATTGTGTGCCGGTGGGAACAGATGACAAAATTTTAAAAACCACATACACACGCCAAAAAAAAGTCATCTGAGTGCTTTCATTTGTTGCTTTACAAGATTCAGCTCTATATAAATTCTATACATTATTATTATTATCATTATTATTATTATGTTGTGGAAAAAATCATACACAAAGCAGCAAAATAACATTCGACAGACAGACAGACAGAGTGAGAGGCTCTTGAGGCTTTGAACAATGTTTTGTCATTACTTAAATGACCCTTTCCACAAGAGAGGTAGGGGAGGCAGGAGAAGGGTTAACACTGACTTTCTTTGTGAATAGAAAATAAATGTGTGCATTTAAATGTTAGGAAAGGAAAAGAGTGCTTTATAAATGGACTTCACAATAAGCTCTGTTGTAAACTTAGTCACTCACTAAAACAAAAGTAAAAATAATTCATTAATATACCAGAAGAAGCAGTAAACAACAACAAAAGATGATGGCTAACAAGAACACACTAAAATGCAAAACCTCACTGATTATGATCGACCATTCAATCAAAGTCTGTGTGGAGTTTTCATTAGTATTCTTGATGGAGATTACTACAGTACAAAAATTTTTTTAGATATGTTACAAATAATCAAACTAGTTGGTGTTAAGCTGTGATTGTCTTATCTTGTGTTCTTCTCCAATCATTATTGCAAAAGACTTGATCACAAAATTATCATCAGATGATCATTCAGAAAAATATCTTGTCTTTTGATAGCTTCTTAATTGAAAAAAATACGCTTTTCACGTTCTGAAACATAGTGTTTATGCTTTACCTTGAAATAGGAACTTTATTTCATTATCAAGAATATGACCACAGGTGGGGCATGGACACTGTGTGGACGTCTCATGTTAAACCCATCTTTTGTTTGCATTGAAACAAAGTGTTCTTGACATACATCTTGTATCATTTAGTCAGTGTCATTGATTTATTAGTGACTATTCTAAGATGTTTTTCATCCTAAAATCCCACTTAAACGAAAAGAAAGGTAGTTGTGTGTGTGTGTGTGTGTGTGTGTGTGTGTATTTACTTTCCATAATTATCTGAGTGTTAATTTTGTTTGAATGAACAATGGACAAAAAAAAATGTTAAGCTCATCACATCCTTCCTGAGACAACAACACAATTCCAAAGCTTTGTTCTGACAAAACATTCTCAACTTATTGTGGCCAATTCTGTTTTTATCCAACCTTTTTTTGTCTAACCACCATGTCGTAAAATTGCCTTTACAAACGTTACTGTGGAAATTTCAGCAGTTTTAACCAGAACTTAATACACTTAAAAGATGTTCTGATGTGTGACGGATATCTTCCCGTTTCCCCATAGAAAACAAGTACTAGTATATGTATGTACAAGGTATGAATATTTCGTCTCCTCAGAAATCCCAAAAGGTGTTGGACATGGTTGCATTTTAAACCCACAATTGTTCTCTTTATTTTTTTATTTAGCCCTTGAACTATCAAAAAGGGAAAAACATGGTATTCAAATTATGCCAGGAGCCATTGAGGTATTTTGCTACTATTTTCTGTCGATGTAATTCTCTTGTCAGACACTGTAACACCTTAACAAAACCAACATAACATATTAAAGGAAGAGGCAGATTTGCTTAAAGTTATCAGTCAGTATGGCTAAAACAGAAATCATTAATTTTTTATTTAGAATGGATGGGCATTCATCAGTGCGTGAAATAAACGGTTTTATGGAAATGGTGAAGTCAAAGTAGTAAATTCTTATAAACACCTAAGGATGATATTTTCGACTAAGCCAAGATTAAGTTTTGCATGGTGTAAATCTTGCAGGGAGGGGTAAAACATTGTAATCGAAATCTTTATTTTAAAAAACAATAATGATAAAGAAAAAAAAAAGAAAAAAAAGAAAGAAACAAACCGAAAGAGAGAAGCAAAAAACAAAAAACAACAAAACAGAAACAAACAACAATAACAACAACAGCAAACAACAAAAAACACAAACAACCATACAAAAATCCCCATTCCCAACGCTCAGTTCAGTGGACTGTTCTCTATTTGGGGATTTCTTTGACACACAAATAGAACCTTTCCCTACATATACGTCCGAAATAATTCACAAATACAAGAAATACATTTATTCGCTATCAAACAATTATTTTAATGTCGCAATTCATTCGTCGAATACTGTATGTACTCTAGGGCAAGAGGGATTGATTGATAATTTTTATTTGGATTGATAATATGGATTTGAGTGATTACCTGTATTTTTTAGGGTTAGCGGTAAGTATTCACATACTGTTTTTGTCTTCAGGCCCTTGATCTGAGAAGGGGCTATCGTTAATAATCGAAACTAATAACTTCAAGTAAACTTAGACAGAGAGAGGGAGAGAGAGGGGGTGGGGAAGACGGGGGGGGAGAGAGAGGGGGTAGGAGAATGGGAGCAGCTGCAGAAGAAGAAGAAGAAACCGTATGTGAGAGAGAGAGAGAGAGAGAGAGAGAGAGAGAGAGAGAGAGAGAGAGAGAGAGAGAGAGAGAGAGAGAGAGAGAGAGAGAGAGAGACAGACAGACAGACAGACAGACAGACAGACAAGGAGAGATGTTTCCTTGAAGGTAAAAAGAAAAAACATGAACATTGACTTTCACCTTTTAAAAATAATCGCAGTCTTTAAAAAAAAAAGAGTACAGGTATTAAAAACTAAAACGACAGAAGACATATGCCAGGAAGTTACGATATGAATACAAAGTAGGGTGTTCACAACAGAGTTATTTGCATGAAAATGTTTATGAGCCCTACATTGACAAAAAAGACGGGATCACATAAAAATTGCATATGCAAATTTTGTAGATAAAGTAACATCCAGTACCAGAGAAGAGAGAGAGGGGGGAGGGGGGTAGGCACAAAGAGAGAGAGAGTAAAGGCAGGATAGGGCACAATCATAGATCAGCAGTGGCGTGGATTTTTTTTTACTAAGTATATTATATAACAATATTGAGAGAGAGAGACAGACAAACAGACGGACGGACAGAGACAGAGAGAAACACACACAGACACGAAGGGGAACTGAATTTAATTGAATGAATTTTATTTAAAGATGGTTATAGCATAAGCAAACATGTTATTTTACAACCAGCCCTCTAGGCAAAAAAACACCCACCCACCCACCCCCAAAAAACCAACAAAAACCAGCCGCCATGGCGCAGTGGTTAGCGCCTTGGATTTCGAACTGGAAGGTCGCGGGTTTGAGTCCCATTGTCATAGGGACTTTTTGGACTCCGGCCGGCTCCTACCCAGAGTGAATGTGCTGTGACTGGGACCACACAGTCGCGCTTCGTCCACTTTATGGATGCGAGTTTGAGAGTGTTGCTCAAATTACCTGACCAACACTGCAGGTGTCTGTATCTCTCGGAGCCCGGTTGACGCCGGGATATATTATGATAGTAAGTGTAGGGTACAACCCTGTCAAGTAGTATCAAAGCATATGCACTTCCACAGCAGCAGCATTACGTCATCCACATTGTCATTGATCATCATGCAATTTAAAAAAATTGCCTCTGATTCGGTAGTCCCAGTTGCTCTGGTCTCATGGTGGCCTCAGATTCAGTTTCCCCACACACTTCTGTGCCTGTGGTGAGTTTGTGTCAAAGCCTTTGGGGTTGGAGGTTCGCGGGGAGCGGTTGTTGGAGGGATATTGTGGTGGTTGCCACCTCGGGTGGGCAACTTACTCAGTCTGACTCCGCGACTGAGTTCATACTAAAGTCAGTAGGGGGCTTAGTAGGAGGTGTCCTGCGCATGTTAGCTCAGAACAGGCACCACTGAACACCACCAAAGTTACCAAGCAGCAGTGCAGGGTGCCTCTGGATGGTGGCCCCATGGCGGCCTGATATTGATAGGCTCCCTGTAGGCTTCCCACCCTGGGGTTGAGACATAACGAATCTGGGTATGGCTGTGGCCGGAGATTGGGATGAGAGGCGTGGGAACAGCAGGATGGGGAAGCAAAAAACAACAACGAAACTTTCAACCGAACAACAGACAAACAACAAAATGTTGTCCAAAATGTAAGTACATAATTATTGTAAACATACAACTTTAAAAACCTTACTGAAGAGAAGAGAGAGACAGACAGATTGACTGACAGACAGACAGAGACAGACAGACAGACAACAGAAAAGGCACACATACAGACAGATAGAGACAGAAAGAGTCAGAAAAACAAAAAGAGGGGGAGGGGGGGGGGGGAACGAGAGAGCGAGAGAGACAGACAGACAGACAGACAACACAAGAGACAAAACCTGACAGACACACAGTCGCGGTAACAGACAAAAGAGAAAAATAGGACAGGTTCCCAGAGACAAAAAGCCAAAGCCATAAAAAGCTCAGAAAAAGAGACAGAGCGTCAAAAAACAGACAGACAGACAGACAGGGAGACAAAGAGAAGGAGAGATATTTTTCTCAAAGTTTAAGTTACACTAGCCAGAATTAACACATTTTGTGAGCAAAACCGTGGATTGCAGTGTAAGCATAACATGTAGAAAATAAGTGTGTGCAGGTGATATCAAATGCACGAGTGTGTGCCGGCAATATCACATGCAGGTGTGTTAAAGTAATATCAGATGCACGAGTGTGTGTGCAGGTAATATAAGATGCACGAGTGTGTTTGTGTGCAGGTAATATCAGATACACAAGTGTGTGCGGGTAATATCAGATGCACAAGTGTGTGCCGGTAATATCAGATGCACAAGTGTGTGCAGGTAATATCAGATACACAAGTGTGTGCAGGTAATATCAGATGCACAAGTGTGTGCAGGTAATATCAGATGCACAAGTGTGTGCCGGTAATATCAGATGCACAAATATGTGCAGGTAATATCAGATGCACAAGTGTGTGCAGGTAATATCAGATGCACAAATATGTGCAGATAATATCAGATGCACAAGTGTGTGGAGGTAATATCAGATGCACGAGTGTGTGCAGTTAATATCAGATGCACAAGTGTGTTCAGGTAATACCAGATGCACAAATATGTGCAGGTAATATCAGATGCACAAGTGTGTGCAGGTAATATGAGATGCACAAATGTGTTGCAGATAATATCAGATGCACAAGTGTCTGTAGGTAATATCAGATGCTCAAGTGTGTGGCAGTTAATATCAGATGCACAAGTATGTGCAGGTAATATCAGATGCACAAATATGTGCAGATAATATCAGATGCACAAGTGTGTTGCAGGTAATATGAGGTGCACAAGTGTGTGCAGATAATATCAGATGCACAAGTGTGTTGCAGGTAATATCATATGCACGAGTGTGTGCAGGTAATATCAGATGTACGTGCTCGGGGACGGGACAGCCTGGCGTTCGTTTCCAGTGTTGCACTCGAAGTCTTACCGCCCAGGATCGATCCCAGGTTTGAGCTACCACTGATACCACTCCCGTTCAAAGGGATTTTTCCTTCTGGAGTTAACATTCAGTGCCGACTCCACTCCCCTGAAAGTCCTTTGGATGAGACTATAAACCGAGATCCCGTGTGTGAACACACATGCAGAACTTCTTATGCACACGTTAAAAGCCGTTCCGACTTTTGGAAAAGTGGGCTATTTCGTGCTGGTGGTAGCCAGTGACAAAATCGTGTTTTTTTTAAATGCATGCACGCTGGTGTCGTGTTGAGACGTTATCTGCGAATTCGGAATGCGGCTACCTAAATGGTGGGCAAAAAACCTTGTTTAAATTAAGTGTATGGAATAAAATTTGCATTTTCTTACAGAAAATGCGTCATGCACTATAATGCCCTTTTCTCCCTACATGTACTAGGTCACTGGGGGAAAAAACAGGTTCTTCCAGGAGATTTTCTTGGATTCAAAAACTACTTTAGGCATGAAAATTTTTATTTTAAAATCTTTAAAATTCTTACATGCATCAAGAAACCTTGTAACCCATAAATACATCAGCTATAGTAAGACTCGTCATTATTTCTGAATCGTGCCTCTGTATATCATTCCGTGATAGAAGCTTGCTTAATGCAGACGACTTTTATATCTTGCTGTCTACAATTTTCGCATCCAGTTCCATTAATTTGAGCAGGGATACGAAACGTCTGCATATCTTGGCAGACCAACTTTAACGTCCAACTTTTTTCTGTCAATCCCTCATAAATTGGAAGCCGAACGTCTTTTTTTTAAATTTTAAGTCATGGTGCCTGTTGCAATATTCATGAGGCGTGTCCTCAGAAACTGCAAACTATCATCAGAAAACTAAGAAGTATATGTGCAATAAAATGCCTTTTCCGTCTCATTGCTGAAAGCAATACAAATCACAATGTTTCCTCACAAGAGACGTGTTCAAGGATTGAGACATAAATCCTTGCTATCATATAATAAATATATTAGAGACAGTTTAATGATACGGCAATGTCGACGCTGTGGCAATACGACATTCTTTGTGAGGTTTTGTTTTCGTGTCCTTTGGGGTTGTTTTATTTATAGATTTCTTGCGCCCATGTACTAGTCAGTGTTTCAGCGCCTTCAGCCCATAGTCAGGACCACAAAAAAATGGACTGCTGATAGCATAGCTAGTCTGCAAGGCTGCTTTGATTGCACTGACTGGGATATGTTTTATAACGTGTGTTCAGATCTGAATGAGCTCACTGATGTTATTTGTTCTAATATTTCATTTTGTGTTAGTTGTGCCATTCCAGCTAAGGAGATAACCATTTACCCCAATAACAAGCCTTGGGTTACAAAGGATCTGAAACGTATATTGAACAAAAAGAAAGTAGTATTTTACACAGGCACAGAACAACAAAAGAAGGAAGTAAATAAAGAAGTCAAAGCTGCTGTTGCACAGGTAAGACGTATATAATTATAAAAATAAGATAGAAGACAAGTTTGCAGGGAACAATTTTTGTGCTGCATGGCAGGGTATCAAAAATGTGTCTGCAGTAAACATGGTAGGTGTCCAACATAGGTCAAAGATCAGTTTGCTGGGGGTATGTGATAACAACTTACCAGACCATTCAAACGTATTTTTACTCTCTTTGAAAAGCAGGATTTCTCAGATGAAATAAACGACCTGAAGCAATCCCTAGTTTTTGAGAATAGCATCATTGTTGATGGAGAAGTTATCTGCAAACACTTAAAGGCAATAAATAATAACAAATCTCCTGGACCAGATGGTATATGCGGTAGAATCCTGAAATTCTGCGCTACTGAACTTGCCAGTGTCCTTCAACACCTTTCCAGGCCTCACTGGATACTTGTCAGATTCCAGTTATTTGGAAAACTTCCAATGTAATACCTCTTCCAAAGAAACCCAATTCTTCTCGGCCTAACGATTTTAGACCTGTAGCTCTCACATCTCTTGTGATGAAAACGATAGAAAAGATTGTAAAATCTCTCATTCTTTCCGCTACAGAGAAAGACCTTGACCCACTACAGTTTGCGTACAGGTCTCGAAGGGGGTGGCGAAGATGCCAAACTATTCATTTTGAACAAGTTGTATAGCCACTTGGAAACACCTGACTCTCATGCCAGAATCTTGTTCGCTGACTTTAGTTCAGCTTTCAATACAATGCAGCCTCACGTTCTGGTTAACAAAATAATTTCAAAATTTGACGCAGACAATCAACTTTTTGTTGGCTGATTGAATTTTTAACCAACAGACCACAGCGTGTTTTTGCCAACAAAATATCTTCTTCGGTTACATTTATCTGCACTGGCTCTCCACAGGGTTGCGTCCTCTCACCACTTCTGTGCAATCTATACACAGATGATTCCAGAAGCATATGTGTAAATTCCTTTCTGGTAAAGTTCGCAGACGAACAGTGCTCCGTTATCTCTCTTATCTGGATCAGTCTTAGACCACGGTCCAGCCCTCACCGAGTTTGTACACTGGTGTGATGAGGCCTATCTAGAGCTAAATGTTTCTAAAACTAAAGATCTGCCTATCGACTTCAGAAGATCAGGGCATACTTCTAAGAATATTATTATCCATAATCAAGAAGTTGAAAACGTTTCGAACTATAAGTATCTGGGAACTGCTTTGGACCACAAGTTAAACTGGGACGTTAACACTGACGCTATTGTCAAAAAGGAACAACAACGTGTGTATTTTCTGAGGAAACTGAACTCACTTTTTGTAGACAAAAGGATTCTTTCCTTGTTTTACAAGTCTTACATAGAGAGTGTTCTATGTTTTGCTTTCATTTGTTGGTACAATAACCTTAGTGTTAAAAACAAGAATGGCCTGCAGAGAATTGTAAGAATCTGCTCAAAAATAATTGGAGATGAACAAAGAGATCTTATGTCGTTCTGCAATCAGCAGCTTGTACCAAATCCACTGCCAATTTGGCTTATCCCTCCCATGCTTTTTCCAGAATTTCAGTTGTTGCCTTCGAAACGCCGTTTTCAGTGCCCCATCAGTTATACAAACAGAAAAAGAAATTCTTTTGTGCCAGTAAGCATTCGAATTCTGAATTCACAATGATGTTGACTACCTAGTTTTTACATTAATTTTCTCTGAATTACTTGCCTGATTGTCATTGTCATGAGTGTAGTCAATACATAATTGTGTGTGTGTGTGTGTGGTGTGTGTGTGTGTGTGTGTGTGTGTGAGTGTGTGTGTGTGTGTGTGTGTGTGTGGTGTGTGAGTTGTGTGTGTGTGTGTGCTTGAGTCTGTCTTCTATTTAATTGTTCTTAAAACATTGAATTCATACACTGGTGTATGGTGTGGGTGTGCGTGGGTTGTGTTCGCACACGCACACACGTGCGTGTGTACATGTTGCGAATGTTCGTGCGTAAATAATAAGTTTTTATATCTTCTAGTCAATTTTTTCTAAACATTGTGTTCACAATTGGTGTGTGTGTGCGCGCGTGCGCGCGAGCGCGTGTGTGTGTGTATGTGTGTGTGCGCATGCGCGCGCGTGTGTGTGTGTGTATATGTGTGTGTGTCTGTTCGTGACATTTTTATTTGAAGTCATTTTGGAATGTTTTAACCAATATGAAATGTAGCTTTTTGTGTCTTTTGATATTTTGATGCGTATCAATCTGCCTGTCAGTATTGTAATTGCCCTTCATGGAATGATTAAAGTGGTTTTTGACTTTGACTGTGACTGTGACTTTGACTTTGAATTTCCGTTTACAAATTGTGCCTGTTGTAAACCGCTACTGGTTTAACTATGTGTCTATTCAGAAAGAAAGCCGTCAGCGCCTGGGGTTTATCACAGTTCTTGATTAAACCATTGACGCTGGGGGCAACAGCAAAGTGAGAGGCTGTATGACCAGTGGCTTTTTCACTCATGGAATTCCACTTTACAGCTTAGTCTTTAGTGATCGACTATGACTCTCTGACTAGGAGGCTTGACTTGCACAGCCCTTATGTGCTGCAGCCCTGGGGGGCTAGTTGGCCTTTGGAGAACATCTCCAACGCTGACTGTCCTAATGCCCACTTGGCCGAGAGAGTGGGGATGTACTGTGGGTCAAGGCATCTCCACTATAATCAAATTTATGCCCAATTTCCGAAACAGCAGCTGCCTCCTCTGCTGTTTTGGAGGTCATCGTCGAAATAACGACGGACTAACATACATACATGCATACATTCAGAAAGACGTTGTTAACAAGAAACAGCAAACAGCTTATAACTTGTCTTAAGGCAGAAAACATTTCCCTCATTTGCTATCTGACAGATAGTAGATATGTTCTATCTGCCAGGTTACAAATGAGTTAAATGCTTTCTCGGCTAGAGCTACGAGGAATACAAATGAGGACATACCATTTAGGTAGCCGCATTCCGACTTCGGGGTTGGTATCTGAAGACGACACCCGTGTGATGCTGGGTTGTTTTTTTCTGTCCTTCGTTTCTACCGGCACACAATGGGTTTTTAACGTGTAGGCAAGATGTTCTGAGTGCATTGGCACGCGTGGCCTCGGTTTATAGTCTCTAGTCTCACCCGAAGGACTGTCACATTCAGTTCTTTTTTTTTCGTCAAACTAAGAAGACAGGGTGAGGCTAGTCAAGTCAAGTCAAGTCAAGACAAAAGCCACTTTAACATCATCCCATCATTGGGCAAATCAATGACGAACAGGATATTTACGCAAACAAATCTCAACTGACACAAAAAGCACTTTTCCATATTTGTTATAACATTGCAAAATGACTTCACAAAAAAAAAGTTACAAACACACACTGCAAACGAAGCGTGCGACACACACATACACACACATATATACTCACGTGACACACAACAATTGTAAAAAAATGTTAAACCATTACTAGAAAATATAAAAACAATTATTACCGCGCACAATACGCAAACACAGACACATGCAGCGACTGACGATGCCGCAACGACAACACAGCACGCACACCCACAATCACAGAATAACTTTTAAAATCAATTTCAAGACCATACATAAACACACGAGCTATACACACACACCACACCAACCCACCCACACAACACAACACACACACACACCACGACACACACCCCACACACACACACACACACACACACACACACACACAAGCATCGATCTAGTATGACTACCTCTCAACAATGACAACATGCCCAAATAAGTTCAGAGAAATGTAAAAAACAGAATCGACCCAAACCTCACAGTTACTCTTGCAGGCGAACATCTAACCATCCGTTAACCCAAAACTAGGACCATCAGGTACATTCGGAGTGGCAACCAGTCTAACCATCATTCTTGTGTGTGCATATGACAACAGGATATTCTTGTCAATGCATACTCAACTGAACTGAATAACATCACTTTTCCCGTTTTGTTGTTATAACGCTTTAGACGCAAATCCTATCACTGATGTAAAAAAAAAAAAAAGGAAACTGCAAACAAAGCAAAAACATGTCAGCTAAACAATGGTATAATCTCAAGATGACCACACAAAAAATACTGTAAAAAGAAATGATGCATTCAAAACAAATCCTGAGAGATAGACACACACACACACACACACACATACACGCGCGCGCGCGCAATATAATACTTTGAAGAACACAGACACATACCCGCAAGCGAGCATGCACGCATGCACGCAACGACATACACATGCACGCATGCTCACACAATCACATGGTAACATTTTAAAGAACAGACACACACACACACACACACTTGCGCACGCGCGTATACACACACACACACACACACACACACACACACACACACACACACACACACACAATCACATGGTAACACTTAAAAGAACAGACACATACACTTGGCGCACGCGCTTGTACACACACACACACACACACACACACACACACACACACACACACACACACACACACACACACACACTTCAGGCTTCCGACTCTAGATGGCTCCTTGTGCTTTGCCCAATGACAACAATCCTATACATTCCAGCAGAAATGAAACAGAAAGACAAATCGTGCCTGACAAAACTGCAGACAGATTGCCAGGCTGACTCTACAACCACGTGATGAAAAGTCCCCAAAACTAGGGTTGGGGGATAAGGGGGGGGGGGGGGTAAATGTTGATGAAATATGGTTGAATATTTCAAACAGCACCATCATCACTATAGTATTGTATTGTATTGTATTGTATTGTATTGTACTGTCTTTCTTGTGCTTAGAAACAGAACAACTGAAAAAAACCTTTATTCCAGAAGAAATAGAAGTACAAGCAGAACTAAACTTCCCTAAAAGGGCAAACTATATATCCTCCCTAAATGCCCATTTGTACATATGTATCTGATCTTGAACAAAACTCTAAAACACATTTAGTTATTCATTTATTATTTTATTTATACCACTTTAAGTCACGGCAGATTTCTCTGCGTGAAATTCGGACTGCTCTCCCCGGGGAGAGCGCGTCGCCACAAGAGCAGCGCCACCGATTTTTTTTTTCTTTTTCCTGTCTGCAACTGCATTTGTTTCCTTATCAAGTGGCTTTTTTCTTCAGAATTTTGCCAGGGGTTGTTGCCGTGGGGTTTTTTACGTGCGCTAAATAATTATGTGTAACACGGGGACCTCGGTTTATCGTCTCATCTGAAAGACTAGCGCCCAGATCACCACATCAACATATTACGGACAAACATGAAGCAATATTAAACCTTTGCCCATCGTAGGAAATGAATAATGCACATTTTGACACAGAGGTGACTAATGTAACCCAAAATGAAAATCTGAATATATTGCCTACTAATGTTCAATCCGTTGTTGTTGTTGTTGTTGCTGTTATTGTTGTTGTTGTTGTGCGTTTCCAGCTTAACACTCTGGGGGTCACCCAGAACATGCACTCTGACTCACTCATCCCACCTGGGAATCACTGTGAGATTAAAATTGCACACTGAATGAGAAGTTTGCGCGTATGATTGCTTTTAAGTACTTCGCCATATAGGCAGCCATACTCCGACCTAAGATTTTTTCTCCTTTAAAGGAGAGTGCAGGATTGTTATGTTAAGAGCTTGTCATGGCTGAAGGCAAATCTCAACACAACATTTTACAACATAACAACATTTTAGTGTAGGCCTTGGCAATGAGCTGACACCATTAACTGACACAGCTTTTGGCCTGGGCCAAATCCCACATTCATTCTTAAGTACTCTGATCACTTGCAAATCTACACAGACGGATCACGCCTAAATAATCGTCTCTTCTTATCTTGTCTTATCTGGTCTCGTCTTGCCTTGTATTGTATTGTATTGTATTGTATTGTATTGTACTATGTTGTGTTTATTGTACTGTATTGTATTGTATTGTATTGTACATCACCTTAAATCGCGGCAGATTTCTCTGCGTAAAATTTGGGCGGCTCTCCATGGGGAGAGCGTGTCGCCACAAGAGCAGCGCCACCCATTATTTTTTTCTTTCTCTTCCTGTCTGCATGTGTATTAAATTTCCTTTCCCTATCAGAGTGCCTTTTTTCTACAGAACTTTGCCAGGAAGAACTCTCTTGTTGCCTTGGGTTCTTTTACGTGTGCTAAATGCGTGTTGCACACGGTACATCGGTTCGATCCGAAAGACTAGCACCCAGATCACCACTCACGGTCTAGTGAATGGGAGCGAAGTTTCGGGCTCAAACGGAGATCAATCCACCATACACTCAGAACCAGGACTTTTCGCTTTCCAAACAGGTGTGTAACCTCTAGACCCCCGATCCACCATCATCCCCATCGTCATCGGTGATCGTCAACATCATCATTATCATCTACATTTTCATTATTATTAACAGCATTATCATTGCCCATAAATGTTACCGCTATCATCAACAGTAGCTTGGTTCTGCTTCCATGTTGTTTTTACATTCAACAGGGGGATTTTTACCCTTTTTTTTCCATACAACACTCAACATCCCCCAAACCCCCCCCCCCCCCCCCCCCCCACACCCCCCAACTTCTGAAGTACATTTCCTCCTGTTAACAGTATAAATAAACGACTTTCTGACAAGGAACCATTACCTGTTGTCATGTTGTTTGGACTTATCACGTATTTCAAAGACATACTAAATGGTCTTTTTTGGGGGGTGGGGGGGGGGGGCGGTGTTTCTTTTCGTTCCTTGGGTAGAGCTCCGAGGTTCACCAATGGTGAGATAAATGAGTTTAAGAAATCTGTTCCTTAAGTTCCTTAGCTTCAAAGGCGCCCCAAAGGATTCGGAATCTGAGGGATCCGTGACGGTGACGGTTCCTTAAGTCAGTGTAAAGGGGCACACACAAACAGGGAAATGAAGTTTATTTTCTGTACATTCCTGACAGATCTGACCATGTCTACAATTTGGGGTATCATGTGTAACTGTTGATGTTGTTATCAATGGATAGCCAGGCAAAAAAAAGGAGACGGGGCTACCCTAAAATCAGTACACACTAGTATCACATAATTATTTTGTCAGGTTCAAAATTTGGTTTGAAAAGCTTGATGAAGGTTGTTACGATTTTGTGTCATTTCTGTTTGCATAGCGTTTATGTGCTTTTTTACATCATCCCCGTGTGTATCCAGTTTCGTAAATTCTGTCATCTGTTCCCACCGGCACACAATGGCCTACTCTTACGAAAAGCGGAACAGGATTTGATGTGTGCGCAAGATGTTCTGCGTGTATTCGCACACGGGGCCTCGGTTTATAGTCTTATCCGAATGACTTTTGGGTAGAGTGGAGTCTGCACTGATGTTTACTCCAGGGGAAAATATCCCCTTGGTCGGGAATCGAACCCGGGTCGTCAGATTGCCAGCGCAATGTTCTAACCACTAGGCTATCCCGTATCCCTGGTTGACTGGTTTAGGTTGCTGTTGTTGTGGAAGGGGAAGTGTTTTGTTTCGTTTGGGTTTTTGTTTTGTTGTTGTTGTTATAACGGAGGTCTTTGGCTGCTGGGACTTGGTTAGTACCTTGATGGTCTGGTACGCCTCTTTGCTGTCTCCTTTCGCCATTGCCTTCTCAACCTTGGAGCATTGTTCTGACATCCAGTTCCCCATGGCCTCAGTCATCTTCTTCTTGATCGACCTGTTGACTGTTCTATACTCTTCGGCTGTTTCTGGGTTTTTGTTCTTCACTGGCTTTAGCTCCCTACGTTGGTCGCACAGGTCCAGGATATCGTTGGTAACCCACGGTTGGTTCTTTTTCCTCTCTTTCCCAAGGATCTCCAGCGCTGTCTCCTGAATGGTCTTGCTGAAGGTCTCAGTGAGGTTGTTGATGTCATCTTGGAGGAAATTCAATGCTGCAAATCTGCCCCCTATCTCAGCTTTAAAGATTTCAGCGACTTCGGGGTCCTTCAGCTTTTCCATGTTGAACCGCAAACGGGGATTTCTCTTCTGGTTCTTGGTCTTCAGCTTGATCTGTAGGGTCATGAGTACCATGTCGTGGTCACTACCAATATCAGCGCCAGGGAAACTTCTTGTCTGGGCTTTGTTGATGCTCGACTTAAATCGTTTGGGGGCCAAGATGTAGTCAATCTGGTTATGTGTCTTTCCATTTGGTGAGTGCCACGTCGTTCTTCTTGATGTCTTGTGGGGGTATAAGGTGTTGGCGACAGTAAGATTGTGGCTGCTTGCGAATTCCAAAAGTCTGAGACCTCTATCATTAGTTTCGTCCACGCCAAAACGGCCTACTGTCCCCGGCCATTGGTCATAAGCGTCAGGTCCGATCTTGGCATTCCAGTCGCCCTGGATCACGAGAAAGTCCTTCTTTGGAGTTGATTTGATGGCGCTCTCTAAATCTTCGTAGAAACACTCGATTGCTTCATCATCGTAGTCTGATGTTGGTGCATAGACTTGTATGATGGTCATGTTGTGTGGTTTTGCTGCGACACGCATGGAGATCAGTCTGCTTGAAATTGGGGTACAGCTGATGACACTGTTAGTCCTCTTCTTGTTGACAAGAAATCCTACTCCGTGTTGGTGTTTGGATGTCGTCGCCACTATACCATAGTTTGTGATCCTCCTCTGTAGTTTGCTTCGCCGAATCCAACCCAACGGACTTCGGCCAGTCCCAGTATGTCCCATTCGTATCTTCGAAGTTCGTGGGTTAGCTCTTGGAGCTTCCCACATGCGTGTAAGGTACGGATGTTCCATGTACCAATGATGGTCCTTTCAGCCTGGAGTTTGATAGCTGTAGTTTGCGTCCCAGTCGCATATTTTCCACCTCCATCCTGGAATGCTCCAATGGAAGGCGCGGTTGTTGGTATTCCGGGCCTCAACCGATCCGGCATGTCTTTCCTTGTCAAAGAGGGGTCAGTCCTTACAGAGAGCGCCACTATCATGAAGAGATGGACAGAATATTGCAGAGACCTGTACAACTACAAGCTGAAGGCTGATCCGAACAAACTTCACGAGCAAGATCCCAGACCATCAGATCCTGAAAGCACACAGGTGCTGGAGGAAGAGGTAGAAGAAGCAGTAAGATCCCTAAAAGGGAGGCAAGTCACCAGGGTTTGACAACATCCCGGCTGAGCTCATCAAGAACGGAGGCCCAGAGATGATCAAGGCATTAACAATCTCCCCAACGCATCTGGACCAGCAAAGGTGGCCTGAACAGTGGACCCAATCCATCATAGTTCCACTTCCAAAGAAGGGAGACCTGAAGAAGTGCCAAAAAATTACAGAACAATCAGTCTGTTTAAGCCATCCAAGCAAGTTATGCTACGCATTCCCTTTGAACAGACTGAAACCACAAGCAGAAGAAATCCTATCAGAAGAACAGGCAGGATTCAGACCAGGTCGAAGCACGTCGAACAGATCTTCAACATCAGAATGCTCATAGAGAGCATATCCAACATCAGTACAGCTCTACAACAACTTCATTGACTTCAAGAAGGCCTTCCGTCGATGTGGCAAGAAGCTTGGGGGCAAGTCATGAGAGACTATTAGCTTCGACGAGGACCTGATTAAAAGTCATCAAGGCGCTGTATGACAGCCCCCACAGTGCAGTCCTCATGGGTGGAGAAATCGGGGAGTTCTTCCGGACTTCATTTGGAGTTCGAAAAAGGGCCCTCCCCGCTATCCCCCGTTCTTTCAACGTTTTCCTGGGAGAACATCATGCAGGAGGCCCTCCTTGGCTTCAAGACCACAATCACAATAGGAGGAGGCCAGTCTGCAATTTTTCGTTTTCGCAGACGATATTGATTCAGGGGCCCCGCAGTGAAGAAGAACTCCAGGATCTCACCACCAGACTGGAAACATCAGCCAATGCCCACGGTATGGAGATCAGCACGGAAAAGAGCAAGATCCTAGTGAACAGTACCACACCGACCACTCCCACCGCATCCAAGATGAGTGGCGAGACACTAGAGGAGGTGGAAAACTTTCAAAATACCCTTTGGAGCAGTCATCACCAAAGAAGGCACGAGCACAAAAAAGAGGGGAAGATCAGACTTGCTGTGGCACTCTCTCCATGACTAAGCTGGCGAAAGTGTGGAGAAAACCACAACATCAGAACCCACACTAAGGTCCCAATCTACAAGGCACTCGTCACATCCATTGCCTTGTACAGCTGTGAAGATGGACACTTACTGCCGATTTAAAAAACGTCGCATTCAAGCCTTTGAGATGAAGTGCCTCAGGCGGATCCTGAACATCACCTACAGAGACCGCAAAACCAATGACTACGTCTGGCAGCAGATCGAGGCACTGGCTGGAAACAAAAACCATTGCTAGATACAGTCAAACGGAGGAAACTGAAGTGGTTGGCCACACAACAAGGCTAACAGCCTGTCAAAGACAGTCCTGCAGGGAATGGTGGAAGGAGCAAGGAGGCAGGGACGACCACGCAAAAGCTGGATATCCAACATCAAGGAGTGGACCGGCCTCACTGTACCAAGCCTCCTGAAAACAGCCCAGGACAGAACCATTTGGCGGTCCACTTGCAGCGTCCGTGCGGGTACCCCAACGGTTGTCCCGACCAAGGGATGAGTGAGTGAGTGAGTTGTTGTTATTGTTGGGGGCACTTTTGTTTCCTTGGTCATTTTCTTTAAACATTTTTATTACTTCTTTTTTTGGTTCTTCTGCTTTTCTTTTTAAGAAAAGTTTATGATTGTATAAAAAAGATCAGGTATATAAAATCAGTATTTTTCACAAGTAGGGCGTTTAAAACAGAACAGTAATAAAACTATCTTTATAGGATTTCTCAAAGAAAACTGTTTAGAAAAGTACATATTAAAGTATAAAAATAGCGCGCATACGATGAATAACTTTTTCTTCATTTGTTATATCTAGTCTATTTTTCAAACGGACTAATTTTATAAGGAATGTGTAACTCCTGGCTCTCAGCATTAAATCAATCTAAAATGGAAACCACTGTTTTTCTTGACTTCAAAAAGGCTTTTGACCTTGATGGTCCCTCTGCCTTCCTAACAAAACTCTCGTTCTTTTCAAATAACCCTGACTCACATGTTCCTTTTCATTCATACATAATGAAAGGAACTAGTTCGTGTTTTACAATGGGAAAATCTCCCCTAAAGGTTTGGTCACATTATGGAGTCCCCCAGTGTGTTGTGTCACGCCCTCTCCTCTTTTGCATCTGAATTAATAACCTACTATTACTTATACCAAACATAATCTAAATTCTTGAAAACAAAATCAGAGATATTTGACACCTGTCTCCAGCAAAGGTTTCAATGCATGATCACAACTGAGTAAATCAAAATGTTAAATGATACATCCAGCCAAAACCAAAAAACGGCACATCACTACAGAGTAAACCTTTCTAAAAGCAAAATAAAACGCCACACAGGTGCCAATATTGTGTGATTATCATGTAGAGTTGTATCACCCTTGCCAAACAACGAAGCTGAAACATCAAATTTGACATCATCAGGTAAGAAATCTATGGCGATCACACGAAACTGATGGAAAAGAGGGCAGTACATCAGATAGTGGGCAGCACCCTCTATAGCGTCGCCAGACTTGCAAGCGGAATTGTCGGTTAAACAGCCTTGGGGTAAGTTATATTTTACATCATTCATTTCTAAGTTTCCAGTGTGTTGCTTTTTAATTCCCTTGTGGGTGCATAGTAGTATTTAGGCAGGATAGTGTCCATTTTATTTAGATATTGCTTAAGAAAGCTTAAGGAATTATATTGCTTTGGCTTCTTCCGGCAAATTAGTCCAAAGATTTGTCGCAGAGGTGAAATATGAGGACTTGTACAATTCCTTTCTGCAGCGTTGTAGCTATCTTTCTAGCGGGTTTCGATGATGATACAGGTTCACCTCTATGGGCTGGTTGTTGTTGTTTGGGTTTTTTGCCTTTTTCTCCTATTTTGTTCACCTCTGTCCCTTTATCATTCAATGAAGAAATGTATATTTTAGGGAAGCTCTTGGATTTTGATGTGTAACCAGCCACGCTACTGTCATTTCATTTTCTTTGGTCATGGCAGCAAACCTTTGTATTGACCAAGATACACTTTGATGGTCTTCACCTTAACCTATTCCGCAGTCTTATAGACAGTTGAGATACCACTGAAGATTTTGCAACCAGCTTCCTCCACTCTTCGCGGTCCTTAATTCTCCACAGCAAGTCGTTACACTCAAGACCAGTGCTCTTTCTGATGTTGCCTTCCCATCGTTTCCTCTGTCTACCTCTTCATCTCCCTTCTTGTACTGTTTCCTGTAGGATAGTCTTCGTCCATCCAGATGTAAAATTAACTTGGTGAATTTGCTTCTATTCGAAACATTCATTACCCCAAAACAAAACAACAACAAATCAACAGGTTGATGAATATTTAGAACGGAATATAGAACACAACAACAAATACAACAAACACAGACTGTGCACTTTTACCGAAAATGGAATGCTGAGAATCCGGAAAAACTTTCCTCACTGTAAATAAGTTTGAAGTTATGAACGCGGTCAAGAAAGGTGAGTTGACTACCGAGCGTGAGCTCATTAAAGAGACAGCGAGGAGAAGGGCAATATATCCAGGTAGCTGTGGCCTTTATCGTCCAGGCAACACGACCAGCGCCTGTAGATGCGAGGACAAGACGGACAAAGTGAGCAATGAAAAGACAGAGGACAAGACGGACAAAGTGAGCAATGAAAAGACCGAGGACAAGACGGGCAAAGTGAGCAATGAAAAGACAGAGGACAAGACTGACAAAGTGAGCAATGAAAAGTCAGAGGACAAGACGGACAAAGTGAGCAATGAAAAGACAGAGGACAAGACGGACAAAGTAAGCAATGAAAAGACAGAGGACAAGACGGGCAAAGTGAGCAATGAAAAGACAGAGGACAAGACGGACAAGGTGAGCAATGAAAAGACAGAGGACAAGACGGACAAGGTGAGCAATGAAAAGACAGAGGACAAGACGGACAAAGTGAGCAACGAAAAGACAGAGGACAGGACGGACAAAGTGAGCAACGAAAAGACAGAGGACAAGACGGACAAAGTGAGCAATGAAAAGACAGAGGACAAGACGGACAAAGTGAGCAATGAAAAGACAGAGGACAAGACGGGCAAATGAGCAATGAAAAGACAGAGGACAAGACGGACAAAGTGAGCAATGAAAAGACAGAGGACAAGACGGACAAAGTGAGCAATGAAAAGACAGAGGACAAGACGGACAAACTGAGCAATGAAAAGACAGAGGACAAGACGGACAAAGTGAGCAATGAAAAGACAGAGGACAAGACGGACAAAGTGAGCAATGAAAAGACAGAGGACAAGACGGACAAAGTGAGCAACGAAAAGACAGAGGACAAGACGGACAAGGTGAGCAATGAAAAGACAGAGGACAAGACGGACAAAGTAAGCAATGAAAAGACAGAGGACAAGACGGACAAAGTGAGCAATGAAAAGACAGAGGACAAGACGGGCAAATGAGCAATGAAAAGACAGAGGACAAGACGGACAAAGTGAGCAATGAAAAGACAGAGGACAAGACGGACAAAGTGAGCAATGAAAAGACAGAGGACAAGACGGACAAAGTGAGCAATGAAAAGACAGAGGACAAGACGGACAAAGTGAGCAATGAAAAGACAGAGGACAAGACGGACAAAGTGAGCAACGAAAAGACAGAGGACAAGACGGACAAAGTGAGCAACGAAAGGTCAGAGGACAAGACGGGCAAAGTGAGCAATGAAAAGACAGAGGACAAGACGGACAAGGTGAGCAATGAAAAGACAGAGGACAAGACGGACAAAGTGAGCAATGAAAAGACAGAGGACAGGACGGACAAAGTGAGCAACGAAAAGACAGAGGACAAGACGGACAAAGTGAGCAATGAAAAGACAGAGGACAAGACGGACAAAGTGAGCAATGAAAAGACAGAGGACAAGACGGGCAAATGAGCAATGAAAAGACAGAGGACAAGACGGACAAAGTGAGCAATGAAAAGACAGAGGACAAGACGGACAAAGTGAGCAATGAAAAGAGAGAGGACAAGACGGACAAAGTGAGCAATGAAAAGACAGAGGACAAGACGGACAAAGTGAGCAATGAAAAGACAGAGGACAAGACGGACAAAGTGAGCAATGAAAAGACAGAGGACAAGACGGACAAAGTGAGCAACGAAAAGACAGAGGACAAGACGGACAAAATGAGCAATGAAAAGACAGAGGGCAAGACGGACAAAGTAAGCAATGAAAAGACAGAGGACAAGACGGACAAAGTGAGCAATGAAAAGACAGAGGACAAGACGGACAAAGTGAGCAATGAAAAGACAGAGGACAAGACGGCAAATGAGCAATGAAAAGACAGAGGACAAGACGGACAAAGTGAGCAATGAAAAGACAGAGGACAAGACGGACAAAATGAGCAATGAAAAGACAGAGGACAAGACGGACAAAGTAAGCAATGAAAAGACAGAGGACAAGACGGACAAAGTGAGCAATGAAAAGACAGAGGACAAGACGGGCAAATGAGCAATGAAAAGACAGAGGACAAGACGGACAAAGTGAGCAATGAAAAGACAGAGGACAAGACGGACAAAGTGAGCAATGAAAAGACAGAGGACAAGACGGACAAAGTGAGCAATGAAAAGACAGAGGACAAGACGGACAAATGAGCAATGAAAAGACAGAGGACAAGACGGACAAAGTGAGCAATGAAAAGACAGAGGACAAGACGGACAAAGTGAGCAATGAAAAGACAGAGGACAAGACGGACAAAGTGAGCAATGAAAAGACAGAGGACAAGACGGACAAAGTGAGCAATGAAAAGACAGAGGACAAGATGGACAAAGTGAGCAATGAAAAGACAGAGGACAAGACGGACAAAGTGAGCAATGAAAAGACAGAGGACAAGACGGACAAAGTGAGCAATGAAAAGACAGAGGACAAGACAGACAAAGTGAGCAATGAAAAGACAGAGCAGAACAAGCCCCATGTTCACGTAATCTTCAGTTATAAATTGTCAGCTGCTGGAGCGAAAAGGTCATGACTTGAATCATCAGCTTGGAAGTAGTTCTGTAAACTGAAAGGGCAAAGCGCTCTCTCTCTCTCTCTCTCTCTCTCTCTCTCTCTCTCTCTCTCTCTCTCTCTCTCTCTCTCTCTCTCTCTCTCTCTCTCTCTCTCCTCTCTCTCCTCTCTCTCTCTCTCTCTCTCTCTCTCGCAATGACAATAAATTGTTAAAGCACAAAGCGTCTTTCTCTTCTCTCTTCTCTCTCTCTATCTCTCTCTCTCTCTCTCTCTCTCTCTCTCTCTCTCTCTCTCTCCTCTCTCTCTCTCTCTCTGGAAAATGCAAATGCATTGCTTATTCAATGTACCATCTGGAAATAAAAATTTGACTTGAAAATTTGACTCTCTTCTCTCTCTCTCTCTCTCTCTCTCTCTCTCTCTCTCTCTCTCTCTCTCTCTCTCTCTCTCTCTCTCTCTCTCTCTCTCTCTCTCTCTCTCCTCTCTGGCAATGACAATAAATTGTTAAAGCACAAAGCCTCTCTCTCTCTCTCTCTCTCTCTCTCTCTCTCTCTCTCTCTCTCGGGGGGGGGGGGGGGGAACTTTCTGTAACTGACCTGGGTCAAAGTTTGGTGGGGTCACCTGGTTTCCTCTCTGCCCCCCGTGGAGTCTCTGCAGTATTTCACCCTGACTTGTCTGAGTGTAGGTGTGTTTGGAGCAAGTCAAGCCTGCTGAATGGGGTCCATCCTTCTCCAGCTTGGAGTCAGTTTGGTGAAGGAGGTTTAGTCTCCCGTATATTGCATGCTAGGTAGGCGTATATCACCCATACCATCGCTACCCCTACAGCTGCTCTTCTATTTAAATAAAAGAGGAATAGATTTTTCACTTTAGCACAAAATGTTATACATATGTTCGACGGATGCTATAGCCGAGTGGTTAAGACCGTTTGACTTCAAGCCCATTGCTCCATGAAGTCGTGGGTTCGAATGTTAGCGGCGTCTGGTGAATTAAGGGTGAGGATTTTTACCATCCCCCAGGTCAACTTCAAGTGCAGCCCTGCCAGTGCCTTAATTCCCTTCATGTATATACACATGCCGAAGATCGAACATACATCTGGCGTCCGGTGAATTAAGGCTGAAGATGTTTACGATCTCCCACATTAACTTAAGTGCAGACCTGCCAGTGCCTTATTTCCCTTCGTGTATATATACACACATTCACTGTTCACTCTTGACTGGTCCCGTAACCCGCCAGGGTCGTAGGGGCGCTGCATGGTGGATGAACGGTGGACCAGCTGGCTCCACTTAGCGCGGTCGTGGGCGAGTGCCTGGGTGACACTGAAGTCCTTCCCTGTCCGATCACGGATGTCGTCGGCCCACTTTCTCCTCTGTCTGCCCCGTCTTCTCTTCCCCTGGACTGTTCCTTGCAGGATGGTCTTTGCAAGTCCTTCTGAGCGTGTTACGTGCCCATACCATCTGAGTTTCCTCTTTTTCGCCGTGGTCAGTAGGTCTTCATAGTCCCGCTTTTGTTGAGTGATCTTTCTGCGGACTTCATTGTTGGTGACATGGTCCTTGTATGAGATGCCAAGGAGCCTTTTGAGGCATCTCATTTCTACTGCTTGGATCCCCCTTTGTAGATCTGCGTTCAGTTTCCATGCCTCACATGCGTAAAGCATGATTGAGATGACTAACGCGTTTAGTAACTTTACTTTGGTTCCGAGAGGGATGTTTCTGTCTCTCCATATGGTCTTCAGTCTTGCCATTGCTGCTGCTGTTTGTGCCGCTCTTGCTAGGATTTCGGTCTTCGATCCTTCCTCACTTATGATGGCTCCAAGGTACTTGCAATGGTCAACTGTCTCCAGTTCTTTTCCGCTGAGAGTGATCTTGGTGGTGATTGGCTGGGCACTGTTTGACATGAGCTTGGTTTTCTCGGCGCTGATTTCCATGCCGTATCGTGAGGATATTTCGTCCAGCTGCTTCACTAGGTTGGCCAGTTCCTCTTCATTTCCTTCCAGACCGTCAATGTCATCGGCAAACCTGAGGTTGGTGATTGTTCGCCCTCCAATGCTGACTGTGCCTGTGTGGTCTTCCAAGGCGTCAGTCATGATGCGTTCAAGGAAAATGTTAAACAGTGTCGGCGACAGCAGACATCCCTGTCAGACCCCAACTGAGGCACGGAACCATTCCCCTACCGTGCCCTGTACGAGCACTGCACTGGTGGCCTTTGAGTAGAGTTCCTTGATGATGTGAATCAGCTTCTGGCCCATGTTGAATTTGTTCATGGTGGCCCACAGAGCGTCATGCCATACTCTATCGAAGGCCTTAAAATCAATGAAGACGTGGAAGATGTCTTGTTGATGCTGGCTGTATTTCTCACACAGAACCCTCAGGTTGAATATCTGTTCTGTGGTGCTTCTATTTGGGCGGAAACCGGCCTGCTCTTCGGCATGATCTCTTCTGCCTGTGGTTTCACCTGTTCAGGATCACTTTTAGCATGACTTTACTGGCATGACTTATGAGGCTGATGGTCCTGTAGTTTTGGCACTGCTGGAGATTTCCTTTCTTGGGGAGAGTGATGATGAGTGATTGAGTCCATGGTGTAGGCCACTCTCAGGTCTGCCAGATCTTGTTGCAGATACTTGTAAGGATGTCTGTCACTGCTTCTCCCCCGTGTTGGATCAGCTCTGCTGGGATGTTGTCGATTCCTGCTGATTTTCCTTTCTTCAGCGATCTAATTGCTACTTCTACTTCCTCGCGTAGAATTGGGAAGTTGTCTTTATTCGATGAGGCACATAAAGAAGATCAAATATGTACGTTAAAGATCCTGTAATTCGTGTCAGCGTTTGGGGGAGTTACGGAGATACGCACATACCCAACATGTATCTCCAAAGTCGGAATGCGGCTACCTTCATGGTAGGCAAAAGCGATCCCTTACGGAAAATCTCACCATTGGTGAACCTTGAGTTTTAGCCAAGGGACGAACAACATTACATATGTTCGCCTCCTCCGGAAGATTTGCAAGGGGCTGGAGTAAAAGGCGTCATTAACTCTATGGAAAGTGTCTTCTCAGGCTGGCAGTGTAACCATGGTTTGGGCCTGCACTCGTACATTATTTCACATTCTGAGTCTGACGCTCTCCCTGTGGAGCTATTTCCCCCATTTGTATCACTGCTTGTCAGCGGGACAGTTTAGGGGTCAGCCACTCGTTCTCCCCAAGCTAAGGTCAAGCTGCAATGAGCGTGGTTGCCTCATGGATGACTGACCGGTTCGTGTGCCCTGGCTTCTTCAGTACCAGTCCCCCACTTCACCTAGCTGTAAATGGGTACATGCCCACTTTCGGGACAGGGAAGGTAATGTAGCGAGGGAAGAAATATAGACACCATCCTCAATATGCTGGCCCCTAGAGAAGCTGAGGTCGTTGACACCTTGTTTCTCAACGACTGCGTAGGTTATGGAATACTTTTACCTGGCTGAAGCAATACCCAAACCATAAACCATTCGTTAGTTCTACCCACAGAACAAAATGACACTATGCAGAAAGTATGGGACTTGTGATTCCTAATTCTATTCTTTTTTTTTTCTAATCAGCGCTGACTGTTTTCACAGAAGTCTCTTTATTTTGATAAATCAGGTCACTGTCTGTTATTGCGTTTTACTACTCCAATATCACATGCATCTAAGTGCAGCCATAAAGGTAAAATGAAAGTAAAAACTTTCTTATAGTATGATTTTTCTTTCTTTCCTTCTTCAAATTCTTCTTCTCCTCCTTTTCCTTCAGCATTTTTGTCTATACACGTAAAAAGTATCGATATCGTCAATTTCGTCTATTTACAAGGTCATCATTTTTGTTTCTACACGACAAACTCTCATCATGTCTTCGTCGTCTTCTTTTACTTCTCCTGTCTGACCAGTTGACTCTTAGAAGTTGCCTGCAGAGTGACATTGGGGCTGCGCTTATTAATTTTTATCTTTTTCCAACTTTCTCTGTTTATATGGATTTCAAAACGGTATTTCACATGGTATGGCAGGAGAAACTACAGCCTGCAGGGAAGATATGATTATTTTGTACTATGACAAAGAGGGTCATCCTTTAATTGTTTCAACATGTCAGAAAGGCGTCACTATTTCTTTCTGAAGTGTCGTCACTGATGTCTGAGAGTCATCATTTTGGTTAACATGATGGTACCTGTCAACAAAAGAATCAGGAAGTCCATGACGGAGGCAAAAGAGAAATGGATCGGTGAACAGTGCCAAGACATTGAAGAGAACATCAAGAAAAACAATAGCAAGAAAGCATATCAGCTGGTGAAAGACCTGACTAGCACAAAACAGGGAAAAGGTTTAACAATCCAAGACAAAAATGAGAAGTGTCTCACTGACGACCAGGATATTCTGAACAGATGGACAGAATACTGCTCCGACCTGTATAACTATAGAACCGCAGGAGATCCAGATGTCCTTAATGTACCAGCAAGCAAAGACACAGACAGTCACCCTATCCTCCGAGAAGAAGTGGAAACAGCAGTCAGATCGCTGAAAAAGGGAAAGTCAGCAGGGGCTGACAACATTCCAGCTGAGTTGGTTCAAGCTGGAGGGGAAGCCATGATCAGCGCCCTACTAAGAATCTGCAACAAGATCTGGCAGACAGGAAAATGGCCAACACCATGGACACAGTCACTCATCATCACCCTCCCCAAGAAAGGAAATCTACAACAATGCCATAATTACCGCACAATCAGCCTCATATGCCACCCAAGCAAGGTCATGCTGCAGATAATATTGAATAGACTGAAGCCACAAGCAGAGACCATCATTGCTGAGGAACAAGCAGGTTTCAGAGCAGGGCGCAGCACAACCGAACAGATATTCAACCTCAGAATACTATGTGAGCGGTACCTTCAACATCAACAAGACCTTTACCACGTATTTATCGATTTTAAGAAGGCATTTGACAGGGTGTGGCATGCAGCTTTGTGGGCAACCATGAATTTGTACAGCATCAATGCAAACCTGATCAGAGTCATCAAACAGCTGTACAGCGAGGCCACCAGTGCAGTGTACTACAACAACAACATTGGAGAATGGTTTCGTACAACAGTTGGAGTAAGGCAGGGCTGTCTACTCTCACCCACTCTTTTCAACATCTTCCTTGAGAGAATCATGGCTGATGCACTGGAACATCATGAAGGATCAGTCAGCATTGGTGGCAGAACGATCACAAACCTCAGCTTCGCAGATGACATTGATGGAATAGCAGGATCAGAAAAAGAGCTTGCCAGCCTAACAGAACACTTGAATAAGGCCTCCAAAACATACGGCATGGAAATCAGTGCAGAGAAGACCAAACTGATGACTAATAACACCAACGGCATTAGCACTGATATCAGGGTTAATGACTAGAAGCTGGAAACAGTTCAAAGCTTCAAGTACCTGGGAGCCATTGTATCAGACCAGGGATCCAAGCCAGAAGTAGTATGCAGGACTGCACAGACAATAACAGCTTTGTCAAAACTAAACACCATCTGGAGAGATAAAAATATCTCACTTATCTCCAAGATCAGACTAATGCGCTCCCTTGTCATATCCATATTTCTGTATGCCTGTGAATCATGGACCCTGACTGCAGATTTGGAGAGAAGAGTACAGGCGGTGGAGATGAGATGCTTTCGGAGACTCCTTGGCATCTCCTACAAAGACCACATAAGCAACGAAAGCGTGCATAACAGAATCCAGCAAACCATTGGACCCTATGAGAATCTTCTAACGATCGTGAAAAAACGTAAACTTAAATGGTATGGGCATGTCACAAGATCCAAAGGACTTGCAAAGACAGTTCTACAAGGCACTGTCCAGGGAGGAAGAAGAAGAGGCAGACCAAGGAAGAGCTGGGAGGATAACATCAGCGAATGGACAGGCCTAGAACTCAACAAAACCCTGAGAAAGGCAGAACAGAGAGAGGAATGGAGGGAACTGGTTGTTGAGTCTTTGAGGGTGCCCCCACGGTCGTCAGACTACGGGACAGATAGATAGATAGATAGATGGTGCCTGTCCTTGATTTGGTCCTTGGGACAGGACAAAGTGTAACGTCACTTTTGGCTGTTCTGTACAAACATATGTCATCATTTCTTGTGTATATTCCACACGGTGTCATAACTCTTGTACTATACGCCACATAGTGTTATCATTTCTGCTTGTTCACGACCCTTCCAGCATTATTGTCTATACAAGGAGACATGTGTCATCAGTCTCCTCTACGCACAAGGTCATCACTTTTGTTCCTGCTCGACAGACTCACATCATTTCTGTCTTTTCCTTTTTTCCCCCTTACCTCATCTGTGACGTCCCTGTCTTGCTCCCATGCCACTCATTCCAATCTCTCTTTCACACCCATACCCAGATTCTTTGTCTCGCTTCCTTAAGGTCAGACGACCACTGGGAGCTCATTAATGACAGGCGGCGCAAGGCTACCAACTAATAATGATAATAATAATAATAATAATAATAATAATAATAATAATAATAATAATAATAATAATAATAATAATAATAATAATAATAATAATAATAATAATAATAATAATAATAATAATAATAATGATAATAATAATAATAATACATGGAATTTCTATAGCGCTATATCTTGCCCAAAAAAACCCAAATCAAAGCGCTTTCATTCATCCTACTCATTTACATGCAGCCAGTTACAATTAATAGGGTGTTCTTTACCAGTTCAAACGTATACACACACGCTCGTACGCACGCACATAACGCACACTCACGCACACACATAAAGGTTGTACACTGGGCAGGGTGGTGGGGTTTTGGCTGTTGAGGGCAGGAAAGAAATGAAATGGAACAAGAGGGGAGAATCTTAGGTTTGAAATAAGTGTGTCTTGATGCCGGATTTAAAAGCGTCATAAGAAGGTTTTTGGCGAAGGGAGAGGGGGAGGTCATTCCAGATCGATGGACCAGAAACAGAGAAAGAGCGACGGCCAACGGTGGACTGGTTGAATCTAGGTATTCTTAAGCACAAGGTATCTGCAGCAGAGCAGAGGGAACGAGGAGTGTACAGGTGAAGACATTCACAGAGGTAGGAAGGTGCTGTTTTGTGGAGGCATTTGTAACAGAGGGTACTGATCTTATAGTTTACTCTCTGTGGCACAGGCAACCAGTGGAGAGATCGCAAGAGAGGGGTAATGGGCTCAGATTTTTTTCTGTCTGAGGACCAGGCGAGCTGCGTAGTTTTGTATACGTTGAAGGGAGTGGATAGATTATGCTGGCAGACCAGCCAGAAGAGAATTGCAATAGTCCAGACATGAGAAAATGAGAGACGTGACTAGTTCGGATGTTGCATCAGTGGACAGGTACTTTCGAACTGCACTGATGCACCGCAATTGATAGTATCATGACTGGCAGGCCTGGGTGATGAATTTTTGCATGGAGAGTGTGTTGTCGATTATGACCCCTAGATATTTTACCACAGTTGATAGAGGGACAGACGTATTGCCGAATTCTATTGAAGCTGTTGTGATGGAAGACAGTTTGTGTTTGGTCCCTATAAGCAAGGTTTCGGTTTTATCTGCATTTAGCTGTAACTTGTTCTGTATCATCCAATTTTGTATATCTTGAAGGCAATAACACATATTAATCAAGAGAGAAAGCAGATTTTCAGGTGTATCACTGCTAAGAATTTGAGAGTCATCTGGATAAAAATGATGGTTGATCTGATGACGGTTTATTATGTGTGACAGTGGAGCAGTGTAGAGAGTGAAAAGAACAGGGCCAAGAACTGATCCCTGTGGGACACCGCATTCCAGTTTGGCATAAATTGATTGAATCGTTTTTACTGCAACTGTGTGGAATCGGTCTGTAAGGTATGAATTGAACCAGGTGAGGGCTGTGCCTTTAATACCAAAAGATTTTTGGAGACGGGAGAGAAGAATTGAGTGGTCTATAGTGTCGAAGGCTGCAGATAAGTCGAGAAGAGTGAGAAGGGAGATTTTTCATAAGTCAGGCGCGTGTAGAAGCGTGTTTAAGGTGTGGACTAGGGTGGTTTCGGTGCTGTTTGAATGACGATGGCTGTTGACTAGAAGGGCCCTGCACTGCTGTTGGGTCACTTTTGGTGGTGTTCAGTAGAGCTAACTCATGCAGGATACCACCAACTAAGCCTTTTACTGACGACAATAATAGTTAAGTGGAGGAGCCAGATTGAGTGAGACGCCTACCAGGGTTTGAGATTACTTCAACGGCCCTCCAACGACCTTCTCCCGTGAACCTCCAGCCCCCGAAGGCATTGACAAAAACTCACCACAGGCACCAGAAATGTATGTGGAACCCAGAAGCTGAGGTCACCATGAGACCAGAGCATCTGGTGGCCATTGAATCAGAGACAATTTTCTTTTATTGCATGATGATCAATGATGATAAGGATTGTAAAATGATACTGCAATGGAAGTGCATGTTCTCTGAGACTGTTTGACAGGGATGTACTCTACACTCCCTATCATATCCCTCGCGTCAACCAGGCCCGAGAGATGCAGACACCTGTAGAGTCTGTCAGGAAATTTGAGCAACACTCTCAAAATAACATCTGTAATGTGGATGAAGCTTTACCGTGTGGTCCCAGTCTTCCAAATTATCCCATAGCAAACTCACTCTGGGTAGGAGCCGGTCAGAGTCAGAAAAGTCCTTATGACTATGGGACTCGAACCCGCGACCTACCAGCACGTAATGCAAGGTGCAAACCACTGCTTCATGGCGAGCGGTTATGTCTGTCTTTTCATGACAGTGTCATGGTTTTTGCCTGTACACAAGATATGTCATCAGTTTTGTTCATACACAATATCTGGCAATCATGTCTGTCTATACATGACATAGTGTCAACATTTTTTGTCTGTTCACAACATAGTGTCGTCATTTTTTGTCTGTTCATAACATAGTGTCGTCATTTTTTGTCTGTCCACAACATAGTGTCGTCATTTTTTGTCTGTTCACAACATTGTGTCGTCATTTTTTTGTCTGTCCACAACATAGTGTCGTCATTTTTTGTCTGTTCACAACATTGTGTCGTCATTTTTTTGTCTGTTCACAACATAGTGTCATCATTTTTGTCTTTTCACAACATAGTGTCGTCATTTTTTGTCTATACACAACATAGTGTCTTTTTTCAGTTCACAACATAGTGTCGTCATTTTTTGTCTGTTCACAACATAGTGTCGTCATTTTTGTCTATACATGACATAGTGTCATCATTTTTGTCTATATATGACAAAGAGTGTCTCATTTTTGTCTAGGCTTGACAGAGTGTGATCATGTTTTGTCTTTTCTTGCATGACATAGTGCTACAATTTTTGTCTAGGGTTGACAGTGTCCTCATTTGTCTGTGAATAAACAGTGTCATCCTTTTGGTTTCTACATGTCTAAGAGCGTCATCATTTTTGGACATGACCTTGACCTTAACAAGGGAATGAGCAAAACTTGAGAACCAATTAACAACTAAATAAAAAAGGAAAGAAAGAAAGAAAACCGTTACCCTTTACCACAAAATGAGTCGCTTTGCAGTTGACCCACTTTTCCACTAGGAGCCATTTAAGACAGATGGATGTAGGGTTGACGGTTTTGAGATTGTGACTGGTTATAAAACTATAGGGGACAGGACAACGCAGTGGTCAGAGCCCTCGCTTTACCTAAGCTAAGAATAAGCAGCATCGAGCGTGGTTACCAATTGGATGATGACCGTTTGCGCGTCTTGGCGTCAGTACAGTCCCCCAGTTCGCCAGGCTTTAAATGGGTACCTGCCTCTTTAGGGTCATGGAAGGTAAAGCAGCGAGGGAGAGGAGATGGGCACCGCCCTCAATATGCTGGTCCTTAGATAAGCTAAGGTCTCTGACGCCTGGCTCCTCTACGACCATATAGGTTATGGGACACCTTTACCTTTATAAAACTACAAGCTTTCCTCGACCTTGTACTGAAGTATAATACGTAATTTTGTTTCATTTTATTTTTAAAACACAAGAAAAATAACCAACCAAACCCTCATCCTGACCACCTGTTAGGATAGAAAATTTGGCAAGTTCTCATTTTCTCACTTCCTGCAGCCTAGCATTTCAATTTGTTATAACTTGTAATAGAAATGTCCGATTTTCAATCTGTTTTGGGGTATTGAAAAGCATTTTTTTTAATTTATTGCAGATCATTAACATGTGAACAAGTTAAAAGAGAAAACTGAACCTCAGGTGCGATGCCACTCACAAACAGCATACACCTCTGCACTTTTACACAAATCGTGACTGTGTCACTTTCGTTTTCTTCTACCTTTTTTCATTATAAAAAAACCCCAAACATTATATCTGTCATTTCTCTGTCGTCTGCTAAAAAAAAAACCACCCATCAATCATACATTAAATATGGAGCGACTTCATTGGCACGGAACTGCAAGCAGCGGTCATACAATGAATCATTTTCATCTTTTAGGGGAGGGGGGGGTGGAGGGGGGGTGTTTATTGATTTTAGAATAATCTTGTATCATGATTATTATTCCCTCTCCCTCTCCCTCCCCATCACCACTACCACCACCTCCAATCTCATAGAAAAAAAAATCACGTGAACATTCTGGTTCTCCCCCTCCCCCTTTCCCCCCTCCCCTTCTTGTCAAGATCTCTGACGTTCACTAATGTGGAGACATTTTTGCATGTGTGGTGGATCGGTGGTCTAGAGGTAACGCGCCTGTCTAAAAAGCGAAAAGTCCGGGTCGGAAGTGTGCGGTGGTTTGTATCCCGTCTGGGCCCGAAACTTTTCCCCCATCCATTAGACCATGAGTGGTGGTCTGGGCGCTAGTCTTTCGGATGAGACGATAAACCGAGGTCCCGTATGTTACAGAAAATTATGCAGCGCACGTAAAAGAACCCACGGCAACAAGAGAGTTGTCCCTGGCAAAATTCTTAGAAAAAAGCCACTCTGATAGGGAAAGAAATACAGTTGCAGACCAAAAAAAAAAAATGAAAGAAGGGTGGCGCTGCTCTTGTGGCGACGTGCTCTCCCCGGGGAGAGCAGCCCGAATTTCACGCAGAGAAATCTCGTGACTTAAAGTGGTATAAATAAATATGTAGCCAATTCCTTAGGTTTTTGTTGGGTGGTTTTTTTTGTTTGTTTGTTTGTTTGTTTTGGGGGGGACAGTTAAATGGCTTGGAATCAGCAGAGACCTTTCTGAAAAGCAATCAATTATTTTTGTTTTTAACTTTCTTTTATTTTTCATTCTTAAAAACGCACACGACTTGACCTTGAAGCTGAAGATGGAGTGCGTTTGCCTAAACAAACAAAAAAACAAAATAACCAACCCCAAAATTAACACACACACACACACACACACACACACACACACACACACACACACACACACACACACACACACACACACACACAACACACAACCATAACTAAGAATAAACCCTACTGCAATTGCTGTGATGTTTTTCTCCCTTTCTCATCCCACTGTCTGCACTGCAATTTAATGAATAACAAATAACATGCACACGTCTCAGGTCCTAAACGACAGAAAGGGGACGTGCATTCAAAGTCCAAGTGAAACTTTTAGAGCAGTACATGTGCTTTGTTTTCATCAAGCTATCTATGTACTACTACTACTACTACTACTACTACTACTACTACTACTACTACTACTACTACTACTACTACTACTATACTACTACTACTACTGGTGGTGGTGGTGGTGGTGTGTGGTGGTGGTGGTGGTGGGTGGTGGTGGTGGGGTGGTGGTGGTGGTGGTGGTGTGTGTGTATACATACATAGAAAAAAATAAAACCAAAGAAAAAATTATTGTAAAAATACATCCACCAAAAAATAAAAACAACCAAACAAAAAAACAAAAAAGAAACAAGAAAAAAAATGTTTTTAACCCCAACCAAACAAACAACTAAACAAAGCAAACAAAAAAGAAAAAACAACAATAACAACACACACACACACACACACCACACACACACACACACACACACACACACACACACACACACACACACACACATGCATGTGAGAGAGAGAGAGAGAGAACTCGAACTCGAAATGTTTATTGAGAGTAAATGGATAAGCACAGGGCTTCTTTACACCATGCTCTCACAAAAAAAAAGAAAAACAAAGGAGAAAAAACAAGAAAAGAAAGAAAAAAGTCAAGAAAGCTACCCCTCCCCCCCCCCCCCACCACACACACACATATACACACACACTAATCAAAACAGAACTGAAACTAAACCTAACAGCAACAAATAGACAAACAGAGAGAGAGAGAGAGAGAGAGAGAGAGAGAGAGAGAGAGAGAGAGAGAGAGAGAGAGAGAGAGAGAGAGAGAGAGAGAGAGAGAGAGAGAGGCCAAAAATAATAATAATAAACCAAACAAACAAACAAAATAATGGTTAGGAAACAGAAGGGCATTATCATCTGATGTTCGTAGTCACAAACCGTGCCAAAGACCATCCATTCCTTTCTCTGTTGTCAGTGTCACTATTTCACTGTCACTCATTACCTTGTGTGTGTGTGGTGTGTGTGTGTGTGTGTGTTGGTGTTGTGTTGGGGTGTGTGTGTGTGTGTTTGTTTGTGTGTTGTTGTGTGTTGTGTGTTGTGTTGTGGGCGCGCGTGCGTGCGTATGTGTGTGTGTGTCTTTGTGTGTTTGTGTGCCATCTGATGTTCGTGGTCACAAACTATGTTGTCAGTCACCATCATTTCTTTGTTTTTAATGTTGTCAGTGTGACTAGTTTACTGTGTGTGACTTAACGACATACCATCTTCAAATTTTGCCTCCCGTAGTGTGTGTGTGTGTGTGTGTGTGTGTGTGTGTGTGTGGTGTGTGTGTGTGTGTGTGTGTGTGTGTGTGTGTGTGTGTGTGTGTGTGTGTGTGTGTGTGTGTGTGTGTGTGTGTGTGTGTGTGTGTCA
>CM054138.1:55029187-55031687 GCA_028751875.1 Rapana venosa
AAGTCCAGGGGAGGAGACTATGAACCTGAGGTCCTGTGGTAAGGACACACGCGCACATCTTGTGCACGTGTTAAAACCTGTTCTGTGCTTTGGAAGAGCTGGTCATTAGTGCCAGTAAGAACCTATGATCTAAACATTTTTGTGTTGTTTTTTAAAATGCATGCATACTGGTGTCGTGTTTAGACATCTTCTCCGAAGTCGGAATAATGCTGCCTTACTGGTAGGGGCAAAAAAATAATCCATACATAAAAGCTTCATCATTTGGTAAACCTCAGAGTTCTAGAGGAAGGAGAAAAAACAAAATTGTCTAAACTTGAGTGCCCCCCCCCCCCTGCCCCCCCCCCCCCCCCCCAACAAAAAAAAAGATTGCTACAGGGGAGGCATGAATAAGTGACAAATACAATTAACTACTCAAATTA
This sequence comes from Rapana venosa, assembly GCA_028751875.1. Classification (NCBI taxonomy): domain Eukaryota; kingdom Metazoa; phylum Mollusca; class Gastropoda; order Neogastropoda; family Muricidae; genus Rapana; species Rapana venosa. The sequence goes on from CM054138.1 coordinate 55,029,607, forward strand.
GTGATGAAAAAATCGCACACACATAAAGCGTACTTAAACCATACATGATAATTATAACAGTTAGCTTCCTTAAGGGATTAAAACTGTCGTGCAATGAGAATTTGAAATGCTGTCTTTTAGAACATTAAGTAAACAATAATCATTCGTGCTTTCTTAGAAAACTCTATTCCTTCAACATTGTCACCAACTACTGCAAATGTAAGGTAATATTTATCACGTCTCATTCATCTGTAATTGCCAGTGTGTTGAATAATGGTGTCATGTAGGGGGATATGACTGTGACTTTATTTTTCATCCATGTGCTTGTTAGCTCCCAGATTCACCAGGGGTAAGATTTTTGCATATGCCACCGTTTTTGTCCACCATTTAAGGTAGCCATGTTCCGACTTCGGGAATGATGTCTGACCACCACACAAGTGTGCATGCGGGGTGTTTTTTTGGTTTGGGTTGTTGGTGTTTGTTGGGTTTTTGGTTTTGGGTTGGGGGGGGGGGGGGGTTGGGGGGAGGGTGTCATCCATTCTTACTGGCATGCAATAGCCTACTTTTCCCAAAGACAGAACGGGGTTTTAATTAACGTGCGCGCAAGATTTGTGCCTGCGTGCGTTCGTGCATTCGCACACGAGACTTCGTTTTATAATATAGTCTCATCGGAAAGGACTTTCCGGGAAGAGGAGTCGGAAGTGATGTTAACTCCCCAGAGAAAAAAAAATCCTCTCGAGTAGCTGCATGTCTAACCGGTGGCTTACAAACCTGAGTCTTCAGATCACGGGAGAGCAACGCTCTAACCACTAGGCTATCCTACACCCATCCCCCCCACCAACCACCCCCCCCCCCCGACCCCGACCCCCGCCCCCCTCCCACTCCTTTATATAAATATGACATGAACAGGATAAAAAAAAAACCAGACTTGAAAAGAGGAGTAAAACATCCCAGGAGAGGCAGTCATTGCTGCACAACTCGCTCTTGTTGTCACGTACCCAAAGAAAAGCGCTGACAGATTTAAAGCCATGATGAAGAGGGGGGGGGGCGCATCCTTGTGGGTTTTTTTTTTTTTAGTTGTCACGTCAACAGAAAAGATGAAAAAGGCGAGAAAGAAAGAGAGAGAGGGTGGGGAGGGAGACAGAGAGGGAGGGAGAGAGAGAGGGGGAGAGGGAGAGAGAGAGGGGGAGAAAGATAGACAGAGGGAGAGAGAGAGAGAGAGAGGGGGGGGAGGGAGAGAGAGAGAGGGGGGGAGACATACAGAGAGAGACACAGAGAGAGAGAGGGGGTGAGGGAGAGAGAGAGGGGGAGAAAGATAGACAGAGTGAGAGAGAGAGAGAGGGGGGGGGGAGGGAGAGAGAGAGAGGGGGGGAGACATACAGAGAGAGACACAGAGAGAGAGAGGGGGTGAGGGAGAGAGAGAGGGGGAGAAAGAGAGACAGAGGAAGAGAGAGAGAGAGGGGGGGGGAGGGAGAGAGAGAGAGGGGGGGAGACATACAGAGAGAGACACACAGAGAGAGAGGGGGTGAGGGAGAGAGAGAGGGGGAGAAAGAGAGACAGAGGAAGAGAGAGAGAGAGGGGGGGAGAGGGAGAGAGGGAGAGAGAGAGAGAAAAAGAGGGAGAGAGACACAGAGAGAGACACACAGAGAGAGAGGGGGTGAGGGAGAGAGAGAGGGGGAGAAAGAGAGACAGAGGAAGAGAGAGAGAGAGGGGGGGGAGAGGGAGAGAGGGAGAGAGAGAGAGAAAAAGAGGGAGAGAGACACAGAGAGAGACACACAGAGAGAGAGGGGGTGAGGGAGAGAGAGAGGGGGAGAAAGAGAGACAGAGGAAGAGAGAGAGAGAGGGGGGGAGAGGGAGAGAGGGAGAGAGAGAGAGAAAAAGAGGGAGAGAGACACAGAGAGAGACACACAGAGAGAGAGGGGGTGAGGGAGAGAGAGGGGGAGAAAGAGAGACAGAGGAAGAGAGAGAGAGAGGGGGGGAGAGGAGAGAGGGAGAGAGAGAGAGAAAAAGAGGGAGAGAGACACAGAGAGAGACAGAGAGAGAGAGAGGGGGTGAGGGAGAGAGAGAGGGGGGAGAAAGAGAGACAGAGGAAGAGAGAGAGA
>CM054138.1:55039187-55044187 GCA_028751875.1 Rapana venosa
TGTTTTTCCGCATAGAAAGATTGATAGGCATTGAGATTGTTTTGGTTGTTGGTTTGTTTTTGCTTTGTTTTTCGTTGTGGTTTTTTTAGAACAACGTGGCGACTAGACTGCTTTCTTATCCACGGGTGACATTTGATATAACTTTGGACTTATTTTCATTTTTACCATTTAAGGGGTAGTTTCTTTTTTTTTTTGCGGGGGGGGGGTGGTAGTTGGGTGGTGGGGTGGGGGGTGGAGGATGAGGGGGGTCGGTGGTTCGTTCCTCAGCTTGAGAGCTTCAAAGTTCACCAGAAGTGAGATTTTAGTGTATGCGACCATTTTTGTTCGCCGTTAAGGTAGCCGCATTACGACTTCATGTTAATTCAGGGATGATGTCTGTACACCACACCAGTGTGAATGTTTTGGTGGGTGTTCATTGCAAAATGTTCGATTCGTGTGCAGTACGTGGCGTGTTGACATCATGATTTTTAGTACACATTATCAAAGTATCAGTTATGTTGCAAGGATTGTTTTTATAAAGTGCAAAAAAAAAGGAATTTTTGTTTTGTGTTTGTTTCATTCGTTCTTTGCGGCTCTCAAGTGGCCTACTCTTCCGTATGATACTATAAACCAGGTGATACTATAAACCAGGTGATACTATAAACCAGGTGATACTATAAACCAGGTGGTACTATACTATAAACCAGGTGATACTATAAACCAGGTAATACTATAAACCAGGTGATACTATAAACCGGGTGATACTATAAACCGGGTGATACTATAAACCGGGTGATACTATAAACCAGGTGATACTATAAACCGGGTGATACTATAAACCAGGTGATACTATAAACCAGGTGATACTATAAACCAGGTGATACTATAAACCAGGTGATACTATAAACCAGGTGATACTATAAACCGGGTGATACTATAAACCATGTGGTACTATAAACCAGGTGATACTATAAACCAGGTGATACTATAAACCGGGTGATACTATAAACCAGGTGATACTATGAACCAGGTAATACTATAAACCAGGTGATACTATAAACCAGGTGATACTAAGAAACCAGGTAATACTATGAACCAGGTAATACTATAAACTGGGTGATACTATAAACCAGGTGATACTATGAACCAGGAAATACTATAAACCGGGTGATACTATAAACCGGGTGATACTATAAACCAGGTGATACTATGAACCAGGTAATACTATATAGCAGGTGATACTATAAACCAGGTGGTACTATAAACCAGGTAATACTATAAACCAGGTGATACTATACTATAAACCAGGTGATACTATAAACCGGGTGATACTATAAACCGGGTGATACTATAAACCAGGTGATACTATAAACCGGGTGATACTATAAACCAGGTGATACTATGAACCAGGTAATACTATAAACCAGATGATACTATAAACCAGGTGGTACTATAAACCAGGTAATACTATAAACCAGGTGATACGATTCTATAAACCAGGTGATACTATAAACTGGGTTATACTATAAACCAGGTAATACTATAAACCAGGTGATACTATAAACCAGGTGGTACTATAAACCAGGTGATACTATAAACCGGGTGATACTATAAACCAGGTAATACTATAAACCAGGTGATACTATAAACCAGGTGGTACTATAAACCAGGTAATGCTATAAACCAGGTGATACGATATTATAAACGAGGTGATACTGTAAACCGGGTGATACTATAAACCAGATAATACTATAAACCAGGTGATACTATAAACCAGGTGATACTATAAACCAGGTGGTACTATAAACCAGGTGATACTATAAACCAGGTGATACTATAAACCGGGTGATACTATAAACCAGGTGATACTATAAACCGGGTGATACTATAAAACCAGGTGATACTATAAACCGGGTAATACTATAAACCGGGTGATACTATAAACCAGGTGAAACTATAAATCGGGTGATACTATAAACCCGGGTGATACTATAAACCGGGTAATACTATAAACCAGGTGATACTATAAACCGGGTGATACTATAAACCAGGTGATACTATAAACCGGGTGATACTATAAACCAGGTGATACTTTAAACCAGGTGATACTATAAACCAGGTGATACTATAAACCAGGTGGTACTATACTATAAACCAGATGATACTATAAACCAGGTGATACTATAAACCAGGTGATACTATAAACCAGGTGATACTATAAACCGGGTGATACAATAAACTGGATGATACTATAAACCAGGTAATACTATAAAACAGTGTGAAACTATAAACAGGATGTTACTATAAATCGGATGATACAATAAACTATGACGCTGGAAAACAGTTGAGAGCGACAAAAACCCAAGCGCTACAGCAACTGAATTACATGATTATGATGTGTAACAACTTTACTCGAACAGGTCTACCATTCATCATCAGCTGGGACCACTTACAGATGTTTTTTATCATTTCGTGTAAAATTATTTCCCTGTAGCTCTTCAAAACAGTCAGTACAGAAACTGTCCACACACAAGAATCTGTCTTTCTTTATTAGGCTATATGGTTGAAATCTGCCGTGAAAAAACGAACAACCAAAAGAATAACAACAACAACAACAAGAACAACAACTACAAAACTGCAAAGACCCACATTGTGGAAGAAGAAGAAGAAGAAGAAGAGAAAGAAGAAGAAGAAGAAGAAGAAGAAGAAGAAGAAGAAGAAGAAGAAGAAGACTTTGATTACCCACATCGAATGATATGACAGTTTCCTTAATTAAAATTGTTATGTACTCTTACGGTTGGCTATGGATTGTTTAAGATGATGATGATGATGATGATGATGATGATGATGATGATGATGATGATGATGATGATGATGATGAAGATGGTGACGATATTGATGATGATGTAATAATTATTAACAACAACATAATAATATTAATAATAATACATATATTATTATCATTATTATTATGATAAAACTAATGATGATGATATAATCTTTCTTTTTTTAAAATACATAATGCTGAATCTTGTAAGCAAACAATTCAAAGCCCTTGCATTTAAATCAGTCATGGGCTGAAGACCGTTCACAGATTAATAAGATTAACAGATTTTAAATACATATAACACACCACACACACACACACACACACACACACCACACACACACACACACACACCTGTGTGTTGTGTGTGTGTGTTGTGTGTGTGTGTGTGTGTGTGTGTGTGTGTGTGTGTGTGTGTGTGTGTGTGTGTGTGTGTGTGTGTGTGTGTGTGTGGTGTGTGTGTGTGTGTGATGCACTAGGCAAGGTGATGGAGATGGAGGAGGCTGACTGAAAGCAGAGACAGCTGGGAGGTGTCAGTGACTGTGAAGGAGGGCCCTAGGCAGGAAATAACAGTGTATGGCTGTGCACAGCTTTAATCTCAGCTTTCACAATCCACGAGGTCGCAACCCTGATATGGCCTCTGTGATCGGCGGGGCTAAAACCATTATAATTCAATTGGTTTTCTGGAGTTGTCTCTGTCATTTTAACTAACTGACGTGAATGAAAATGTTTTTCCTAATCTTTATGGAACATTTAGTGTTTCATGTGAAATTGAAACGCACAGCTAGCAGGAACTTAAGCTATTAACAGGGGGGGGGGGGGATTTGTAATCATAATCTTGGATTATTTCTGACTTTCAACTATAGCAGGGAGAGAATGTTAAATCATAATATACCTTTTATGTCGTGATTTTTGTGTAGTTTGGTTTCTCTGGGACGGGGTAGCTCAGTGGTCAGAGCATTCGCTTTCCCCCAGCTATGGCTTAGCAGCATCGAGCCTGGTTACCAAGTGGATGGGTGACCGTTTGCGCAACTTAGTACAGTCCCCCAGTTCACCCAGCTGTAAATGGGTACCTGTCTCTTTATGGTCAGGGAAGGTAAAGCAGCGAGGGAGAGGAGATGAGCGCCGCCTTCAATATGCTGGCTCCTTGAGAAGTGAGGTCTCTGATACCTCACTCCCCTACGTCCACATAGGTTACGGGACACCTTTACTTTTTATCTTTTATATTTTATTATCACGGATGGGTTTTGTTTTGGGGGGATTTTATTTCTTTTTCACTCAGTTACATCTCTGTCTACCAGAGTTTCTTCATTCGCTGCACGAAGGAGGGGGGACTGGACATCCAGCAGCAGTGTGACGGAAGATGTGAGGTCAAAAAGGATTTACGTCATCGGTGCCAGTATTGTCGATTTCAGCGCTGTCTTCAAATCGGAATGAAGCGAAAAGGTAAATTATGTGAATGGGTGGGGTTGTTTTTTTTACCTTTTCTTATTTACATTCACACTCACACGCGTTTTCACGTGTATGTATGCATGCATACGCCCGCGTGCGCACACGCACGCACACATACACACAAACACACACACGACATATCCATCATATGGTCGTCGTCGTCATATTACCTTAAACTGACATGAATTTTAAGCGAGGATGGTTGCAAAAAAGAAAAGTTAAAGTAACTGGTGAAATAGAAACGAACTAATCTAAGTTAAGGGAATTGAGGAAAATAAAATAAATAAATAAAAAGAATCAGATCAATTTAACGGGATCAAGTTTGTATGCATGTGAAAGAAAGGAAAGGTCTGAACAAGAGAGAGAGGGACAGAGACAGAGAGAGATACAGAGAGAGACAGAGACAGACAGTACAGAGACACACAAACAGACGGAAAGATAGAGACAAAAAGACAGAGACAGACAGACGGTGATAAACAGACAAGACACAGTGGAGGATGAGTGCTAATAGTAGTAGTAGTAGTAGTAGTAGTAGTAGTAGTAGTAGTAGTAGTAGTAGTAGTTGTTGTTGTTGTTGTTTGTTGTTGTTGTTGTTGTTGTTGTTGTTGTAGCAGCAGCAGCAGCAGCAGTAGTAGTATTAGTAGCAGTAGCTGTAGTAGTAGTATCAAAAACAAATAAATACAGCTAGCGAAACATTATTTATTTATTTATTTATTCTTTTATGTCGAGCATAATGGAATAA
>CM054138.1:55056687-55066687 GCA_028751875.1 Rapana venosa
AGCACTCTTCAACAGTCTCCTCAAAGGGGCAACCCTCTTCGACAATCTCCTCAAAGGGGCAGCACTCTTCGACAATCTCCTCAAAGGGGCAGCACTCTTCGACAATCTCCTCAAAGGGGCAGCACTCTTCGACAATCACCTGCACCAAGTGCATCGCTACCACAAGGGTCTTTGTCTCCCTTGGGCCAAAATTCGAGACCCGGAGAGACGGAAGGATATCTGTTGCCAGCTACCAATGCCAGTATGTTCATTGCGTCTCAACATGTCAGTTCTGCAACGAAGGTGATACACACACGTGGGCAAGAAAATACAGAGTCCATGCTTCGGCTTCCACATCAGGAACGAATCAGGGAGGATCTAGGTCGATATTCACCTCTAAACGCACGCCCTCACTTCAGCTCTTCACCCGAAACTGCCAGTCACTGGGAACAGGCTAGTGACAAGGCCCAGTACAGTGTAACTTCTGCAGAATTTGTGCAGTCTCCCGAGCATGACTCCAGCTCTTGGAGACCACTGAACACTGTACGTGGATATGACAGTGAAGGCTTGGATCTGTGCCTCAAAAATTCTGCCAAAGGATTGTCATCTGTTACAGAGCAGACAGCCTTTGCAAATCGGCATATGCATACAATTCTACAACCACGTTTTATTGAGAGCAAGACTCATTCTTTAAACAGGACTGGTGCTGAACCCTTCAATAATGCCATTGTTTGCGATTCAAATGGTAACTTTGAAGACAGTTTTGGTGACAGAAAACCTTTAGACCTGTCCTGCCCAGGAAGATTCAAGGAAAGCCCATTTGGCTCAGAACATAACCTACAATTGGAAGGAATACCTACATCTCCGGGATCTGAACTCAGAGCTCTGGAATCTACCGAACAATCAATGGTGAGCAGTAGTTCTCTGATTAGTCCCCAACATTCTCAAGATCAGCATGACAGTCACAACAACGAACAAGTAGGGCAACTTTCACGCCATGAACCCATGGAAACCTCAAATGAGCTCAGTCTGCCATCGATGCTGTCACATACTGGACCCTTAGCAGAACCTGACTCACAACCCAAAGAGGCAGCGTTAAGATCACAGAAGAGCTGCACCTGCAAGCTGTGCCCATTACTCCCCGCATTGGCAAAGGATTTCTTGCATCAGGCAGAACCACCACCCATGCCCTGCCAGGGCATGCACAACACAAAGACTTCACCCTGCCCGGCTCTGGACCTTGACAAAGTGTCAGGAGACAGTGTCATCAAAACCCTCCTCAAACTGAATGGACAGGATCTGGATAAGATCACCAATGTGGTGTCTGGGCTGATCACCTTGTTAGAACTGGTGCAGGACAGAAAGGACTGTCTCTCCAGCAGGCTTCTGTCAGACGTTTTGAAATGATAGAAGAACTATGAGCGTGTGATGGGATTGTCAAGTGCTTACATTTTTGTGTTGTTTGGCAAATATGTGGCACACTTTTTCTCCCTGCTGAGTCAATCTTGAATTTTATTAAGAAATGGGGGAGGTGGCAGAACTTCTCACTTAGAGAAAAAACCATCCAGAATAAGAAATTATGCCAGAACTCAAATAGACATTATCTGTCACCTGTCACTAGTCTTTATCGCTGCTGTTGACAGTAGGAGTGCCACATAACGCCGCCAGAGTTCATCATCTTTCTGTCTCTCTTTCAGAGGGAACATATAGATAAGAACTCATAATTCGTTCTCCTTAAATTACTGTTTTCCGAAAGTTGATTATACTAAGATTTCATTTCTTGATTTCACCAAAAGATTTGAAACCAGATTCGAGAATTTGGGAAATTCAAAAGTTGTGAGGATTTATGATTTTGTTTTAGTTTGTTTTAATTTGTTTTTGTGTGGTTTTTGTTTGGTTTTGTTTCGTGGGGAGGGTGTTGTTGTTTTGTTGAAGGTATTGTTCACTTCATTTTGTTATATTAAGGTCATTGTCTACAATAGCGCAATTAACTTCCGTTCTAATGGTATCAAAAGCCAAAACAATTTTCTTCTTGGGGCAAAACGCTCATGGCAGCTTATCAATAATTTATTAGGACGCCATGAGGCCAACTATCACTGCTGGTCACTTCAGCGGCGTTCAGTGGTGCCTATTCTGACCAACACACCCGCTACTAAGTCCCTTAATGATAAAAAAAAATGGCTTTATCACGGTGCTAGATTGTATTAGATACCCACCTTGGTGGTGATCATGATAAATTCCCTTAAGCAACCTTCTCCAATGAACATCGTATCCCTAAAACTTCAAACCAGACTTACGACAGGCATAAAGTAATTGGGAAACTGAAATTGGGATCACCAAGAGAGCACAGCAACTGAGCCACCAATCAGAAACCATTTTCTTTTATTGCAGGACAACCAGTGCTGATGAGGATGATGTAATGATGATGTTATAGGAGAAAACCAGCTTTGAGACTACCTGCTAGGGCTGTACTCTATGCTTCCTATACGTCGGTTCCTCTGTCCAGCTCTGTGAAATATCTAGGTGTGGTTCTTGACAACACACGCTCTATGAAAAAATTCATCACCCAGACCTGCCAGTCTTGCTACTATCAATTACGGCGCATAAGTGCAATTCGCAAGTATCTGTCTACTGAAGCAACATCCAAACTTGTCACATCTCTCATTCTCTCTCGACTGGACTACTGTAATTCTCTCTTGGCTGGTTTGCCGGCATCATCCATCCACTCCCTTCAATGCATACAAAACTCTGCAGCTCGACTGGTCCTTAGAAAGAAAAAATCTGAACACATCACTCCTCTTTTGCGATCTCTTCACTGGCTGCCTGTCTCACAAAGAATAAAGTATAAGATTAATACCCTTTGTTTCAAATGTCTCCACAAATCTGCACCTTCTTATCTCTGTAACTGTCTTCACCTGTACACTCCGTCCCGCTCCCTTCGTTCATCTGTAGATGCCTTGTGCTTTCGGACACCCAGATTTAAACAAACCACTGTTGGCCGTTGCTCTTTCTCTGTTTCCGGTCCCTCCACATGGAACGACCTCCCTCTTCCACTTCGCCAAAATCCTTCATTTGATTCTTTCAAATCTAGCCTCAAAACGCACTTATACTCTACTCGAGATCTTCCCCTGTTATCTGTTCCTACTTCTCAATAGCTGCCTTCACCTCCACCACCCCCACCTAAGTGTGTTGTGTATATAAATTTGATATTTGTTTATCTTGATATTTATGGCTGGTTGCATGCGTGTGAATGATTTGAATGCAAGTGCTTTGATTTGTTTACTTTGCAAGATTCAGCGCTATATAAATTCCATACATTATTACTATTATTATTCCTGTCATGATATACCCTGACATCAATCAGGCTCAAGAAAAAATACAGGCACCTGCAGGGTTGGTCTGTCTATTTTTAGCAACACTAAAAAATCGCTTCCAACTATAGTGGTCCCAGTTTTGCCAATGAGGCTACAGCTAATTCACTTTGGGTAGGAGCCAGCATGTGGAGAAAAAAAAGCATATGACTCCTACGGAGTTTGAAATTCGAAATTGCAACTGTCCATCCAAGAACCCAAAGTGCTAACTAGGAAACCCTTATGTGTCTGATTAAGGCCCATAACTTATGCTGTTTCATTCTTGTTATTGTTCTTTGTTTGATTTTTGTTATCATTGCTATTTTTTCATTGTTGTTATTGTTCTTTGTTCGTTGTTATCATTGATATATTGTTTTTGTTATTATAACTTTATACATTTGAATCACCCTTACAATTTTGTTTGAGGAAGGTTTCTTTTGTTTGATATAAAATTGCATTTGATACGTGATTGCCCTGTGATCAAAATATTTGTGGCTGGCCTACAGTGATTTTTCCTATGATAACATTGATTTGGATTTTGTGTTTTGAGCCAGTTTGAATATGTTCTCTCGATACTAGTGTGAAATGCTTCATTCTAGGAAAAAAAGTCTCCCTCACAAAGGATATTATCAAAATATATAAAAAAAACAACCATCAATATACCTCATAGAGCTCCAAATGGCAAGTCATTCTAGAAGACAACTTAAGCAGATCTTTACCTTTAGCAGATCTTTACCATTAGCAGATCTTTACCTTTACCTCAACAGATCTTTACCTTTAGCACAGCAGATCTTTACCATTAGCACAGCAGATCTTTACTATTAGCAGATGTTTACCTTTAGCAAGTCTTTACTATTAGCAGATCTTTACCATTAGCAGATCTTTACCATTAGCACAGCAGATCTTTACCATTAGCAGATCTTTACCATTAGCACAGCAGATCTTTACCATTAGCACAGCAGATCTTTACCATTAGCACAGCAGATCTTTACTATTAGCAGATCTTTACCTTTACCTCAACAGATCTTTACCTTTAGCACAACAGATCTTTACCTTTACCTCAACAGATCTGTACCTTTAGCACAGCAGATCTTTACCATTAGCAGATCTTTACCATTAGCACAGCAGATCTTTACCATTAGCACAGCAGATCTTTACCATTAGCACAGCAGATCTTTACTATTAGCAGATCTTTACCTTTACCTCAACAGATCTTTACCTTTAGCACAACAGATCTTTACCTTTACCTCAACAGATCTGTACCTTTAGCACAGCAGATCTTTACCATTAGCAGATCTTTACCATTAGCACAGCAGATCTTTACCATTAGCACAGCAGATCTTTACCATTAGCAGATCTTTACCATTAGCAGATCTTTACCATTAGCAGATCTTTACCTTTAGCACAGCAGATCTTTACCTTTAGCAGATCTTTACCATTAGCAGATCTTTACCTTTAGCAGATCTTTACCATTAGCAGATCTTTACCTCAACAGATCTTTACTTTTAGCACAGCAGATCTTTACCATTAGCAGATCTTTACCATTAGCAGATCTTTACCTTTAGCACAGCAGATCTTTACCATAAGCAGATCTTTACCATTAGCAGATCTTTGCCATTAGCACAGCAGATCTTTACCATTAGCAGATCTTTACCTCAACAGATCTTTACCTTTAGCACAGCAGATCTTTACCTTTAGCATATCCTTATATTACCTTTAGTAGATCTGTACCTTTAGCAGATCATTACCTTTAGCTGATAATCACCTTTAGCAGATCGTTACCTTTAACTTTAGCAGATATGTACCTTTAGCAGATCATTACCTTTAGTAGATCATTACCTTTAGCAGATCACCACCTTTACCTTTAGCAGATTATTACTTTTAGCAGATCACCACCTTTACCTTTAGCAGATCTGTACCTTTAGCAGATCAGTACCTTTAGTAGATCATTACCTTAAGCAGATCTTTACCTTTAGCAGATCAGTACCTTTAGCAGATCAGTACCTTTAGTAGATCATTACCTTTAGCAGATCTTTACCTTTACCTTTAGCAGATCAGTACCTTTAGCAGATCAGTACTTTTAGCAGATTACCACCTTTACCTTTAGCAGATCTGTACCTTTAGCAGATCTTTACCTTTAGTTTGCATCTTTTTACTGAAGCCAAGAGCTCTTCTTATCGGCTGGTGGTGTCTTCAGTTCTGGTTTTCACCTCCACGTAGGTTATCTAATCTTTGTACAAGTTACAAAGAAGTTTGTGGAAGCATCTCATCTCCATTGCCTGCATCCTTCTTTCAATGTCTGCTGTTACGGTCCACGTTGAAAAAATGGACATGGCAAGGGAACGCATCAGTCTGATCTTGGAGCTGATACCGATGTTCTTTTTTTTTGTCTGAGTTTTGTTATTGCAGCTGTAGTCTGGGCTATCCTGGAGAGTGTTTCTGGCTTTGATCTTTCATCTGATACTATAGCTCCCAACTATTTTAAGCTATGGACAGTCTCAATTTTCTTGTTGCCTATGGTAATGTTAGTGCTGATGCTATTGGCACTTTTTGTCATCAGCTGGCTCTTTTCTGCTTTGCGCTGCATGCTATATGACTTAGAGGTTTCCTCAAGATGATTTACCAAATTGACTAGCTCTTGTTCTTGTCCCGATAGTCAATCAATGTCGTCAGCAAAATTTACATTTGTACTTCTTTTGCCTCTGATTCTAGCTAACCCTCATGGTCCTCAAGTGCGTCAGCCATTAATGGTTTGTTTTATCTAAAAAGATGTTAAAGAGGGTGGGAGAGAGCAGATATCCGTGGTGTACTCAATTGTGGTTCAGAACCATTCTATATTGTTGGCGTGGTAGACTGCGATGGTCACCTTGTCGTAGAGGCATTTTATGGTTCCGATCAGGTTGGCATTGATGTTATACAGCTTCATAGTTGCCCACAATGATGTACGCCAAACTCTGTTGAACACTTTTTTAAATCCACAAAGACTAAAGATCTTGCTGGTGTTGCAAGTTCTTCTGACAGAGTATTTCTAAGGTTGAAAACTTGCTTTGTTTGGGTCCTGTCCTGCTTTGAAACCAGCCTGTTCTTTTTTTATGATCTCCACAGCTTGTGGCTTCAAGTCTACTTAGGAAAATTCTTAGCATGACTTGTTTGAATGACTGATTAAGCTGATGGTACGGTAGTTTGGGCATAATTTTAGAATGTCTTTCTTCGGGAGAGTGATGATCAGGGACTGAATCCATGGTGCTGGCTCCTAGGCTGTCCACCAGATCGTGTTGCAAAGGGTGAGTAACACATCTATCATGGCCTCTCCTCCTGCCTGGATCGGCTCTGATGGGAAGTTGTCCACTCCTGCTGACTTCTCTTTCTTCACTGTTTTAACTGCAGCTTGTATATTCTTCCTGAAGGATGGAGTAGCTGTCGTTGTAGGTTGGTGGAGGGAAATTAGAATTTTGGGATCTCCTTTGGTGGAGGGACATCTAGTACATTGGGATTTCCAGTTGCTGTGTGTGTATACAATTCGGAGCAATACTCTGTCATCATCTTTAGAATATCTCTTCTCCTGTGAAACATTTTTCTGCTTTGTCTTGGATGGTAGTGGTTTGCCCTTGTCTCAAGCTTGTCAGGTCTTTCACAAGCTGGTAGGCTTTCTTCCTGTTATTTTCATAAAGACTTTCTTCGATACATTTGCATTGTCGTTTTTTTTCGTATCTCCTTTGCTTTTGTCGTGCCTTTTTTAACTTGCAGAGTTTTGCACCTTCAGCCTCACTTTTTCTTTGCTTTAGTGCTCTTTGTTTGTCTCACATCCTAAGTATGTCACCTGTGACCCAGGGCTTCTTTATTGGTCGGTGTTTGCCAAGGATGTCGTCGACTGTGTCGGATTTTTCTTATCGTTTCTATAAATTTAATTTTACCTCTTAGAGTTTTCCCTCTTAGAAATTGTTTCGCTTCTTAGAGTAGTGCCTCTTTGTTAAATTTGATTTTGCCTCTTAGATGTTTTTAGATCTTTGAACTAAATTTGATTTGACCTCTTACAGCTGTACCTTTTAGAAAAGTTTAATTTTGCCTCTTAGAGCTGTATCTCTTAGATAATTTAATCTTAGCTTTCAGAGAGTTACTTCTTTGATTAATTTGATTTTGCCTGTCAGAGTTTAAACTCTTACATGAATTGAATTGTTCCCCTCAGAGTTTTAACCTCTTACTTAAACTTTATTTTTCTTCTCAGATTTTTAACCTCTTAGTTAAACCTATTATTTTCCTCTCAAAGTTGTTTTAACCTCTTAGGTAAACTCGATTTTACCTTCCAGAGTATTACTTCTTGAATAAGCTCAATTTTGCCTCATAAAGTTTTACTCAAAGATCAATTTAGTTGTACCTCAAAGAGTTTTATGTCTTAGACATATTCTATTTTACCACTCAGAATGTTAACCTCTTAGATAAGTTCAATTGTACCTCATGGAGTTTTACCTCTTGAATGAATTTTTAATTCAGGTCTCAGAATTTTACATCGTAGGTTAACTTATTTATTAGTATTTGGATTTTCTATGTAAATTTTGTGATGTGCCTATTTTATGGATTAAATTACAGATGAATTGAATATCAATGAGGTGATTTTGTGACATGTATGCAGAAAACGAATAAATTATTTTACAATTTTTGCTGCATAATTTTATGGGTGAGAAAGTGGTTGTGAACTGACAAAGGTCGTCTGCTACCATTAATTTTGCCCTCATTTAAACTACCAGGAGCGATCACACACAACACAACACACACACACACACACACACACACACGTACAAGTCCAATCAGTCAAATCAATCTCGTTTTCCCTTAACATCGACACTAAAGCCTTCTGATTCTGATTCACACGATATCGTGCCCATACTTTGAAAAACCCATTATTCTTTAGGAGAAAAATACATGTTCTACGACCTGTGCCGAAAGCAACCACCACACACACACACACACACACACACACACACACACACACACACACACACACACACCACACCGCGCGCGCGCGCGCGAGAGAGAGAGAGAGAGAAGACAGACAGACAGACAGACAGACAGACAGATAGACAGACAGACAGACAGACAGACACAGAGAGAGACAAAGAGCATTACTTAACAACGTGTTGCCACTGACTGGATTAAACTTCTCCCTTTTTTATTATTATTCTTTTATTTCAAGGATAATGGAATAAGCACTCATGTGCTTTTTTTTCATCCAGTCCCCGTGTGTATGCAGTTGCGTAAATTTTGTCATCCGTTCCCACCGGCAAACAACGGCCTACTCTTCCGAAAAGCGGAACGGGTTTTAATGTGTACGCAAGATGTTCTGCGCGCGTTTCATCCGAAGGATTAACTTCTTGATGATGCGTTGGGACATCGTACAGTAACTCAGGTAGTGTGTGTCTTGGGTAAGGTGAACCTGGCGGAGCCTTACACTTCACACTGAAGATTGCATGCTAGGCATGTTGTCAATTTTTTTGTCACAGGATGTACTCCATGTATTTTTCTCCTAAAGAATAATGGTGAGTTCAACGTGTGGGTACGATCTTGTGTGAATCCGAATCCGAATGCTTTCCCGTCGATGTGGTGCAGTTATGAGAAGACGAGATTTGTTTGTGTGTGGTGTGGGGGTGTGTTGTGTGTGTGTGTGTGTGTGTGTGTGTGTGTGTGTGTGTGTGTGTGTGTGTGTGTGTGTGTGTGTGTCAAAGTCAAAGTCAAAGTCAAAGTCAAATGATTTATTTGTTAGGCCACGGACCCATACAAATGGAGTTCACATCCGCATAGCATGCACATACAGTTACACAGTTCCACATTCAAGTGCATCTTTCCTGATTAGATATGCTTTGTAGACGTAATTACAGAGTTTCGAAATAATGTCTTTGTTTCCGCAAGAAAGCAGTAGCACAAATTTGAACATTGAGGGTTTTCTGTAGTATTTGGGGGGAATAAGTTGTGAACGTAAATCAGTATACTTTGGACACACCAACAAAAAGTGCAGTTCTGTTTCAGGAGTTTCTGCACAAAAAGGGTAATAAGCATTGTTCACATTCACACTGTACATACCATAACTCAGAAAATGTGAGCGCAAAGGCAGTGTGCCAATTCTAAATCTTGTAAATATTTTACGCACGTTAAGACATGTCACGACTCGAAAGTATGGACGTAAGGTCAAGGAATCAGCGTATGTAGAGTACACTGCGTAAAAGTCATGTGATTCAAGGGCAGAATGCCAGTCTTGTGCACACGAGTCAATTAAACGCTGTTTAAACTGTGCGATAAACATCCTGACATCTCCTACAGACTGTGCTTCCCATATAATGCCATAACCAAACATATACAACATATTCCGAACTTTGCATGCCCATGTAGTATAATTCTGACTTTGCAGAAGCAGAAGCATTGAGTACGCTTTTTTAGGATATCTCGAATCATCCATACCAACAATGGGCAGCCAAAACTTTATACACTTGGCAAAAATATTGACCTTAAGCGGAAAACGGCCCAACTCTCCATAAACTAAATGTCTTGGAGTTCTCTGACTATCACACATGTAGCGTTTTATGGCTGATAGATGCACCCTTTCAATAATGTCATGGTTATTTACTATGCTCCATATTTCTGCGCCGTAAGTCAATATTGGCTGGATCTGACTGTCGAAC
>CM054138.1:55071687-55086687 GCA_028751875.1 Rapana venosa
GCACGAAGGGAATTAAAGCACTGGCAGGTCTGCTCTTGAAGTTGACCTAGGTAAGGTAAAGGTAAAGGAGTCCCATAACCTATAAGGTCGTAGGGGAGCGAGGCGTCAGAGACCTCACTTCTCTAGGGCCAGCATATTGAGGGCGGGGCCCATCTCCTCTCCCTCGCTGCTTTACCTTCTCTGACCCTAAAGAGGGCAGGTACCCATTGACAGCTGGGTGAACTGGGGGAACTGTACTGAAGCCAAGGCGCACAAACGGTCACCCATCCAACTGGTAACCACGCTCGACGCTGCTTAACTTGGCTGGGGGAAAGCGAGTGCTCCGACCACTGAGCTATCCCGTCCTAGGTGATTGTAAAAAAGCCTCGCTCTTACAGTATTCTGCATCTAATATTCTACATCTGGACTTGGAAAGAGAGAGATGCTGTACAGCAGGTGTTTTCTTTGGGGGAAAAGAGATCTGTATGGTAGGGGGATGAATGCTTTATAGCAAATGTTTATTGTCCTTTTCTTCCCAAAATGTGTGGAATTAGAGGATGGATTTTTCCTAGCAACTATTTTCAGTGACCAGATACTACATACAACACATCCACTGTTACCATTCAAAGACAAATGTTGGTTGAAAGACGGGGTCAAGGGAGGAGAACAGTTATTCAAAATTGCTTCCTTCAGTGTCACAGACACCTTTTGTCATCTGTACATGTATTCCTGTAATTTGCCCTTTTCTATGATTTTCTTTGCGTTTGAATTGCATTCGCTTTATTGTTGATATGTAGATCATGCTAAAACTGCCATTTAACTGAATTCAAGTTCGTGACGAACCCAGCCGTTGTCTGGTCCTAAGTCCAGGATGAGAAATGGGGAAGGTTGTGCGTTGGGCTAGCAACCCGCCACATCAAAAAAAACCTGCTACAGAAACGCCAACAAGATCTAATATAAATCAATCTTGGGTGACAAGCTCAGGACAGATGCTGCAAGGCATTGTATGACGAATAATGGTGAAAGCCGAAAGGAAACTTCTATTCCGACGATGTCCTTGGCAAAGCCCAAACAGGAGGTGAGAGTGGGAGCCTGGAATGTGCGAACGCTATATGAAGCTGGAAAGACAGCGCAGGTCGTGAAAGAGATGAAGAAATATAGGCTTAACATCTTGGAATCAGTGAGATGAGGTGGACGGACTCTGGCATCATGACCCTTGGCTCGGGAGAGACATTGTGCTATTCTGGTCGCACGGATGGGCAACATCAGGACGGAGTGGGTATCATCATGGACAAGGAGGCCAGAAAGAGCTTAATGGGATGGGAGCCAGTCAACTCGAGAATCATCACAGCCAGATTCTTCTCCAAATATACCAAGACCGCCATCATACAGTGTTACGCACCAACAGAGCAAGCCACGGAGGAGGAGAAAGACTTGTTCTACACCATCTTACAGGAAAAAATAGACAAGACACCACAGCACGACATCCTACTTCTCATAGGAGACTTCAATGCGAAGGTTGGAGTGGAGAATACTGGGTACGAAACTTGCATGGGAAAGGAGGGAGTGGGAAATAGAAACGATAATGGACAGCGTTTTGCAGATACATGTCTTGAAAACTGTTTGGTGATAGGTGGTACCATCTTCCAACACAAAACCATCCATAAATTGACATGGGTATCACCAGATGGAAGAACCAGCAACCAGATAGACCACATTGCCATCAACCAGAAGTGGAGGAGCTCCATGAAGGACGTGAGAGCCATTAGGAGAGCTGACGTTGGCAGCGATCACCATCTTGTGTTGTGCAGACTCCAGCTAAAGCTCAAGAGAACACAAAAAAAGAAAAATGAGCAACTCTTTGACTCAAGGAAACTCAACAGTGAGGCAGTGAAAAGTCAGTTTACTGTTGAGCTTTCCAACAGATGTCAAGTCCTGGACAACACACCTGCAGATGACATCAACACCCTATACGGTAACGCACAGATAGCTTTCATAGACACCAGCAAAGTTGTACTGGGCTACAGAAGAAGAGAGAAGAAGGAGTGGATATCAGACACCACATGGCAACTCATAGAGGAGAGAAAGATCGCAAAACATGGAATGCTCACTGGAACGGAAAACGATAGACAAACATTCGCCGAAACATACAAAGAGAAAAACAAAGAAGTGAAGTAGAGCACAAGGAGAGACAAGAGACAGTTTGCAGACAACTTGGCAGCAGAGGCGCAAACCGCAGCAGAGAAAGGAGACTCTAGGACTGTCTACAAGATCACCAAGACCCTAACAGGTGGATTCACCAGCAAAACCACTGTAGTGAAGAACAAGACCGGGAAAGTTTTGACAAAAGACATAGACCAACTAAACAGATGGGCAGAACACTTTAGATAGACTTTAAACAGACCAGACCCAGATGAGGAAGCAGCCATCGAAGACATGGGTTTCAAGATAGAGATGAGACGTGGATGCATCACTCAGAGGAAATTGTGGAGGCCATCAGGCAAACAAAGGGCAACAGGTGAGGACAGAATCACGGCAGACATGTTGAAGGCAGACCCCAAGACGAGCGCAAAGGTCTTAACAAAATTATTCAACAGAGTTTGGGAAGAGGAGAAGGTTCCAGACACATGGAAGAAAGGCATCATAGTGAAACTTCCCAAGAAGGGCGACCTCTCAGAGTGCGGCATATGGCGGGGAATCAACTTGCTCTCTGTCCCTGGGAAGATCTTTTGCCGTGTCCTTCTACAGCGTATGAGGCAAGCCATCGATAGAACCCTACGGGAAGAGCAGGCAGGGTTCAGAAGCGGGAGAAGCTGCACATATCAGATCTTTGTGCTACGAACAATTGTGGAACAGTCCATCGAATGGAACTCATCACTCTACATCAACTATATCGATTTCCAACCCTTCGCTGTGGAAGATCTTGGAAGCCTATGGATTTCCTCTGAAAGTCATCAACATTCTACAGGACATGTACGCAGATAACCAGTGCTGTGTGCGACATGATGGACAGCAGAGCGAATGGTTCCACGTGCAGACAGGGGTCAGACAAGGTTGCGTGATCTCGCCGACAATTTTCCTTGTCGTCATCGACTGGGTGATGAGGAGGGCCACCAGCGATAGGGCAAGAGGGCTGGTATGGGGACTGACAGCCAGCTTGAAGACTGTGACTTTGCCGACGATATTGCACTGCTGTCGCATGCACAGAAAGACATCCAGGAAAAAACATCACGAGTTGACCAAATAGCCAGCAGCGTGGGACTCCAGATTCACCCTGACAAGACCAAGATCATGAAAGTGAAGACAAAGAGTGCAGAGAAGACCAGTGTGCGAGGCTCAGCTCTAGAGGAAGTAGAACACTTCAAGTACCTCGGCAGCTACATCTCAGCCGACAGTAACATTGAGAAAGAAATTTCAACCAGGATAGGACTTGCAGCCCGGGCATTTAGTGGGTTGAAAAACATCTGGAAGTCAACTGTCCTGCACACCAAAACCAAGTTGAGATCTACAAGTCCAATGTACGATCAGTACTCCTATACGCCCTCGGAGACATGGAGAACCAACAAGAAGATTGAGAGCAGGCTCAGAGGATTTGAAGGAAGGTGTCTTCGCCGAATCCTGAAACTTCACTGGCAGCAGCATGTCACCAACAGGGAAGTGTCAAAGCGCACCGGCATTAACACTATTGTGGCCGAGGTAAAACAGCGGCGATGGAGGTGGCTGGGACACTCTCTCCGAATGGGCAAGAACAGACTCCCTCATACTGCGCTGAGATGGGCACCACCAGGGAAGAGGAAACGAGGCAGACCACTCGGCACTTGGAGGAGGACAGTAGAGGAGGAGATGAGAGAGGCGGGCAAGACCTGGAATGAATTGAGCTGGCTTGCCCAAGACAGAAAAGGTTGGAGGGATTTTGTTGGCGCCTTGTGTCCCGGCACATGGGATGAAGAGGATTAAGTAAGTAAGTTCGTGACGAAAGGAATAAGATAAAATATTCATGGTGTTGAAAAAAATGTATGTCTGTTTTGTTGTTGTTTGAAAACAGTTGCAGTACTGGTTGGTTTTGTTTAAGGATTCAGGAAAGATGAAGTGATGCACTTGACCATCCAGGTTGACCAGAGAATGAAGGAAGAGGTTCAGTTGAAAGAGAGTGAAAGAGAGATTCCTAGAATCAAAATGGTGACGACAGGTACCTAAGCCCTCTTCTTCAGCTACAGCAGAAAGGCATGATACCAGAGATTTTTTTTGGTGAGGGGGGAGGCGGGTATTCCTATATGTGCAAGCACAGATGTTTTGTCTCATCGTAAAAGATGTTTACAGGTGTTTACACAGACTGTTGACTTTTCCTAGTTTTACAGCCCGGTCCCAAAACCTTACAACTTACAACACTCCAGTGTGCTCCATTCCAGAACCCTGGAGTTAACTTCAGTGCCGACTCCACTCTCCCCAAAAGTCCTTCGGATGAGACTATAAACTAAGCCCCGTTTGTGAACGCACGCAGAACATCTTGCGCACACGTTAAAATGCTGTTCCGCTTTTCGGAAGAGTAGGCCATTGTGTGCCGGTGGGAACAGATGACAATTTACAAAACTGCATACACACGGGGACTGGATGTAAAAAAAAGCACGTAAGTGTTTATTCCATTATCCTTGATATAAAGAATAAAATAAAATAAAATAAATAAACCCTGGAGTTAACATCAGTGCAGACTCTACTCTCCCCAAAAGTCCTTCGGATGAGACTATAAACCGAGGCCTCGTGTGTGAACGCACGCAGAACATCTTGCGCACACGTTAAATCCTGTTCCGCTTTTCGTAAGAGTAGGCCATTGTGTGCCGGTGGGAACAGATGACAATTTACAAAACCGCATACACACGGGGACTGGATGTAAAAAGGCACGTAAGTGTTTATTCCATTATCCTCGATATAAAAGAATGAAACGAAATGAAATAAAACTATGCTAAGTTCTGTCTGTGCAGTCAACAGCCACAGACAGGGGCTCTGCTCTCCCTATTCAGTTTCTCCACTTTCTGCAACATTCTCAAATGGAAATTTCTTTTTGTTCGTGATATTTCCATCTCTGGGTTTGGGTTAGGGTTTGCTTTCTCCTGTTACTCCCATACCGGGTTCTCAAGTCCATTTGCTTTTCTTTTTTCAATCAAGTCTTGACAGAGTAGTACTTGTTCATGGTCGGTTTGCCCTTCAGAAGAAGCATAACTTTAAAACAATAATAACAATAATAAGGGCAGCACCTTTCAGGTCTGTTCTGCACAAAGCAATACGTGTGCAGGCAGCACTGGTCAGTGAATGGAGCTGGTTCTGCACAACCCTTCCTTCACCGTGAACTGTTCTGCAGCGTTAAGTTCATACATAGCACAGATCCCTTCATGTGGACATCACATGATTCGTGTTTTTAATGCCTCAACTGTGAGAAAATCAGTTTCAGTTTGTTTGTTTTTTAAAAGGAAGACACATTCAACCATGTTAAGGAATGACTGATTCAAGCTTCTGCTTAGAGTGGAGGAGTGGGGGTTGATAAATTAGTTTTGTTACAGCGAAGTGTCGGTTATTATTCAGAGAAATAGGGTCTAGTGTTTCAGCCAAGTGTTAGTTGAAATGAACTGGCTCCAACTGTTGGTTGCTATGACATGGGTCTGACTGACTGCATCAGGAATGAAATGTTTCGAAAAAGGTGGACCCTGTGTATGCACAGTATACATAGGGGCCAGCCTAGGACTAAGAGAGAGAGAATCAATGCAGACTGCCAGAAGAGAGATACCCCAACACGCAGAGTGTGGGGAATGACTACACTGCCTGTACAACCACGCTCTGGGCGGGCCAGCCTCATGTTTCTTGCAATGCAAGTTGTGATGGATGCTCCATATACATCTACTTTTGTCGACCAATAATAAATCAGAATAAACATGTCAAATCTCAACCCAAAAACAAAACTCCTCGCCCTTAATTTACCAGACGCTGCAGAGATTCGAACTCACGACTTCATGGACCCATGGGATTGAAGTCAAATGGTCTTAACCACTCGGCTATGGCGTCCGTCGAGGCTGCCAATGAATGAGGACACTCTTTTTTTCCCCGTTCGAGGCATAAATATTGACGTTGGTTTCAGACAGAACGCTACTGAGGAACTGATGCTGTCATCATATGCAGCGTCACGTGCACTGACATGTAAAAGGTAAAGGTGTCCCATAACCTATAAGGTCGTAGGGGAGCGAGGCGTCAGAGACCTCACTTCTCTAGGGCCAGCATATTGACGTCGGCGCCCATCTCCTCTCTCTCTCTCGCTGCTTTACCTTCCCTGACCCTAAAGAGGGCAGGTACCCATTTACAGCTGGTGAACTGGGGGAACTGTACTGAAGCCAAGGCGCGCAAACGGGCACCCATCCAACTGGTAACCACGCTCGACGCTGCTTAACTTGGCTGGGGGAAAGCGAGTGCTCCGACCACTGAGCTATCCCGTCCCCTGCACCGACAGGAGAAGATTCAACAGTACCCAATACATACGTTTCTACGTTTCTATCGTTTCCAAATTTGAATTATTCTATGACATGCTTTTAACAGTCAACACTTTATCTTATGGTTACTTCCTCAGAATTCTCTGTTGCCATTTTCTGCGCTAGAAATAATTTTGCTGAGCTTAATTTTCTCCATTCATTTTATGAATAGCAGATCAGCAACAAGCTTGTAGGCTCCATTTGTGTTAATCTCAACAGGAACGCCCAACGTTAGTTTTAGAGATGTGTTGTCTGCGCTTTGAAGCTTTCTAAAAGCTAAGACACAGAAAGGAAGTGGAGGAGAATATAAAAAAGAGAGAGAAAATAATGAATAAGAACTCACACAAACAAACAAACAAACAAAAACCAAGCAAATAAACAGCAAAAATCAACAAACATACCAAAAAAACAAAGGAAACCCAAAAAAAATATCGTGCCTCTCTCTCTGTCTCTCTCTCTCTCTCGCACTATCTTTGTCTCTCATTTTCTCTCTCCCTCTCTCTCTCTCTCTCTCTCTCTCTCTCTCTCTCTCTCTCTCTCTTTGTCTCTCATTTTCTCTCTCTCCTCCTCTCTCTCTCTCTCTCTCTCTCTCTCTCTCTCTCATCTCTCTCAATTCAACTGAAGCCTAAAGCATTTAAAGTAACAAAACAAAACCAAGACTCTGTATTGAATTGGATTGTATCGTATTGTATCGTACACAACACTTTAAGTCTCGATCTCTCTCTATAACATTCCAACTCCTCTCCCCTCCCCCCCACACTCCACACACCCCCACATCCTCTCCCCAGGGAGAAACGCATTCACCACAAAAGCAGCACCACCCATTCATTCTCTCTTTTTTTCCCAACCACTTTCCCAAGTACTTGCGAGCGCATTTGTTCACCACCACCGCCGCCATCATCATCATCATCTTCATCACTGTCGCCGCTTCGTACACAACCAACCTAGCCTATCACTCGATGGGCCCCACTGAGAAGAAGGCCAGGGCAGACAAGAGGCCGAAAGAGGCGCCCATCCACAAGGGCACGGACACGAGTCCAGTCAGCTGCTCCAGGGGACCCATCCAGGTGACCAGGAGGCAGTCCCCGAGAGGGATGGCTGAGGCGATCAGGGAGATCACGATCCCCAGCTGCCGGCTGTCAGGATCCTGCGCAGCAACACATCATCATTCATCATCATTAACCATTACACCCAGTGGTGTGTAGGGCAGCAACACATCATCATCATCATCATTAACCATTACATTCAGTGGTGTGTAGGGCAGCAACACATCATCATCATCATCATTAACCATTACACCCAGTGGTGTGTAGGGCAGCAACACATCGTCATCATCATTAACCATTACACCCAGTGGTGTGTAGGGCAGCAACACATCGTCATCATCATTAACCATTACACCCAGTGGTGTGTAGGGCAGCAACACATCATTCATCATCATCATTAACCATTACACCCAGTGGTGTGTAGGGCAGCAACACATCGTCATCATCATTAACCATTACACCCAGTGGTGTGTAGGGCAGCAACACATCATCATTTATCATTAACCGTGACACCCAGTTGTGTGTAGGGCAGCAACACATCATCATTCATCATTAGCCATTACACCCAGTGGTGTGTAGGGCAGCAACACATCATCATCATTAACCATTACACCCAGTGGTGTGTAGGGCAGCAACACATCATCATCATTAACCATTACACCCAGTGGTGTGTAGGGCAGCAACACATCATCATCATTATCATTAACCATTACACCCAGTGGTGTGTAGGGCAGCAACACATCATCATCATTATCATTAACCATTACACCCAGTGGTGTGTAGGGCAGCAAGACATCATCATGGTCATTAACCATTACACCCAGTGGTGTGTAGGGCAGCAACACATCATCATCATCATTAACCATTACACCCAGTGGTGTGTAGGGCAGCAACACATCATCATCATCATTAACCATTACACCCAGTGGTGTGTAGGGCAGCAACACATCATCATCATCATTAACCATTACACCCAGTGGTGTGTAGGGCAGCAACACATCATCATCATCATCATCATTAACCATTACACCCAGTGGTGTGTAGGGCAGCAACACATCATCATCATTAACCATTACACCCAGTGGTGTGTAGGGCAGCAACACATCATCATCATCATCATTAACCATTACACCCAGTGGTGTGTAGGGCAGCAACACATCGTCATGATCATTAACCATTACACCCAGTGGTGTGTAGGGCAGCAACACATCGTCATTCATCATCATTAACCATTACACCCAGTGGTGTGTAGGGCAGCAACACATCGTCATCATCATTAACCATTACACCCAGTGGTGTGTAGGGCAGCAACACATCGTCATTCATCATCATTAACCATTACACCCAGTGGTGTGTAGGGCAGCAAAACATCATCATCATCATTAACCATTACACCCAGTGGTGTGTAGGGCAGCAACACATCATCATCATTAACCATTGCACCCAGTGGTGTGTAGGGCAGCAACACATCGTCATCATCATCATTAACCATTACACCCAGTGGTGTGTAGGGCAGCAACACATCATCATCATCATCATTAACCATTACACCCAGTGGTGTGTAGGGCAGCAACACATCATCATCATCATCATTAACCATTACACCCAGTGGTGTGTAGGGCAGCAACACATCGTCATCATCATCATTAACCATTACACCCAGTGGTGTGTAGGGCAGCAACAAAGCGCTTCCACTCCTGCCTACCCTGGGCCAACCTAGTCACTGATCCCCCAAGAGTGCTGCATGGCCTTCATCTCACTTTCTAGCTTCCTCTCGGCTTTGGCCATCAGCATTCATACGAGTCTCACTGGACCCGGGAGGTCCTTCGCACGCAAAAGTAGAAATGTTCTCTGTTGCTGTTTCCGTAACTTCTCTTCTTTAAAGGGACAGGGTTGTTAGCCCTGTGCCCAACCCCCATCCTGGAGGAAGGGTTCCACCTTAGTCGCCTCTTACGACATGCCTGGTTGGAGGGCAGGGATCCTATTCTTGCAATGCTCGCTTTGCAAGCATACCCCGAGATTCCCACGGGGGACGCGCAACACAGGCGAGGGGAAATACATTTAATAATAATAATAATAATAATAATAATAATAATAATAATAATATATGGAATTTATATAGCGCTGAATCTTGTAAAGTAACAAATCAAAGCGCTCAGATGACTTTTTTTTTTTAATATCGAGGATAATGGAATAAGCACTCATGTGCTTTTTTTTACATCCAGTCCCCCGTGTGTATGCGGTTTTGTAAATTTTGTCCTCTGTTCCCACCGGCACACAATGGCCTACTCTTTCGAAAAGCGGAACAGGACTTAACGTGTGCGCAAGATGTTCTGCATGCGTTCGCACACGGGGCCTCAGTTTATAGTCTCATCCGAAGGACTTTAGGTTCGTTCCGTCGTAGAGTGTGCGGGGGAAGAAGTCCAGTGGGCCTGCAGCGGTAAGCTGGGAATGGTCACCTTCTGTCAGCATGCCTTTTGTTGTTGGGCTAATTAATGACCGTTGTTGAATGTTGTCGTCCGTTCCCCACTAGGCACACAAGGGCCTACTTCTTATGGAGGGGTTTTGGGGGTTGTTTTTGTTTTTGTTTTGTTTTGTTTGTTTGTTTGTTTGTTGGGGGGGAGGTGTGGTGGGGGGGGGGGCTTCTTAAGGGTGAGGAGATTTACGGGTTTCCGTTTGTTTTAAATAATAATAATCATCATCATCGCCATCATCATATTCATAATAATAATCATCATAATCATAATAATCATAAAAATCATCATAAAAAGAAAAAGAATGTGGGGATTTTATATATGCCTAGCGCTGAATTTTGTAAAGCAACAAATCAAAGGGATTATATTTAAATCATTTTACACGCATGCAACCGTCCACAAATAAGATTAACAGATACCAAATCTACCCACTCGCGCCTAAGATTAACAGATACCAAATTTACCCACTCGCGCGCGTGCGCACGCACACACACACACACACACACACACACACACACACACAGAGGCGAACATTCTAATATTCAACTGGAATTCCCTCAAAACAACAGACTCTACATTTAATATGAAGGCAAGGGAAGTAAATCTATTAGAAAGGCAAGGGAAATAAATCTGTTGAAACGGCAGGGGAAAGAAAAACTGTAGGGACAGCTGGACAGTTGTTCCTTTCGGCATATGCGTGTGTGTGTTTGTCTGTGGTGTGTGTATTTGTGTGTGAGTGTGTGTGTATAGCGCGCGTGCGTGCGTGCGTGTGTCTGTGTCCGTGTGTGTTAAACTAAGATTTTGTATTTAATGTAAAACAACAAGTTTATCTTACAGAGCGTTGTTTCTTGTTTCGTGTATGGGTGGGGTTGTTTTTTTCTTTTGGGGGAGAGGAAGGGTGGAGTTGTTTGTGTTTTTGTTGTTAGTTTTTGTTTTTTTACTTGATAAATGTTTCCTGTTTCAGTCTAGTGTCCTGTCTTGTTTTGTTGTTGCTGTTTTTTACTTGATAAATGTTTCCTGTTTCAGTCTTGTGTCCTGTCTTGTTTTGTGTTGTTCTTGTTGTTGTCGTTGTTGTTTACTTGATAAATGTTTCCTGTTTCATTATAGTGTCTTGTCTTTGTACTTTCTGGTCCTTGTCGATGTGTCCGTCATGATCTCTGGCTCCTTTTCTTGTGTAAGTGAATGAATGAGTGAATGAATGTGTTGTCATCATCCTGCTCCAGTTTGTAGTTTTAGCATGTTTTCCTTGTTCATAACGACATCGCGTCGTCTTGTTAGGTGACCTTTGTCCCTCTAACAAATCTGGCGATGACATCCATCCACTAAGTGCTCTCTACATGTGCGTCAGGTTTCTTGAAAGATAATGAAATATGGTCTTGAAAGAGAGACAGACAGACAGACAGACAGATAGAGAGACAAAAACAAAGAGAGACAGAGAGAGAGAAGAAGAGAAGAAGAAAAAGAAGAAGAAGAAGAAGAAGAAGAAGAAGAAGAGAGAGAACAACAACAACAACAAAACAACAACAACAACAACAACTAACAACAACAACAAACACAAGAACAAAGAACAGAAGAACAAGAACAAGAAGAACAAGAAGAACAAGAACAGAAGAAGAACAAGAAGAACAAGAAGAACAAGAAGAACAAGAAGACAGAGAAAGAACAAGAAGAAAGAAGAAGAAAAGAAGAAGAAAGAAGAACAAGAAGAAAAGAAGAAGAAGAAAAGAAGAAGAAGAACAAGAAAGAAGAACAAGAAGAAGAAGAAGAAGAACAAGAAGAAGAAGAAGAAGAAGAAGAAAGAAGAAGAAGAAGAAGAAGAAGAAGAAGAAGAACAAAGAACAGAAGAACAAGAAGAAGAAGAAGAAGAAGAAGAACAAGAAAAGAAGAAGAAGAGAAGAAAGAAAGAAGAAAGAAAGAAAGAGAAAGAAAAGAAAGAAAGAAAGAAAGAAGAGAAAGAAAGAAGAAAGAAGAAGAAAAGAAAGAAAGAAAGAAAGAAAGAAAGAAAGAAAGAAGGAAGGGGGGGAGGAAAGAAAGAAAGAAAGAAAGAAAGAAGGAAGGAAGGAGGGAAGGAGAGAAAGAAAGAAAGAAAGAAAAGAAGAAAATGAAGAAAGAAAGAAAGAAAGAAAGAAAGACAGACAGACAGACAGACAGACAGACAGAAAGACAGAAAGACAGAAAGAAATATGATTGTAAACGAAAGAAAGAAAGAAAGAAAGAAAGAAAGAAAGAAAGAAACTGACCACCTGAGTAATGTTAGCGAAATATAAAGTGTGTGCGTTGTACTTTTTGGCTACGTGCATATTTATACCAGGGACAGGGGGTGGGGGAGAGGGGTGGCGGGGAAGGGGGTAGGCCTATCTCTTCCCGTACCCAGTCATTCTTTCTGACTTATTTGTCATCACCATACATCCCGTCTTGTTGTTGTTGTTGTGTTGTTGTTGTTGTGTTGTTGTTGTTGTTGTTGTTGTTGTTGTTGTTGTTGTTGTTGTTGTTTTCTTTTGCTCTTGCGTTTGAGAGATTTTTTCCCCCATGGAGTTAACATCAGTACCGACTCGACTCCCTTCGGATGAGACTATTAATTAAAGGAGACCCCATGTATAATTTTTTTTATTCTTTTATATCGAGGATAATGGAATAAGCAATGATGTGCTTTTTTTTACATCCAGTCCCCGTGTGTATGCGGTTTTATAAATTTTGTCATATGTTCCCACCGGCACACACGGGCCGGGCCTACTCTTTCGAAAAGTGGAACAGGATTTAACGTGTGCGCAAGATGTTCTGCGTGCGTTCGCACACGGGGTCTCGGTTTATACTCTCATCCGAAGGACTTTGGGGGAGAGTGCAGTCTGCACTGATGTTAACACCAGGGGAAAATATCCCCTTGAACGGTAATCGAACCCGGGTCGTCAAATTGCGAACGCAATGTTCTAACCACTAGGCTATCCCATCCCCCAATTAATGTATGCTGAACGTCCTGAGCACACGTTAAAACCCGTTCCACCTTTTGGAAGACTGGGCCATTTCGTACTGATTGAAAAGGATTATTTTTTAATGCATGCGCTCTGGTGTTGTATTTAAACATCATGCCCGAAGTCGGAATGTGTCTGCCTTAAAGATAGATGGGCAAACGGTCGCATATGAAGCATCTCAACATTAATGAACCTCTGTGTGTTCTAACAAAGAAACAAGAGAAGAAGAAAAGAAAAGAAAAAAATAAGATTTTAGTCCTGGCCTAGTCTTGCAGTACACTCTTGTAGACAAACACGCATCATAAGACAGACACGACACGACAGACAGACCCTCTGACAGGCAAACAGACAGACCCTCTGACAGGCAAACAGACAGACCCTCAGACAGGCAAACAGACAGACTCTCAGACAAACAGACAGACCATCAGACAGACAAACAGACAGACAGACAGACAGACCATCATACAGGCAAATAGACAGACCCTTAAACAGGCAAACAGACAGACCCTCAGACAGGCAAACAGACAGACCCTCAGACAAGTAGATAGACCCTCAGACAAGTAGATAGACCCTCAGACAGACAAGTAGATAGAGCCTCAGACAAGTAGATAGACCCTCAGACAGACAAGTAGATAGACCCTCAGACAAGTAGATAGACCCTCAGACAGACAAGTAGATAGACCCTCAGACAAGTAGATAGACCCTCAGACAGACAAGTAGATAGACCCTCAGACAAGTAGATAGACCCTCAGACACGTAGGTAGACCCTCAGACAAGTAGATAGACCCTCAGACAAGTAGATAGACCCTCAGACAGACAAGTAGATAGACCCTCAGACAAGTAGATAGACCCTCAGACACGTAGGTAGACCCTCAGACAAGTAGATAGACCCTCAGATAAGTAGATAGACCCTCAGATAAGTAGATAGACCCTCAGATAAGTAGATAGACCCTCAGATAAGTAAATAGACCCTCAGACAAGTAGATAGACCCTCAGACAGACAAGTAGATAGACCCTCAGACAGACAAGTAGATAGACCCTCAGACAAGTAGATAGACCCTCAGACAGACAAGTAGATAGACCCTCAGACAAGTAGATAGACCCTCAGATAAGTAAATAGACCCTCAGACAAGTAGATAGACCCTCAGATAGACCCTCAGACAGACAAGTAGATAGACCCTCAGACAAGTAGATAGACCCTCAGACAAGTAGATAGACCCTCAGACAGAGAATTAGATAGACCCTCAGACAAGTAGATAGACCCTCAGTTAAGTAGATAGACCCTCAGACAAGTAGATAGACCCTCAGATAGACCCTCAGACAAGTAGATAGACCCTCAGACAAGTAGATAGACCCTCAGACAAGTAGATAGACCCTCAGACAAGTAGATAGACCCTCAGACAAGTAGATAGACCCTCAGATAGACCCTCAGACAAGTAGATAGACCCTCAGATAAGTAGATAGACCCTCAGTTAAGTAGATAGACCCTCAGACAAGTAGATAGACCCTCAGGCAAGTAGATAGACCATCAGAGAAGTAGATAGACCCTCAGACAAGTAGATAGACCCTCAGACAAGTAGACAGACCCTCAGACAAGTAGATAGACCCTCAGTTAAGTAGATAGACCCTCACACAAGTAGATAGACCCTCAGACAACCAGACAAGTCAAAGCCAAGCCTTCTCAACAAGAGAAGGAGAGAAAACAACGATTTTAGGCCAGGCCTAGTCTTACAGTCTACTCTTGCAAACAAACTTGCATCACAAGACAGATAGACAGACGGTCAGACGGACGGACAGAGAGACAGAAGAACATACAGAAGGACACACACACTCACTCACTCTCAGACTCTCACGTTCTTACACACATACATACATACATACACACAAGTGCTTATACCATTATCCTCGATATAAAGGAATAAAATAAATAAATGAAACAGATAAATAAATAAACACACACACACATATGCACATACACACACATACATAAACATACAACCACACACACACATATGCACAT
>CM054138.1:55099187-55141687 GCA_028751875.1 Rapana venosa
GCCTTGGCCACGTAGTCGGTTATGCCCACGGAGAAGAGAAAGGCCACTCCTACCGCCAGCACCGTGGATGCCATGATCAAGGCGATCCTCACTTTCACCCCGCGGTGCCAGCAAGCCTGATCTGCCGTAGCTTTCGTAGTGGAATCCTGGGTCTTCTTTTCCAGTGCGGCGGTTCTGAGAGATGGCCAGTTTTCCGATTCGTACAGCTGCGCGTTAGGTTTGAATTTGTCGGTGTGGTCGCGACATTTGGTGATTCTTGAGTGCGATTTCGTTTCTTTCTGTAAATGTCTTCTCGGTTCTTTTTCAGCAGAAGGGGTTATTAGCGATATCTGGCTTAAGAGCGAGAGGTTTTCTTCACAAAGAGACTTATTTTCAGGCGAAGAAAGGGAGTCTTCCCTACCAACTAGAGCATTGTCTGCAAAACCTGCGTCGACACCTGACTGTGTGGTCACTGTACCATCCCCACAGTTTTCCTCGTTTTCTGTCATTTCTGCAACGTACTTGATTATGTGACTGTCAAACTGACTTTCAGTACCACGACTCTCTACCAAACTTGCATCACCACCACCACCATCACTGTTAGTCTCTGTCTTCTCCTTTCCTTCAGCTGAAATGTCGTTACACAACCCTGCAAAGAAACCGAAACCTTCACTCGGGTTTCCGTTCCTGTCAGCCAGAGTTCTGATCCACACTCTTTGAGAGATACCCCCACTCTCCTTCTGGTTTTCTCTTTTGTTATCAAAGGATTCGTTCCACATCCTTTGAGAGAAACCAGCACTCTCATTGTGATTTTCTCTTTTGTCAGCCAGGGATCCGTTCCACATCCTTTCAGAGAAACCAGCACTCTCATTCTGATTTTCTCTTTTGTCAGCCAGGGATCTGTTCCACATCCTTTCAGAGAAACCAGCACTCTCATTCTGGTTTTCTCTTTTGTTATCAAAGGATTCGTTCCAAACCCTTTCAGAGAAACCAGCACTCTCATTCTGATGTTCATTTCTATCTGCCAGAGTTCCGTAAGACACCCTCTGGGGAAAACCTACACTGGCATTCTGGTTTTCGTCTGCAGAGCCTTGTTCCTGATCCAGGCTTGAATCTTGAAGACTGGAACCTGTGCTGACGTGTTGGTCATCGTTGGTCAGGGTTCTGGCGAGAGGGTCAGTCTGTGAGGTCAGGGTCCAGCCGGTCAGCAGAGTGATGGGCAGGCCTACGGCTAGGCTGACCAGCACTATGACCGCTTCCACTGCCGCTTTTAAGGATCCGCTACCGCTGTGAAGTAAGAACAGAAGAGTCACGAATCCAGATTTCA
The DNA here is from genome assembly GCA_028751875.1 of Rapana venosa. NCBI lineage: Eukaryota > Metazoa > Mollusca > Gastropoda > Neogastropoda > Muricidae > Rapana > Rapana venosa. The sequence goes on from CM054138.1 coordinate 55,100,494, forward strand.
TTGATCTTTGATCCCTCTATGGGGTATAGGGTGGTTCAGTCAACAAAAATTCAACTGCAACGTATAGGAATTGCATTCGCTTGCCATGAGTGAATTAAAATGAAACAGTTAATCTCTGATGTATAGGACTGTAAGGGTGCATAAGAGAGAGAGAGAGAGAGAAAGAGAGAGAGAGAGAGAGGCTGAGACCGGAACACAAACACAAGCTTACAGACATACATACGCACGTGCGCACGCACGTACGCACGCACTCACGCGCACGCACACACACGCACACACACACACACACACACACACACACACACGCGCGCGCGCGCGCGCGCGAAGAGAGAAAGAGAGAGAAATACAAAGAGAGAGAAAGAGAGACACACAGAGAGACAGAGAGAGAGACAGAGAGAGAGAGAGAGAGAGATGTGTGTGTGTGTGTGTGTGTGTGTGTGTGTGTGTGTGTGTGTGTGTGTGTGTGTGTGTGTGTGTGTGTGTGTGTGTGTGTGTGTGTGTGTGTGTGTGTGTGTGTGTGTGTGTGTGTGTGTGTGTGTGTGTGTGGTTGCTGTTGTTGGTAGTGATGGTGGTAGTCGTTTTTTGTTTGTTTGGCTGGTTGCTTTGGTTTGGTTTTGGGTTTCTTAATTGTTTGTTTGTTTGTTTGTTTGTTGTTGTTTTTAGGGGGTGGGGGTATTTTGCTTTCTAGTATGGAATGTTAGAAATTCTAAAAGTAATACAAGTCCAGTATTTTCTCCTCTCGTATAGACAGACTACAGTGTATGGTGTGGTGGTGTCAGTGTGCTACATGAGCTACCTTCAGCACTAAAAAGTACTGTAAGCAAATTCCTTTTTAATCAAAAGCTTAGGGTTAGAATAATTCCCACTAGCGGCGAAAAAATAGGAGCTATACAAAAAAAATAATCCAACAACTTGAAACTGAAACCTTCGTGACGACATTCCGTTTTTCTCCTTTTCACTGGGAAATTTTCAAATAAAAAAAGTCTATAATGAATTCTACCAAAAATCGATATACATATGTTGGGACTTTTGGTCAAATCTAAGTAATCAGAAATAAAACCCACTAGATTAAAAACTTGAGCGTGCTCACACACACACAAACACACACGCACACACACACACACACACACACCACACACACACACGCACACAAACAAACAAACAAACAAACACACACACGCACACAAACAACACACACACACACAAACACACACCACGCACGCACGCACGTGCGCGCGCGCACACACACACACACACACACCACATACACACACACACACACGCATACACACACACTGGATCCAAACACTATCCAGTAAGTCTACCAGGTGACGGGGCAATTCTTCTTTCCGTCGAAATGTCACATGTCATATTTCTATGGCCTTCCTGTCAGTCACTAGGAATTGAGCATGCATCCTTCTCGTTGCGAATGGGATAATAATATATCTTTTTTTCGTTGCTCAGCAAAACCTCCCAGGTTCACCAAGGATGATCTGTTTGCGTATGCGACCGTTTTTTCTCCCCCACCCTTAAGTTAGCCGCACACCGACTTCGGAGATAACGCTTATACTTGACATCAGTGTGCATGAGTACTTTTTATTAACTTTGCTATCTAGTTCCTACCACCACGCAATGGCCTACTCGTCCGAAAGGTGAAACAGGTTTTAATGCGTGTGCAAGGATGTTCTGCGTGCGATGGCACACGGGACCTCCGTTGTTCGTCTGACCCGCAGGACTTTCGGGGGAGTGGAGTCGGTACTGATGTTAACTCCAGGGGGAAGACATCCCCGTAAAGGGGTGCCTCAGTGGTGGCTCGATCCCGGACCGTCAGATCACGAGCTCAAAGCTCTGACCACTAGGCTATCCTGGCCCTGAATATATTTGAATTTGTCAATTTCATATACCCCCTACAGCTTTTTTTTATATAAACCTTCTTCCTCTTGTTCCAAACGTGAAAAGTAAAGGTAAAGGCTGTTCCCATAACCTATGGGGTCGTTAAGGAGAAAGATGTGAGAGACCTCAGCTTCTCCAGAGGCTGCCAGCATATTGAGGGTGGCGCTCATCTCCTCTCCTTCGCTGCTTTACCTTACCTGACCCTAAAGAGGGCAGGTACCCTTTTACAGCTGGGTGAACTGGGGGACTGCGTTGAAGCCAAGGCGTGCAAACGGTCACCCATCCACTTGGTAACCACGTTTAATGCTGCTTAACCTTAGCTTGGGGAAGGAAAGCGAGTGCTCTGACCACTGAGCTATCCCGTCCCAAACCCTAAACAGGACGGGTACCCATTTACAGCTGGGTGAACTGAGGAACTGTATTTGAGCCAAGGCGCGTTAAACGGTCACCCATCCACTTGGTAACCACGCTCAATGCTGCTTAACCTTAGCTTGGGGGAAGGAAAGCGAGTGCTCTGACCTACTGAGTTAATCTATCCCGTCCCCGTTCCAGACATACCCTTTCACAAAAGGAAGTCCGGGAAAGGAGGAAATGTCCAGCATGCCCACAGTGGACAGCAGGAGCCCGCCAGCAGAGGCCGTGATGACGCTCACCACCAGCGAAGAGGCACGTTCAGAGGCCGGGCTGCACGCGGCGATGTAGGCTTTGGTGAAGGAGTTGGTGCTGTCAATCCCAATGTCCAGCAGAATAAACCCCACCATGGCCACCACCGCTTTGAACGGTACCTTCAACACACAGTTTTTGGGTCATGGACATGATCATAATCCTGAGAATTGATCAGGATAATTGTAGTAATGCTAGATGGTAAGTGGTGGTGGTGGTGGTGGTGGTGGTGGTGGTGGTGGTGGTGGTGGTAAGGATGGTGACGATGATGGCGATAATGATCATGACATCGACCATGGTGATGTGTGAGGATTATCAATATCACCATCATGATGATTATCATTTCTATATTCAAATGTTTAGATTAGTTCAAAGCATACATAGAATTACCTATCGCACGCGCGCGCACGTAAAACTCTGCTGTTATGATGCTTCTTCTCTGACTTCTGGTCTATAAACATATTAATGAGATACAGGGTCAAATCGTCAGCTTGTCAACCTGTTTGAATTTTTTTTTAATTCCATTAGGCCTATACGGAGTTTTTTAATTCAGCCTAGTCTATTTTTCTTCATCTCCAGAGTTGCTTGCTTGCCCATGGGTGTTATCTCTTTAAAGTACATTCTAAAAATATTTCCTTTTGGGAAACAACCCTGGAACTGTACTTCCTGCAGTCCCCATTTCACACTAATTCATGTAAATGCGATTAACTTGTGCTCCTTGTGATGGCAGATGTGCATTGCTTTTCCAGCATGCTTGCGTCTGATTTTTTTTTTAAAAGGATATGTCTGATGAAAGAAAAAGATAGAATGTGTTCATTGGCACATTTCTAAACATAAGGTTTGCTTCTAATTTAATCTTGTTGTTTGATATCTGGTGGAATATCGCAGGGAAAAGGATCTTTAGGGAGTCTGTAGTTAAATGCTTTTGCCTAAAAACCTAGACATCTCGACAATCCAGAAGCAGATTCTTGATGGTAATTGGCACATCACATCACATGTGCTTCTAGATTTGATTTGCATGAGCTGACATAAGCAATAATGACACAGGTACCAAATCTTCGAGACACGGCAGAGAACATAAAACGCGACAGAAAATCGCGCGCGCGCGCGCGCGCGCGCACGCACGCACACACACACACACCCACACACACACACACACACACACACACACACACACACACACACACACACACACACACACACACGAAATCGCGTTTATCTACCGGATTATGCACACAGCTTTTGGTTCCGTTCTCAGCTTCCAACGCCTCCACAACCCCACTTCCATTCTCCCCAACCTGCCCAAAGCCTCTCTCAGCATCGAAGCCTCCAGAACCAATGCCATTCTCACAATCAGAAAACGCAGCCCTCATCGCCAGAGAGGAAGTGTTGGCATCAACATCCCCGTTGAGATAGAGCTCGTTCAGATGGATTAGGTTGGCCACCAACACGCAGGTGATTCCAGTCATGAGTATTGCAGAAGCCAGCATGGTGGCTGCGGCTTTCCGGCGCTGAGGGTTGCTGCTTCGGTCGGACAACCAGCCCAGTGAGGACAGAAGGACCACGGTGAAGGGGGCCGAGATGAGAAAAAAGAGAGTGGTCACTCCGAAAGGCAACCCCAGCAGTTGTAGAACCTGGGAGTGAGAAAAATAGTAGAATGTCTTTGAGTTTGTCCTGTTCAATTAACCTGTATGCGCTTTGATTTGTTTTTTTACAAGATATAGCGCTGTATAAGTTCCAATTATTATTATTATTATTATTATTATGCGCGTGTTAGGTTTTTAAGGAATGCTTGGTTTAAACGTAGAATGTCTTTTTAAAACATGTTTTGTCTGGCTAAACTGTATGTGTGTTAGATTTTTAAGAAATCTTGGTTTAAAAGTAGAATGTCTTTGACTTTGTTCTGTTGAGTTAGCCTGTATATGTGTGTTAGATTTGTAACCAATGCTTGGTTTAAAAGAAGAGTGACTTTGAAAGTGATTATGTCGGGTTAAACTGTATGTGTGTTAGATTAAAAATGGAATTTACTCACAGACAATAAATTCAGCTGGAGGAAATTATTGGCAGCTTCTAATCCCAAGAGCAGAGCCCCCAGCATCAGTTTCTGAGTCACAGAAACTCTGCTTCCCTCATCCATTCGTCTCCTCCGCAGCCGCCAGTTTCTCATACTGGCAATGGACTGCTTTCTTCTGGACAATACCCCGTGGAGCTGCTGTTTGATTTTCACCACATCTGCACAGATGGTACGGTATTTGATGGGGTATGAGTTTTTTATGATGGACTTTTCTGCGATTTTTTTTTCTGTTCCTCCGCAAGAGCTCCGCGGTTCGCCAATGGTGAGATTTTGCGTTTTCGTCCATGTTTGACTAATGAGTAAAGTAGCCACAGTCCAACTTTGGGGTAGGTAAAGGTAAGGTAAAGGAGTCCCATAACCTATAAGGTCGTAGGGGAGCGAGGCGTCAGAGACCTCACTTCTCTTGGGTCAGCATATTGAGGGCGGCGCCCATCTCCTCTCCCTCGCTGCTTTACCTTCCCTGACCCTAAAGTGGGCAGGTACCCATTTACAGCTGGGGGAACTGGGGGAACTGTACTGAAGCCAAGGCGCGCAAACGGTCACCCATCCAACTGGTAACCACGCTCGACGCTGCTTAACTTGTCTGGGGGAAAGCGAGTGCTCCGACCACTGAGCTATCCCGTCCATCATTAAAACAAAACTTTGGGGATGAAGTTTAAATCAATATCAGTGTGCATGCATAGTTTCAAGTGTCGTCATCCGTTCCCATTAGCATGCAATGGTCTACTCTTCTGAAATAGTTTTCACGTGTGGCCAAGATGGTCTGCGCGAGTTCACACGCGGGACCTCGGTTTATATCTCATCCGAAGGACTTTTGGGGGAGTGAGATCAGCTCTGATGTTAACTCCAGGGGGAAAAAATCCCCTTAAACGGGCCTCTTGGTGGTAGCTCAAACCTGGGATCGATCCTGGACCCTCAGATCGCGAGCACAATGTTCTAACCACCAGACTATCCTGTACCCTTTTCAGAAATGGTTTTGTTTTCGATTGACAAGCATCAAAGACACACAGGATAGAGAAATAATGCCATTTTTACAGTTCCTTTGAGAGAGGCGTGATTGCATGTGTAAATTTTATGTATGCTTGGGGGAAAATCTTTCTACTTTCCTTCACCCCATGGGCTGTCAAAGCACAGACTGGAAATCGCACGACCAATGATTCCAAATCCCCGAAATCGGAATGCGGCTATCTTAATGATGGGCAAAAAATGGTCGCACACACAAAGATCTCACCATTGGTGAACCTCTCAGCCCTAGCTGAGGAAAGAAAAAAGAACTACTGACTCTGCTCCCCAGACAGTCCTTAGGATGAGATCATAAACTGAGATTCGGTGTGCCAATGCATGCAAGACATCTTGCGCATACGTTAAAACCTCATCCATCCTCCTGCTATGCCAAAATTCATGCCGTCACTCACATTTGCAGGGTTTACCCACTGTTCTTGCATTGTCAGCTGGACTAACGGCCATCGTATGGATTAATGACGCGACCATACCCAGCATGCATCCTGCATCCTGGAGAGGGATAGGCTCCCACAGATTCCACTTGCCTGAGAGGCACTGTGTGAAAAGTTCAGTGCAGTGACGTGATCCAACGATTCATCCAGAAGTTAAGGGAGAATTCAAGCAGTCAAGAAATAAAATAAGCAAGTTAATGTCGTTGTCAGGCGTTCCCCAGCTTAATGAGACAATTCCCCTCAGAAACACTCAGAAAATGCAATCGCCTTACTCACCCCCCACCTAAGAATTTACTGTGAGACTGTTGAATACACACTAGATAGAGAAGTTTGCGCCTACAGCTGCCATTAAGTACTTAGCCATATAGGCAGCCATACTCCAACTTCAGGAGAATATATGGGGGGGGTGAGGGGGTGGGGGATAGCCAAGTGGTCAGAGCGCTGCACTCGTGATGTGACGGCCCGGGTTCGAGCCACCAGCGATGCACCCGTTCAAAGGGATTTTTTCTTCTGAAGTTAACAGTAATACTGACTCCACTCCCCCCAAAATAGTCCCTAGGGTGAGACTATATAAACCGAGGTACTGTGTACGAACGCACGCAGAACATCTTGTGCGCACACGTTAAAACCCCGTTCCACCTTTCGGAAGAGTAGGTCATTTCGTGCCAGTACGAGCGGACGACAATTCTTTTTTTTTTAAAACGTACGCACGCTAGTGTCGTGTTTAGACCTCATCTCTGAAGTCGGAATACAGCTACCTTAATTATGGGTACACCACACACACACACACACACACACACACACACACACACACACACACACACACACACACAAAACCCGGCTACACACGCAAGAATTTCACCATTGGTGAACCCGGGAGCTCTAGCCAAGGAACGGGGACGGTGAACCAGAGGATGTTAAAGTCAGTCAGTCAGTCAGTCGATAGAATAAGCATGCTCTTGCTTTTTTCACATTCGACCCTTGCTCTTCATTTAGGGGGTGGTGGTGGTGGTGGTGGTGGTGGTGGTGATGGTGGTGGTGGTGTTGGTGGTGGTGGTGGTGGTGGTGGTAGTGGTGATGATGATGATGATGATGATTGTGGTGGTGGTGGTGGTGGTGGTGGTGGTGGTGGTGGTGGTGGTGGTGTGTGGTGGTGATGATGATGTGGTGATGTGGTGATGGTGGTGGTGGTGGTGGTGGTGGTGGTGGTGGTGGTGGTGGTAACATGAAGAAGAAGAAGAAGAAGAAGAAGAAGAAGAAGAAGAAGAAGAAGAAGAAGAAAACAAGACAAACAACAACAACAACAACAACAATGGACACCTTTTAGCGCCTATCTTCCCTCTTATGGAGGAAAGCACAAAACGCTTTAACATTATGAAAAAGAGGTCAAAATACACTAAAAAATACAAAACACAATACATAAGCATTGTTGTTAAATTAAAGTGAAAATCTTACAAGCACCATCATCCAACACGACATTTCATCATAATTATAGAAAAATTTGCTGACTCACCTTCTGGGACATGCTTGAAAGATGATCATCAACACCACGTCCAAGTCCTTTGACTTTGTTGTTGTTGCTTTGTAATAATTGTTCAGTTGAACAAACGGTGGGTTAGGCTGGACGGTTGCCGGCTTTTCGATTGCAGTGGAACTTTTTGAGTGTATGTTACTTTGTTATATGCATGAGGTATTTGTTTCGGGGTGGGGTGGTGGGGGGAGCTGGGGCGGTGGTGGTGATGTAGGGAGTTTGGGAGGTACACACCTGACGCTTGTATGTGTCAGCCAATTGTCACTGTGAAAAATCGTGTAGGCGTGTTTTCAAAGATTGCCCCAAAAAACCCAATAATAGAGAACTCTCTGCCTGCCTGTCTATCTGTCTGTTTGTGTCTCTGTCTCTGTCTCTGTCTCTCTCTCTCTCTCTCTCTCTCTCTCTCTCTCTCTCTCTCTCTCTCCCTCTCTCTCTCTCTCTCTCTCTCAGCTCAGGTTTCTACACAAAGCTGATGAAATGTTACTTGAACTTGATAAATCTGGTAAGCTGTGTTGGGCTTCAAAAATAAGAGAGATACTGTGTATCACTGGCTTTTAATATAATTTGGCTGCAAAAGGGTGTTGGGGATATAAAAGCATTTTTTACACATATTAAACAGAGGCTTGTTGACATGTTCAAGCAAAATGGCATGGGGCCATTAAAAATGTGACAGGTGCATAACGTATAGAACATTCAAAGCTGTTTTTGAAAAGGAAAGATATATTTGGATATAGAAATGTATTGTTTTCGAGTTGCCATAACACATTTAAGGTTTAATGTACTTCCTCTAAACAATAATGTGCATCGCTACAGTGAAATTGTACAAAATAAAATGTGTCCATGTTTCAACGAAAAAATCATTAATGAATATTGCATATTCAAATGCGCTGCCTATGAGGATCTACGTGCAAGATTTCTAAAAGAATCAGTCAAGCTTCATTTTTCATGCATTACTCCAGGCTACAAATCCAACTCACAGGCGCAATAAAATTTATCCAAGTTCGTGTTCCATGTGATCAACAGAAGACAACACTTCATTTTGGAAACAGAAACCTTAAATGTTGTATTACTATAAAATATGAAAATGGCCTTGAACAATTATCTTGTATATGTGTGTCTGTGTCTGTGTGTGCGCGCACGCCCGTGCTTACGGGCATGTCTGTGAGCATGCGTGTGTGTGTATACATGCGTGTTTAGGTAGGTGTATGTGTGGGATAGTGGGATGAGTATAGGTGTTTGGGTACGCACACACATGCATGAGTGTGTGACGGCAGTGGAAGGAGAGTTCTGCGTACAAATCTGATTCAAAGGTTATGAATCTATGGCTGTTTCTGAAATGATGTCTTGCAGAGTTGATCATCACCCCATTCTCTTTTTATTTATTTATGTATTTTTTCTTTTATATCGAGGATAATGGAATAAGCACTCATGTGCTTTTTTACATCTATTCCCCGTGTGTATGCAGCTTTGTAAATTTTGTCATCCATTTCCACCGGCACACAATGGCTTATTCTTACAAAAAGTGGAAGAGGATTTAACGTGTGCGCAAGATGTTCTGCGTGCATTCGCACACGGAGTCTCGGTTTATAGCCTCATTCGAAGGACTTTGACATTCAGTTCGATTTTTTTGTCAAACTAGGAAGGAAGGGCGAGGCTGGGAATCGAACCCACAACCTCACGGTTTACTTGTTAGCAGGTGAACGTCTTAACCATCCTGCCACCTTCCTTAATTTATCGCATAAAATGTTGTATGCCATGAATGACCACAATTTAATTCCATATTTTTGCATACAGCACTCTGTTTGCATTGCATTAACCTAAGGCTGATATAATTATATTCATTAGGCACAGTTTTCTAGTATGGTAACTGTTCTGAAAACACAATAGTTTGTGAAGGGTTTCGTCTGTTAGATGTACGCTGCACTTGATGTTTGTGTGTTGTGTGCTCCTGTGTTGACATTGTCAGGTATAACTCTGTTATTATTATCAACTTGGGTCCCAGAGTTGTGTTTTGTTCTGTAACCTGGAGTTAAGATTTGTTTGAATTGTTGGTCTAAGTTAGCACTTTATTCATGATTTTGAAACATGCATTTTCGGGAGCACAATTTTGGGTACATGCCAAGATAGATAGATAGATAGATAGATAGATAATAGACAGACAGACAGACAGACAGACAGATCGATGGATAGATAGATAGATAGATAGACAGACAGACAGACAGACAGATAGATAGATAGATAGATAGATAGATAGATAGATAGATAGATAGACAGACAGACAGACAGATAGATAGATAGATAGATAGATAGATAGACAGATAGATAGATAGATAGATAGATAGATAGATAGATAGATAGATAGATAGATAGATAGATAGATAGATAGATAGATAGATAATAGAATGGCGATCTCTTATCAAAGATTACGTGAAGTTATGTTTCATTTTCTTCATTTTTTTCTTTCTTTCCTTTGAATTGTATTGTGGCCAAAGGCCTAAGTACAATAAACCACTTCTCTCTCTCTCTCTCTCTCTCTCTCTCTCTCTCTCTCTCTCTCTCTCTCTCTCTTCACATGACATTTGATATCACAGTTTTTGGTTACTGATGATTCTGGTCGTTACAAATCTACTTTTTGTGGGATTTTTGCGTTGTTGTTTGTTGTTGTTTTTGCTGTTGTTTGCTGTTGCTGCTGTTGCTGGCGTTTTTGTTTGGGGGTTGTTTGGGTTTGGGGGTTTGGTTTTAATAAATTAGAATTTTAATCAATTCGATAACACCTTTCATGAATGGGTCAAGGGCCTTTTTGCGAATAAATCGTTGGAGTTCTCTCTCTCCCGCTATCTCTCTTTTCTCTCTCTCTCTCTCTCTCTCTCTCTCTCTCTCTCTCTCGTTTTTTTTCTGTTTTGCTTTCTTTCTTACTTGTTGTTACTTTCTCTCTCTCTCTCTCTCTCTCTCTCTCTCTCTCTCTCTCTCTCTCTCTCTCTCTCTCTCTCTCTCCTTCTGTGATTTTTGTGGGGATTTTTGTGTAGATATTTTTTTCCGTATAATGTGTGAGTGTATTGCTATGGGCTTTATTTTATTTTATTATCATGTATATCCCTAAGGGCTAAATAAAAGAATTTGTCATTCTCTCTCTCTCTCTCTCTCTCTCTCTCTCTCTCTCTCTCCAGGTCACATGATTTCATTATGTTGTGTTAAAATCTTCTTCTCTTGTTCGCTTTACACAGTCAGATGTGTCTGGGAAGAATAATGGCTCCTCTTGTACAGCTGGGTTTGCAGGGTCATTATCTCCGTGGGCCGGCTGTATGACCAGTGGCTTTCCCACTCATGGCATTCCACTTGACAGCTTAGTCTTTAGTGATCGACTATGACTCTGACTAGGAGGCTTGACTCGCACAGTCCTTATGTGCTGCAGCCCTGGGGGCTGGTTGGCCTTTGGAGAACATCTCCAAAGATGTGGGGATGTACTGTGGGCAAGGCATCTCCACTATAATCAAATTTCTGCCCAGTTTCCAAAACAGCAGCTGCCTCCTCTGCTCTTTTGGAGATCATCGTCGGACACGACGGACAAACATACATACATACATATGTCCATGGGCCACACAATCTCCCTCGGGCCTCTGTATAGCGTGCACCTTTGAAGGATGTGTTCGCCAGTCTGGTTTTCTTTACCACAGGCACACAGGGGAAAACAAGTTTCATCTTGTAGACCTGTGGCGTATTGCTGCGTTAAAATTCTGGTTATATCTCACAAAATGCCAGTGACTGGTCTCAAAACAGCAACTATGGAGAAAACCCTGTCTGCCCTGCTGCCTGACAATACTAGTCTCTAGATGGAAGGTATCAGGCCATGAAAATCAAACTGTTTTTATTTTTCGACTTCGGCCAGACAAAGCAATGTAAAAACACAATATGACAGACCCTCTTTCAAACCAACACCTACGGATCTATTCCTGAAGAAAAACACCAAGCCAGCTACAACGTGATCAGCTGAGATCCCCGAAACATCAACAGAAATAAGTGGAAGAAGGCGCTGATGACCATTGTGACAAAGAACTGTCTGTGCCTGGTGGAAACTATTAACAAACAGGTACAGACTTCAGTGTAGACCACAACCCAGTTAAAAAAAAGGTAAAGCAGTCCCATAACCTATAAGGTCGTAGGGGAGCGAGGCGTCAGAGACCTCACTTCTCTAGGGCCAGCATATTGATGGCGGCGCCCATCTCCTCTCCCTCGCTGCTTTACCTTCCCTGACCCTAAAGAGGGCAGGTACCCATTTACAGCTGGGTGAACTGGGGGAACTGTACTGAAGCCAAGGTGCGCAAATGGTCACCCATCCAAGTGGTAACCACGCTCGACGCTGCTTAACTTGGCTGGGGGAAAGCGAGTGCTCCGACCACTGAGCTATCCCGTCCCCTCGACCCAGTTACACAGGATATAAACATGGTAATGGTGAGGAAATAAGCAAAGAGAAACAACCTGTGTTACATTAAATAATCAGATCAACCTGGGGTATGATTTGTGTGACTCTGACTGTGCTGTTTGTGTAGATCCTCAACAAACTGATTTAGATGTCGAGTTTGCAATAGATAGATCAGTATAGATGAGTTTGATGCAAGCTGCTGTGAATATTTATATAGCCAAATTGATTGATCCATCGTTGAAAAGAAGTTTGAGATAAAAGAGCAGAAATGATGATTTCTGAAAACTTGTGCTTCATTAAGTCTGGTGATTCTGACATGTTAGTGTGTGAGTCAGAAGACATGGTACTGGAGAATCTGCACTTGATTGCAGACGATGCTTGTGTTAAATGATACACAACACAGGAAGAGAAAATCATGTTAGAAAATGGTCTTAAGGTCCTTTAACAAGATTCAATGCTCTAAAAGTTTCATATATCACCATCATCATTAAGCTGGCCATGGTTGAGGAAGGGAACGCCCATACTGAACACAGAGCACAGGGAGACCCCAGAAACAGCCTTGCATCCTCTGCGTGTCTTTTGCGGTCTTCTATTGTTCTTGTTATCTCCTCCTACCCAGTGACTAACCCAGTCATGGTGAATGTCTTGTCTTTTGTTCTCTTCTGTTTTGCTTTGCATTCCTGAAAGTGAATTGTACACTGACCTGGTCAGGGAGTCCAGTTTCTGCCACACTGTTGGTTTTGGACATGACCTAAATTTAGAGGAAACAAATAAAACTGCATGAGTGGTAAAGAGCTGCTGAATGGCTTCCAAAGCTTTTGAGAACAATACGTTTTGTTTATTGTTAATTGTACATTCTCTCTCTCTCTCTCTCTCTCTCTCTCTCTCTCTCTCTCTGTCTGTCTGTCTGTCACTGTCCCTGTGTCTTTCTGTCTGTCTGTCTCCCTCTCCCTCTCTGTCACTCTCTCTCTCTCTCTCTCTCTCTCTCTCTCTCTCGCGACTGCCTCTCTCTCTCTCTCTCTGTCTCTCTCTCTCTCTCTCTCTCTCTCTCTCTCTCTCTCTCTCTCTCGCTCTGTCCCTCTCTCTCTGTCCCTGTGTCTGTCTGTCTGTCTCACACTCTCACTCTCTCTCTCTCTCTCTCTCTCTCTCTCTCTCTCTCTCTCTCTCTCGTGTACCACTTTTAAATCAGAGCAGGTTTCTCTGGTAACCCACCCATCATTTGTTTTTCTTTTCCTGTCCGCATGTGTATTTGTTTCCCTTTGTGAGTGGCTTTTTCTACAGAATTTTGCCGAGGACAACTCTCTTTTTGCCGTGGGTTCTTTTTTCGTGCGCTAAATGCATGTTGCACAAGGGACCTCGGTTTATTGCCTCATCTGAAAGGCTAGTACACAGGAGGATAGGGGAAAAGTTTCGGCCACAAACAAGGATTGAACCCCGGCTTTTCACTTTCTAGGCAGGGGCGTTATCTCTAGACCACCGATGCACATATGTTGGCATTAAACTTGAGAAAGCTTTCAGTAACCCTGTCAGTTGTTTCTTACTCGTCTTACCAATGAATCATCTATGCATGAAAAGTGTAATAATAATAATTGTTATTTATATATATATATATATTATATAATATTATATATATATATATATATATAATATATATATATATATATGTGTGTGTGTGTGTGTGTGTGTGTGTGTGTGTGTGTGTGTGTGTGTATAAAGACATGGCTTTGTTATTCACAGTATTTTTTTTAACTTGCTCAGTCTGTTGCTGTAGCTAATGGTGTTATCATTGTTTCAGATATCATTCCAAGGTTGCACACGTAGATGGAAAGCCTTTATCATACACCTGCTGAAGACTTAATTAAACATCATTGGGAATGAAAGCAGTCAAGTCGTATATTGTGGGGTGTGTGTTTTAGTACACATAGAGTGTTTGGGGTCGTGTTTCAAAGCTTTTTTATCACCTTCTTGAATTACTCTATTCACGCTTTCGTTATCTATGTGGGTAAAGGTATTGTAAGTCGTAGGGTGGCGCTGCTCTTGTAGCGACGCGCTCTTCCCGGGGAGGGCAGTCCGAAGTTCACGCAGAGACATCTGCTGTGACTTAAAGTGGTATTAGATATATATATATATATATATATATATATATATATATAATATATATATATATATATATATATATATATATATATATATATAAGGATCAGATAGATTTTATCGTTTATAATGACTACTTTTATTCTTTTTTTAAAATTTTTCGTTCCTCGAGTCAGATCACTGGTTCACCAATGATGAACATATGCTACCGTGGTTTGTTTTTTTTCCCACCTTTAAGGTAGCCACATTCTGTCTTTAGGGATGATGTCTAAACACGACACCAGTGTGCCTATGGTTGTGTTATTTTAATGTGTTTGTCATCCGTTCTTACCAACACGAATGGCCTACTCCTCCGAAAGGCACCATGAGACCAGGGCAGCTGGGGCCGCCAACCAAATTAGAGGCAACTTTTTTGTTTAACGTCACCATCAATGATAATGAGGATGATATAACGATGCTACCAGGGAAGTGCGTGTGCTTTGAGACTATTCGACAGGGTTGTATTCTTGCTGTCATTATAAGCCTCGTGTCAACCAGGCCCCCAGAGATGCAGACACCTGCAGTGTTGGTCAGGTCACTTGAGCAACACTCTCAAACTCGCATCCATAAAGTGGATGAAGCTCAACTATGTGGTTCCAAGTCTTTCCACTGATCCCACAGCACTCTCACCTTGGGTAGGAGCCCACCGGAGTCAGAAAAAAATCCTTATGACTCTTATGAGATTTGAACCAGCAACCTTCTAGTCTGTATCCCAAGGCGTTAACCACTGCGCCATGGCGGCTCATTGTTCTCTTTCTGCAAATTCTACAGTAATCATAATTTTAAGACCTTTGTTTGTTGTTGCAGCTGTTAACAACCATGATGTGGAATCCACGCATGATTTTATTCCAGCTGTAGTGAGTGGTTGAGTTGTTGTTGTTGTTGTTTGGGGGTTATGTTTGTGCCCTGTCCCCATACCGCTGTCCCCTTGTGAATGGGCTAGAAAGCTTACCACAATAAACCTCTATCTACCTATCTATCTATCTATCTATAGCCTAATGGTTAGAACATTGCGCTCGCAATCTGACAACCCGGGTTTGATTCCCGTTCAAGGGGATATTTTCCCCTGGAGTTAACATCAGTGCAGACTCCACTCTCCCCAAAAGTCCTTCGGATGAGACTATAAACCGAGGCCCCGTGTGCGAACGCACGCAGAGCATCTTGCGCACGTGAAATCCTGTTCCGCTTTTCGTAAGAGTAGGCCATTATGTGCCGGTGGGAACAGATGACAAAATTGACAAAACCGCATACATACGGGGGCTGGATGTAAAAAAGTGATACAAGTGCTTATTCCATTATCCTCGATATAAAAGAATAACATAAAAAATAGCATAAATAAAATAAATATATCTCGAATGATACAATACATCAACACTGATATATTACAGCTTTTTTCACTTGTGTATAATGTCTCACATATTTGTGGCCTAACAATATGGGATGAGTGTTAAGACGTCCAAAAAACGTTAAATACAAGAACAGTAACGTTTGGTTTTTTGTTGCTGATATTATTTGGGATTTGTTGTTGTGGTTTTTTTTTTGCATTGCTTGATCGCTTTTAACTAGAAGAAAATTAATGAGTATGATTAGATAGCATTCTGTGTTCTACATTTCATAACACATGTGATTTAAGTGTGCCGACGTGTATGTATGTGTGTGTGTCTGTCTGTCTGTCTGTCTGTCACTCTGTCTCTATGTCTCTCTTTCTGTCTCTCTGCTACTCTGTCTCTGTCTGAGTGAATGCATGCATGTTGTGTGTGTGTGGGGGGGGGGGGTTCTTATAGATTATAAAATCTTTATCTTGACGATAGTGAAAAAGCACTCATGCTTGTTTTCACATTCAGAGTTTCTTTTCATGTCTTTAACTTGCATATAATTCTGATCTTCTGCATGTGCTTATACACGAAGAACAGTAAAACGCTGGCAGGTCTGCACTTGAAGTTGACCTGGGAGATCGTAAAAAAAATCACTACCCTGAATTCAGCAGACGCTCCCGAGATTCGAACCCAGGACTTCATGGACCCACGGGATTCAAGTCGAACGGTCTTAACCACTCAACTAGAAGAGGGGATAGCCTAGTGGTTAGAATATTGCGCTCGCAATCTGACGACCCGGGTTCGATTCCCGTTCAAGGGGATATTTTCCTCTGGAGTTAACGTCAGTGCAGACACCACTCTCCCCAAAAGTCCTTCGGATGAGACTATAAACCGAGGCCCCGGTTGTACGAACGCACGCAGAACATCTTGCGCACACGTTAAATCCTGTTCCGCTTTTCGTAAGAGAAGGCCATTGTGTGCCGGTGGGAACAGATGACAGAATTCACAGATCCACATACACACGGGGTCTGGATGTAAAAAAGCACATAAGTGCTTATTTCATTATCCTCGATATACAAGAATTATTTTTTTTAAAGCTATAGCGTTGTCAGACAGACTTTCAAGATGAGTTTTACAGACTTCAGAAGATCTGCTGAGTTTCCTCGTCGTCGTTTATCACTCAGACAGCAAGTATTGTCTGTCCTATGAGCAAAACTGCGTTGCACTGCTGTTAAGCTCATTACTGACTTTGAAGTAGAAGCCACCCCATGGAAATGAAGTGTTACAGGGAATATTGGATACACTGACCATCCTGCTACAAAGCAAGTGTGGCACACCATCTGCTGAATTAATTCAGGCAAGAAAACAAGAAAACAATCTCTTTGGTAAGGTCATACTACATGATCCAGTGGTCTTGCAAAACCTGTTCTACAAGGAATTATTGAGGGGAGGCAACGAGGTAGATAAGAACAACAGCAACAGTTTCTAAATTGAAAACCTTCGTTGTGAAGAAAACACAACAACAACAGCTGCGGCAATAACAACAACAACAACAAGCAAACAAACAAACAAACAAAACAAAACTGTTGAAGGACAATTTTGGAGAATGGACGAGGCAGCCATTGGTAGAGGCTCGGGTTTTGGTTCACACCTCAGCAGTTAGGTCAGAAGGAAGAGAGAGAGAGAGAGAGAGAGAGAGAGAGAGGGAGAGAGAGAGAGAGAGAGATGAACACTGAACAGTTTATTGTACTTCGGGCTTAGGCCACTATACAAAACATGTTTCGGGCTGGGGGTAGGTAGACATTATAGCACAGAGAGAGAGAGAGAGAGAGAGAGATGCACACTCCCTTTGGTGAGCAACCCATCCCCTTTTGTCGTGGCTGTTCATGATAAACACGTGGACAAGTAACTGTACTCGCTCACAGAGGGTGGGGTGGGCCTATGTTAGCAAGCCCACCCGCTTTTCTTTTCTTTTCTTGACACCTGAGGGTGGTCAGACAAGCTGTGTGTGACGAATGGGCGAATTTTGCCTTGTCGCCGCCTGGCCAGTTTTACCAAAAGATCACAGGTAACCACCGTTGTCTGTTGGTTATGTCAGTGTGTTACCTGTGAATATTTTTGATTGCTTAAAATGCAAATGTTTTGTAATCCTGGAAGACGTGTAAAATATTACTTGGATTCTAGCTTCTAAAAAGAGTTTGAATGTAACTGGATACGAAAACTTGGATTTATCAGTAGGAAAAAATTCGGACTGTTCTCCCCCAAACAGAGGGCGTTGTCACAAGAGCAGAGCCACCCATACATTGTTTTTCTTGTTGATAGATTGCTTCTCTATATTATATTAGCATCATGATGATGGAAGATTTCCGCGTGTTCCTTCCTTCCCCTTGTGCATCGAAAGCAACAAAACTTGGCAGGGAGTGGGGGGTCTTTTGGGAGTCAGGAAAAAACAAAGGTCAGCTGAAGGTGACACAGACAGTCTTGAGTTGGAGATCTTTTCCTGATCATGCTAGATTGAAACTTAAGCTGTAGTAAGCTGGGTTAGCTGAGAAGCAGTGCAGGTGGATCAGGAAATTTTCATTAAGTACTAGATGCCTTTTCACTCATCCCACTACCCCCCCCCTTCTCTCTCTCTCTCTCTCTCTCTCTCTCTCTCTCTGGTACCCCAGTGGCTGCAATGTCAGTAAAAGCAAAGCGTAGCATGTGAGTAATGTGAGTGGTTTAAACAGACTAAAGGTAAAAACTGGAGAGGAAAAGGTGTGATAAATGACACGTTTGCCGTAAATCTATACAAAAAGACCCTAATCTTATAGCCCTGCTCATAATTTCGCGGGTGGCGAGATGAAAACCCACACATACCGTTAGTGCTCATCCCTGATAGCTCAAAACTGAGATTGAAAAGAGATATAGTACTAACACGAGACCTCTACCGGGGCCAGTTCAATGATACCACTGTGAGCGGGAATGCAGACAGTTCTAATTTCACTTGTTATAACGGTAGTCTTACCGGCCTTCCATTATGGAAACGGGAGCTTGCAATATGTACCCAGATGGCTTTGTAGCTATAAGTTTGTTTTCCATGGGTTTTCGTTTTTTACGTGCTGATACTTCCCAAGGTGGGGACGGGATAGCTCAGTGGTCAGAGCACTCGCTTTCGCCAGCGAAGCTTAAGCAGCTGTGAGTGTGGTTACCACTTGGATGGGTGACCATTTGCACGCCTTGGCTTAAGTACAGTACCCCAGTTCACCCAGCTGTAAATAGGTACCCTGCCCACTTTAGGGTCAGGGAAGGAAAAGCAGTGAGGGAGAGGAGATGGGCGCCGCCCTCAATATGCTGGCCCCTGGTGAAGTTGGTCTCTGATGCCTCGCTCCCCTACAACCAGATAGGTAATGAGACACCGTTACCTTTTCCTTTCCAAGTGGTAAACTTCAGATTTCCTACTATTACCCCTTGTAGTAAAGAAAGCTGACGCTGACTTCTGCCGTAACTCCTTGAGGAGTCACGAGGCAGTGCACCGACATGTTCAGGCAGTGTGTGGGACAAGCTGAGCCCGTCAGAACCCACCCCTCACCAGGATGTAGGGTGATACTGGAAAATGGTTGTGTCGTCCACACAACTGGCCACAGCTGGCCAACTCATAATGTATGGAGTTGAAATGTGTGGGCGATATGGTCATGTGTACAAACAAGGGCTTTAAATGTATGGTCGCATTCAGACAAATGTTGATAGGTAACCTCCGGGGAATTGCTTATGTCAGCGGGAGTTTGCAGCTGTATCCTTTTGATATCAGCCTGCAAAGTTCAGTGTCCTAACAAGTTTAATTAATGTGTGTGCGCGCTGCGTATGCATGAGCGCGCTCGAGTGCGCGTGTATGTATGTGTATAGGTGCGTACGTGTGCTTGGAATTTGTTTCGCTTTTTCTCACAATGTTCTGTTTTCTCATAATGCCTTCCACAACTTGTACCTATTATCACTAAAATAGTAAACTCATCTCTTGTGTCAGGAAATTTTCCATCAGCTCTTAAAACAGCAATAGTCACACCTCTACTGAAAAAGCACGACCTCGATCCCAACATTCTGAAGAGTTATAGGCCTGTCTCAAACTTACCCTTTGTCTCTAAAGTACTAGAAAAAGTCGTTCTCA
The DNA here is from genome assembly GCA_028751875.1 of Rapana venosa. Classification (NCBI taxonomy): domain Eukaryota; kingdom Metazoa; phylum Mollusca; class Gastropoda; order Neogastropoda; family Muricidae; genus Rapana; species Rapana venosa. The sequence continues at coordinate 55,120,122 of CM054138.1, forward strand.
AAACAGCTCAACAGTCACCTTCATTCCAATGATCTCCTTCCCACTTTTCAATCTGCCTATCGCCCCAACCACAGCACCGAAACCACCCTAGTCCACACTTTAGATACACTTCTACTTGCTTCTGATGCAGGAAAAATCTCCCTCCTCACTCTTCTTGACTTATCTGCAGCCTTTGATACCATAGATTACTCAATTCTAATTTCTCGCCTCCAAAATAAGTTTGGTATTAACGGCACAGCCCTCACCTGGTTTACTTCATACCTCACAGACAGGTTCCAGAAAGTTATTGTAAACAAAATTCAATCAAAACCTGTCAAAATGGAATGTGGAGTCCCGCAGGGATCAGTCCTGGGCCCTGTTCTCTTTACTCTCTACACTGCTCCACTCTCACATATAATAAACAACCACCATATTGATCATCATTTCTATGCCGATGATACTCAGCTTCAGTGCAGTGATACTGTTGAAAACTTGCCTTCCCTTCTGACAAATATGTCCTACTGCCTTCAAGACATTCAAAACTGGATGACTCAGAACAAGTTACAACTTAATGCTGATAAAACCAAAGCCATGCTCATAGGGACCCAACATAAACTTTCCTCTATCGCAAAAACTTCAATAGAATTCGGCAATACGTAAGTTCCTTTGTCCAACTCTGTGAAGTATTTAGGAGTAGTTCTTGACAACACACTCTCTATGAAAAAATTCATCACCCAGACCTGCCAGTCTTGCTACTATCAATTACGGCGCATAAGCGCGATTCGCAAGTATCTGTCTACTGATGCAACTTCCAAGCTTGTCACATCTCTCATTCTTTCACGTTTAGACTACTGTAATTCTCTTTTGGCTGGCCTACGGGCATAATCTATCCACTCTCTTCAACGCATACAAAACTCTGCAGCTCGACTGGTCCTAAGAAAGAAAAAATCTTAACACATCACTCTTCTTCTGCGATCTCTTCACTGGCTGCCTGTCTCACAAAGACTGGAGTATAAAATCAATACCCTCTGTTTCAAATGTCTCCACAAATCTGCACCCTCTTATCTCTGTAACTGTCTTCACCTGTACACTCCATCCCGTTCCCTTCGTTCAGCCGCAGATACTTTGTGCTTTCGAACACCCAGATTCAAACAAACCACTGTTGGCCGTCGCTCCTTCTCTGTTCTGGTCCATCCACCTGGAATGACCTCCCTCTTTCACTTCGCCAAAAGCCTTCACTTGATACCTTCAAATCCAACCTCAAAGCACTTATTTCCTACCCGAGACTTTTTCCCCAAATATCTGTCCCTAATTTTCAACAGCATCTTTCCCTTCTAAGTGTTGTTCCGAGTGTGTGTGAGTGTGTGAGTGTGTGTGTGTGTGTGTGAGTGTGTGTGTGTGTGTGTGTGTGCGTGCGTGCATGCGTGCATACGTGCTCGCGCATGGATTTGAAATCTGTTGTTCATTGTGTTTTAAGGAGAGTTGCATGCCTGTAAATGATTGAGTGCAAGCGCTTCGATTTGTTTGTTTATTTACAAGATTCAGCGCTATATAAATTCCTTTTTTTTTTTCAAGGGAGAAATTGAATACCGGTTTTCGTTGGTTAGATCCCAGTGCCTTGTAAAAAAAAAAATGACATGACATGACCTCTATCACATCAAAAATCACAGGTACACAACACTGACACTTTCAGACTGTCTTGGACCCAAGCTGATGCTGGCGGAGGCCATTTCTCAGAAGGAAGACTGCATGCTGGGTCTGTTTGGCCATGCCACCGGCTGTAGTTGACCTAATGTATAAAGATAGATGGGTATTTTGTCGCATATAAAATGGGTAACGTGTAATGCAGACTTAAGTGTCAGCAAAACTATGAAAAGCTTACTTGCTTTGGGCTGTGTTTGACTTTGATACCGGTGATTGCATTTGTCTATTACTCATGTAGTTTCTGTTCAACCCAACTGAGACCTCATTGTTTTCTTTCAGAATGCATGCTGGTAGCATCACCAGAAATCTGTTCCACACTAACCACGGAAACAGAAAAGTGGACACTGTGAAGAGCACTAACAGGTAAGCTAAGTTCAAGAATCTGTCAGGATAATTATCGATGTGATTCGTTAACAGATTACGAATATTCTATCTATATATATTTCATTCTTGGAAAACCAGTTTTTTTTCCAGATGTTCTTGGGACACGGGCGGACACACACACACACACACACACACACACACACACACACACACACATGCGCGCATACACACTCTTACTCTCTCTAAACCGAGGTCCCGTGAGCGAACGCACGCAGAATATCTTATGCATACGTTAAAACCCGTTCCGCTTTTCGGAAGAGTAGGCCATTGTGTGGCGGTGGGAATGGATGACAAAATTTACAAAACTACATAACAGGGGGATTAGATTTTTAAAAAGCACATGAATGCTTACTCCATAGTGGATAGACCTGTGCCCCCATGTTAGTGTTTTTTAAGTTTTTAATGAATCTGGGAATAAAATTCACACAAAACTAAAAAGTATGTCTTCCTCACAATTGACAGACTACACACACACACACACACACACACACACACACACACACACACACACACATACACACACCTCCGTATAAACTGTCTTGGGATTACTCATTTTATTCTGAATAACTTACCTACCCACCCCTGACTGTTGGCAGGCTACCCCTTCCTCCCTCCCCCTTCCTTCCCCGACCCTCCTTCACCAACATACTCGCACACTTCCCTATGAAAATGTCTTGGAATTATTAACCGTATTTGAATAATTATTATTATTATTATTATTATTATTATAATGTATGGAATTTATATAGCGCTGAATCTTGTAAAGCAGCAAATCAAAGCGCTCAGATGACCTTTTTGTTTTGCCCTTAACTCTTCGCCATCGCCGCTCCCCCTCCCCCTCCCCAATCCCTGCTAAGCAGCACAACTCTTAAAATTTCCTGGTTGAATAACTCGACTTGCCTATCTGTAAGCCCCTTGACAGTGCCGTCACATCTCCATCACACACACACAAACACATAAGCATACACACGCACGCGCGCGCGCGCGCACACACACACACACATTAGTAAATTAACCCACTACCCAACTCCCAGATATCCCCCCCTTCACCTCTGGCCTTTCTGTGTCTTTGATATCACATTTTAGTGAAGAGACGTAAAATAACGATCACACACACATACACACAACCACACACACACACACACACACACACACACACACACACACACACACACACACACACACAAGAAGGGGGGACGGGATAGCCTAGTAGTCAGAACATTGCGCTCGCAATCAGATGACCCGGGTTTGATTCCCGTTCAAGGGGATATTTTCCCCTGGAGTTAACTTCGTGCAGACTCCACTCTCCCCAAACGTCCTTCGGATGGAACTATAAACCGAGGTCCCGTGTGCGAACGCACGCAGAACATCTTGCGCCACGTTAAGAGTCCTGTTCCGCTGTTCGTAAGAGTAGGCCATTGTGTGCCGGTGTGAACAGATAATTTACAAAACTGCATACAGACGGGGACTGGGGTAAAAAAGCACATGAGTGCTTATTCCATTAGCCTCGATATAAAAGAATGAAATAAAAATACACACACACACACACACACACACCACACACACACACACACACACACACAGGGGCATACTTGAGTGTGTACCTACAAGGGTTAGGAGGTGGTGGTGGTGGTGGTGTAAACGGTCAAATGAGCCACAAAAGGAAAGAGCTATAATATTTGCGCCAAACACTCCTGACTGCGGGTTTAAATAAACGCTACAAAAAAGTATTACAGAGATCGTATTACGCAAAAGAATATCCCCTTTCTCATTTGTACAGGTATGGAAATTGACTGGATTGAGAGTGGGCACAGTGCCCCATTTTTGTTCCCATTTTTATAGGGACGTCTGCCCGATTTTTGTTTTAAAAATCCTGGAACCAACGCTGTGGGTGCAGAATGTCGGGTCAAATGCCAACGTGATGTCGATGAAGCTATGGCAACATAATGTGGGCACAAGGTGAAATGCCAACTTGGTGTCGATGAAGCTATGGCAACATAATGTGGGCACAAGGCGAAATGCCAACTTGGTGTCGATGAAGCTATGGCAACATAATGTGGGCACAAGGTGAAATGCCAACTTGGTGTCGGTAAAGCTATGGCATTACAACAGGTACAAGATGTAATACCAGCTTGGTGTCAGTAAGACTATGACATCATAACATAAGCATGAAGATGTTATGCCAACTTGGTGTCGCTGAAACTATCACATCATAACATAGGTTCAAGATATGCACACGGGGGACTGGATGTTTTTTTAAAAATGTATATGAGTGCTTATCCCATTATCCTCGAAATAAAAGAATATTGAGAAAAAGAACAATGCCAACTTGGTGTCAGGCTATCACATCATAACATAGGCACAAGATGTAATGTCAACTTAGTGTCAGTAAAACTATGACATCCTAACACAGACACAAGATATGCCAACTTGGTGTCAGTAAAACTCTGGTTGGAAAGAAACTACAGGTTGCATTTGAAATTAACATTGGTGAATATGTGTTTCCTTATGACCATATATTTATCTTGTTCAACCTGACTGTTTTCTTGCAGACTGCATGCTGGCATCATCACCAGTGATCTGTTCAGCTGACAGCAAAACGTGGAAGTCGAGGAAGGTGGGACTTTGTCAAGGGGCCTACAGGCAGGTAAGCTTCATTTTTAAAAAAATCTGTCATTGTCACGACTCGGTCCCAGGTTTGAATCCTCGCATCCCTTTGACCCTGACACTTGAGCCGTGACAGTCATAATTTATAATAATAATAATAATAATGTATGGAATTTATATAGCGCTGAATCTTGTAAAGCAACAAATCAAAGCGCTCAGATTTGAATTCAGGCTGCTCTCCGGAATGCGAAACGCTCGCCACTAGCGCTGGCAAACCTTTCAACTTTTTTTTTTTTTTTTTTTTTTTAGCAATGATATTTGTTCAAAATTATATCAGCATGTGTTAGGTAATCATTAAGAGGAAAAATCTTTGCAACAACTTGAAATGGTATCAAATTCATACATATGCATATAAAATCTTTTGCAACATGATTAAAGCAGTAATATATGTATTAAAATCTCTAATATCAACATGGCTACATACTGCATACCAATTGAATATTTTGTAATGATGGTGATATACATGCTTTCTGAGAGAGTATAACCTGTAGTGCAAGGGACGGGAAAAAAATAACAGATAAAAATAGAGTTCCATCCTATATGTTTTTCAAACGGGGATGGAAAAACAACTTATGTGTTTGACTGTAGGGTAATCTCTGTCATTGACTGATAGACTGGAACCAAAAGTCCTGTATCTTTTTTGATTTAGTGTGTTGAGTTGTGTGCCTACGCTCGCTCTCTCTCTCTCTCTCTCTCTCTCTCCTCTCTCTCCTCTCTCTCTCTCTCTCTCTCTCTCCCTTACTCTCTTCGCCCTCTCTCTCTCCTCTCTCTCTCTCCTCTCTCTCTCTCTCTCTCTCTCTATCCCCCTCCCTCTCTCTCTCTCTATCCCCCTCCCTCTCCCCCCACTCCTCTCTCTCTCCTCTCTTTCTGTCTTTCTATCTTTCTGTCTCTGTCTCTCCCTGTTGCTCTTTATCCCTCTGCCTCTCTACCTCTCTTCCATCTCTCTTTCTCTCTTTTTGTGTCTCCCTCCCTCACTGTCTCTCTCCCTCCCTCACTGTCTCTCTATCCTCTCCATATGTCGTCTCTCTCTCCTCCCTCCTCTCCTTCTCCTCCTATGTCTCTCTCTCCCTCCCTCCTGTCCTCTCTCTCCTCTCTCCTCTCTCTCTCTCTCTCTCTCTCTCCTCTCTCTCTCTGTCCTTTTCCCCTCTGCTTCTCTCTCCGTCTGTCTGTCTGTGTGTCTCTCTCACTCTTCTCTCTCCCTCACTGCTTCTCTATCCTCTCTCTCTGTCCGTCTCTTTTTCTCATACACAGGCAATCACACACACACACACACACACACACACACACACACACACACACACCACGCACACACACCACATACACACACGCACACACACACGCACTCGCACTTTCTTTCAATTACACAAACGCCATTGTGTCTCACATAATTATGTTTGTCTCTGTTATCAGATATTTTCCACCGGGAGCATCTACTTCCATACAGTGCAGCATCCCTGTGTTGAACCAACAGACTGGAAATCGGCACTGAGGAAAAGCACCACACCCTTGAACACCTTCCACTCGCTACCCAAGACTCCAGGACCCACGTGTATACCGAGTGCTTTGCTGCAGTTCAGAATGGAGGGGCAGGAATCTGCATCCAGTCCCCTGAGGGCAGAGAAGGTCAACCTCTCAACTGGCCTCCGCTCCACACAATACAAAGCTGAGGCAGAAGCCATGAAAACTGCACCAGCAGCCCACACCAGGGTCAGCCCGTGTGCTCTCCACAGTCGTCGTCTTGACCACCGCCGTCTTGCAGGCCTCAGAAATGCTGACCTGAATGATTCACCCTTGCCTCTCCCTGCAGAAGTCACACAATGGTCCTGCAGAGGATCCCCTCCTATTGCAACAGGCTTTACAGAGAGACTGCAGACTAGCAAAGGAAGATAGAAGGCAAGAGCAGGTGAACAGGTCTACTAGCTATTCTCAAGCCAGTGTCATCAAGGCCTAGCAGCAAAGCAAGTGGATGTAGCAAAGTCTACACAAGTCAGACCTCTATTACCTGCTGATGCCAGGGGCTCAGGACAGGCCACAACCATCTTAAGTCACCGTATGTACAGGACACTGCACCTAGAACATACAAGAACAGTGCCCTTACCAGACTGGCAGCCACACAACAGAACATGTACTGCAGCTCTACTCACTCCATGAGATGATCCTAAACAGAACCTGTCCCATTCCTACCCAAGTAGCCAAGAAGCTCTGCGACAACTTGAGGACCAGCAACGGGCTACTGCCATCATCGCGGAGACTATCATGCCCATCTGAGGAATGCAAAAGAGACTTCCCAGCAATATTGGATTTTATCGCCACAAACACCATGCCACCAGTGCTGTATGATGCATCATGATTGGTTTTATCCTAGATAGGCCTCTGTTAGAATAAGATAGAGGTTGGAGGAGAAAGGAAATTCAGCAAAACCCTAAAGGGTTTTACTGTCTAGGTCTAGGTCAGAGACATAAAAAGGTTTGTCTTGGTCTTCAAAACAAGGTTATTCTAATGCCCCATTGCTTGAAATTTTTCTGAAGACATTGCATACCTCCAGATACTATTGAGATGCCTGATGAAACGTGACATTGTCAAGTTTAAAAAAACAAAAGTATTTTCGCTGTATGTGGGATAAAACACATTGGTCTACAAGCGGGGAGGGGGGGGTGTTAAAAGTTCAAATCTAAAGCTAACTTCCAAGAGCAGAGATAAACACTTTATTGGAACTTAAGTTTTTACGAAACGAAAACAGACAAGGGGAAATGGATGCCTGACAACATTGTATTCTGTGTGTGTGTGTGAGAGAGAGAGAGAGAGAGAGAGAGAGAGAGAGAGAGAGAGAGAGAGAGAGAGAGAGAGAGAGAGAGAGAGAGATTCTTACAGTTCGAGGATAGTGGATAAGCACTCGTATGCTTTTTTATATCTAGTCCCCGTGTGCACGTGGTTTCCAAAAAAATGTCATCCTTTCCCACTGGCACACAATAGACTACTATTCCAAAAGGCGCAGGGTGTGTGTGTGTGTGTGTGGTGTGTGTGTGTGTGTGTGTGTTGTGTGTGTTGTGACAGAGAGAGCGCATGTGGTGTATATGTAAATAGGTTTGGGGGAACAGGAGGAGAATATAATTGGTTTTGTAGAAGAGGCACTGAAGGGAAACTGATAATTCGAAGGAGGTGGTAGGTTATGGTGGCTAGGTTTATTGGAAACGGGATTAAAAGGCTAGCAAATAAAAGAGCGGGCTTTTTTGCATATGGTTTATTTTGGGCTAATTCCTTAGTGTCTCTACTAGGTTCTTTTGTCAATTGGGAGAAAGGGGTTGGGTAAGTGGCAATAGAAAAAGTCTATCACATAAGAGCAGGGTTTTTTTTTTCTCAAATGGTTATTTGGGGCTTACTAGTATTTTCGTTCATCAATTGAACTTGGGTTCTTTGGAAACAAATGATTTTGCAAAAATACAGAAGGCTGTGAATCGCTGTTTTCAGAGCTAGAAAGTTGTAATTAAACAGTGAGGAAATGAAAGAAATAAGCAGAAAAAATAACCGTACCTTTGGGCTTGTTCTTTTGTTCATGTACTTCATTTTTTTTAAAACACCCATCGCCTATCTGAAAACATAGGCTGCCGGAAACCCCTCTTGAGATTATTCCAGAATTAGAAAATTGTCATAAAAATCCAGTTAGTGAAGCAACAAAAACCATGGCTTGTTGATAGGACCATTGTGTCAAAAGCTAGGTACCATTGTGTCTCTGTGCCATTGTGTCCACATGCATGCATGCAAACAGGCAGACCAGCCAGATGACGGACAGCCCTGTCCCAGTTACTAATGTTGATTGCTAACTCTAACCTTGACACTAACCTTCATTTCTTAACCTGGCCCCACATGTGGACACAAAAGGCAGGTGGATATCATGGTACAAGACGTGACACAGAAAACAAACCGTGTTTGTTTCTTGCATCTTTAGGTGTGGAGGTGTATCAGGGTGTTTTAGGGGGAAAGGATGTTAGACAGAAGGGGCGGGATGGATAGCTGTATGTAGGAATGTGGGGCGTAAGAAGTTATGGTCAAGTCGTCTATGTGAGAGCAAGAGTAGGGAATGGGCAAAAATTGTTTTTTTGTTAGAGGAGGGGGAATGTTTTAGCAAAATTGATACCTGTTTAAATATATAAAAAAAAAGGTGGGGTTAAGTGGGAAATTCAGTTTCCAATTTTGTGAGTACATGTGAGAGAGAGAGCGTACCGACATACATGCATGGATGTATAAAAGGAAGAGTTTGTACACATATTACTTTATTCTTCTTGTTTACATTTTGTTTAATTCAAATGAACTGTTGGTCGAAAAAAGAATTTAAAAAGTTTTTAAACGCAAAAAAACTAAAGAAGCCAAAGAAACGAAAGTACAAGATAAAGGAACTCATAAAGGATAAGCTTAATAAAAACGCAAAAGAAGGGCTGGAAAAAGAAAATGCATAGAAGACAGAAGAAAGTTAATAACAAAAAAGAAAACGGTAGAAACTCGAGAGCAACCAGCAGAAGCAACAACAAAAAAACAGAAAGGGCAAAAGAAAGAAATGGTGGACACATTTAAACCAAAAACTACTGCAGCAACAACAACAAAGAAATTAGAGATTGAAAAAGTGAAGTAGAAAGAACAGAATTAAAAAATGCAAGTGGAACAGAACCCGGAAAAGAAACACAATAGAAAAGGATACAGAGCACACTGATCTTGGGGCTCGAAAATATCTTCACCTATCCCATAGTCTGGTCGACCCTTCAGGCACCACTGAGGATTTTGCAGTCAGTTTCCTCCGCTCCTTGCAGTTCTCAGTGCTGACTGCGCCCTCTTGGTTTTCAAGTCATTGAAAATAAACACCTGCTACAAAAGGAAGTGACACAGTTCTTGTAAAGGATGGAGACTCTGTCCCCCTTTACATTTTACATCATTTTCTTAGTGCCTCCCCCCTGTTGTAATTCCACACTAGGCCTAATCTAGTGGTAAAACCCATCATGCGCATCATACATCATTTTCTTAGTGCCTCCCCCTATCCTTTATTCCACACGAGGCCTAATCTAGTGGTAAAACTCATGCACATCATACATCATTTTCTTAGTGCCTCCCCCTATCCTTTATTCCACTCTAGGCCTAATCTAGTGGTAAAACTCATCATGCACATCGTACAGAAATCTCCAAATAGTCTCCTCCAGACCATGGCTGTTTTGTGGGGAATGTGCTGCATGGAGATCTTTGATGGCCTGTGTAGTCGGGACAGGCCAAAACACCTACAGTACATCATCATGGACACGAAACTCTGTATAGGACACACAAGAGCAGAATTGTTGCAAGATTGGCAGCCAGACAACAGAACATGTGCTGCAGTCACACCTGCTGCAAGAGGCACTGTGAAAGAGGATCAGGCCTGACCCACACCACCCCAGTGGCCAAGAAGCTCCATGACGACCTGCAGGGCCTGCAGCATGCTGCTGTCTTCATTGCAGAGACCGAGCTGTCCCCCATACAACACAAAGCACATGTGTGAGTACATTTAAAACTTACATAGTTGAACTCTTTTTTTGTCCCTCGACTAGACCTCCGAGGTTTACCGATGGTGAGACTATTGCATATGTGACAGTTTTTCCCCACCATTATAGTGGTCACATTATGACAAAGGGGATGCAGTTGGAAAATGAACCTACCAATTTTGCGAGGATAGTCGGGATGTTCCGACTCGACTGTAGTGGGTTCTTTAGACGTGCATAAAGGCCGGACTGGTTTAGAATCTCCTCCGAAAGATATGACGTTCAGTTTGATTTTCCTGTCAAGCTGGGAAGAAAGGACAATGCTAGGAATTGAACCCAGAACCCCGTGGTTTACTTGTTAGGCTGTTTTATTATTAAGCTTCGTGTTTCAGTTTTTAAGCACAAGCGTGTATGTTTTAGCTTGTAAAGCTATTTGTTCTTTCTGGGGCCGGCGGGTTGGGGGGGGGGGGTTGTTTGGTGGGTTGTTTTTTTTTTTACTTTACTGAATTCCATACCCAGGCTTGGGTTGCATCCTCCGTGTCAGAAATCTGTTAATTTAGTAAAATCAAATTATTGTAAATAGCCAGGCCAACAGATTTTTCAGGCACTGATGGTAAGAAAACTGCCAAAGCCTCCATTAAAATTGTATTGTGCTTTTAAAATGCTGTGTTGATGCTGTCTTCATCCATGACAAGATCTTGACTAACAGGCTGCAGTGTCTCCATTACAAAATCCTCTGATGTCGGACAATAGCAAGATATTTGAAAGCAACAATACACGCAAACTTCTAATCCAGTATCTTGCAGCTATTCTCAGGTCTGAAATTGCATATTCTGGTAAAACACTAGTGTGTTTCTGGGGAACACCCAACAACATACAAAAACTATAACATTTATGGCAATAATTTTACTGGGGTTTTCAATGTTGATTCTGTTTCCTTCTGTTTTCAGGGCTCTGGGACTGGAAACAAGCACCAAGAACCAGACATGAAGGGGCAGTCATGACACTTTAAAGTCAAACACCAAGGCTCACACAAGAACATCCCTTGGATTCGACATCAGCATTGATAATGACTTGAAGACAAACCATCCATCAGCCTACCCTGGCGTCAAGCTCGATGTGGAGAAGCTGCAAGCCCCTCAGATACTGTCAGCCTTTCAAGCACAGACAGCAGGGACATTTGCAGCACTGAAAGATTTGGGTCACTAACGTGGACACTCTCCTAATGGCTTCAAGCAAAGTCATAATGGTAGAAGTACTGGAACGACAAAAACAGCCATGGATTGCTAAAAGCTTGGACCTCGGAGATATGAAAAGAAATCTCCATTCTATATTTTCATGTATAAAATGTGACAACTACCACAAGATAAACAAAATCAGACAAGAAAAGAACGAACTAAAGAAAAACCTAGATTTCGGAAGATACTGACAGACAGCAAAATGCAGACATACATCTAAATGTTCACCGAGACAAGAACACACATTTATCACAAGTCTGTGGTACACTACTTCCAGACAGCACAACGATTATCAGCAGATGGTCAGAACACTGCCTAGAGTTATCCAACGACCAGACACAGCCAGGTGTTACCATGCTGGAAGAACATCGAGAAAACCACACCCAGTACCACTTGTGCTGAGAGAAGTGGAGGAATCAGTACACTGCTGAAGAGGACAAGTCGCCTAGAGTGTTCAGCATCCCTGCAGAATGGATCCAGAGAAGAGACTGGCAGGACACCGACAGCAGTGCTTCAATGAATCTAGGACACCAAGATACCTCATGGGTGGACACTCTGCGACTTTAAAGAAAGGTAACTAAAGTAGTACCAGAACTACAGTACAAGTTAACTTTGTAAGCCATTCAAGTAAGGTCATGCTCCAAATCATTTGAACAGATTTTTAAAAAACACAGATTGCAGACCTGGTAGCAGCATGACTGAGCAAATTTTTAACTGCAGGCCTATAAGCAAGAGATATCTCCAACACCAGCCTTTCTCGGGTTACATTGTGTTGTATTATATTGTATCGTATACTACTGTCGATCACAGCAGATTTATCTGCAGTTTACCCATAAGGGGATACCAGGCGATCTTTCAGTATAGATAGCATCCTCACCTAATAAGAATTACGCTAGATTTTCCCCTTTTCTCTCCCTTTTCTCCTTTTTTCTTTTTCTGCGATCTCCATTGCTTAAATTTGCTTAACCAATCCATTCTCCTGCCTTTTTTCAAGCAAATCTGAGCTATTTTCTTCGTATACATTCTGATATTTTGCCTAGATAGTGATACTAATTTTTACTGATGGTGCCCAGCTAGTGATATGGTAAACATAAGAATGAACATGATCTCACATAGAGCAAATGCTGCATATTTTTTTAAGTAGTTTTAAATTTCTAGAACATGACTTCTAAATTCAACACACAACAAAAACAGCTAATCCTTAATTTATAAAATGAACAGTTCTTAAAACAAATCTCTATAACCTTATTTTTACATTCAAGAAAAACCTGTTAAATTTCTATTACTATGTTGTTTTTCAGAAGCTACAGAGAAGCTGCCCTGGTCATCTCACCAAGCCATTGAAGACACTATACAGTTTCTGCAACAAGATCACGACTGAAGATGCAGATAACATCTTCATTTTCCAATATCTGTGGTGGGTATTTTTTGTTAATTCAATTTTATTCTTTTATATCGAGGATAATGGAATAAGCACTTATGTGCTTTTTTACATCCAGTCCCCGAGTGTATGTGGTTTTGTAAATTCTGTCATCTGTTCCAACCGGCACACAATGGCCTACTCTTCCGAAAAGCGGAACAGGATTTCACTTGTGCGCAAGATGTTCTGCGTGCGTACGCACACAGGACCTCGGTTTATAGTCTCATCCGAAGGACTGTTGGGGAGAGTGGAGTCTGCACTGATGTTAACTCCAGAGGTAAATATCCCCCTTGAACAGGAATCGAACCCGGGTCGTCAGATTGCGAGCGCAATATTCTAACCACTAGGCTATCGTGTCCTCACGGGTAGTTATATTGACCATTACTGATCAAAGGGAAATAACTGATTTGACAGGTTATCATTTCCGTCCAAAATGGTAGTGAAAAAATGAAAGGTCGGCAAAACGAACAGAAAAGTATTGTAGTTTTGCTGTGTATGCTTTGAAAAACACAGCTGTGATGAAAAGGAACCGACTGTGCTTTTTGTAATAGTGACTTCTGCTGCAGGCATATCACACTGTTCAACTGCACTCCGCATTTTTTTCTTATCAAGTTTTACACATCTGAACATACTTGAAATTTGCTGCACTTTACTCAGAGCAAAGCTTGAATTTTAAATTTCGAAAGAAGAAAATTTATTAGTGATCATCGGTATAAATTATGTCCACAAAATGAATACACCCATTTGTAACAAGTTTTATTTTTAAAGAAAGTTAACTTCATTAGATATTCAGCGTTTTACCTAGTTGAAACTGTGTATAAAAGTGTATTGTGCCTTTTACACTAATATTTAGAGTATATATCATTATTTTCTATAGTCTTATGTTGAATTTTCTTACTGTTCTCTTTTTCTAAGTTAAAAGTAAAATTTCTGTTTAAAGTAAAATTACTTCTAAGCGTTTTGCGAAAGTGTTCTCTGTTTTCTTAAACTTCTTTCACGCGCAACGTTTAGCCAGCTGTCAGTACCTAGGCCAACATTGAACTGTGGTGCTTTGTTAAAATAATCTTCATCCATAGCAAGCTCTTAGCTCAACATCCTGCGTCATGCATGGAGTCGAATATGGCTGCCTTACGGAAAGGTATTTAAAAAATCATACATGCAGACTTTTCGTCCAGTGTGTACTCATTTCCCAGGTATGGTAAGTGAGACAAATGTGAGTTTTCCTGGTGATCCCCACAGTGCTCAAGCTGAGAAATGCCCAACACTTGAAGGATCCATGCACTTCTGTAGTAATCTGGAGTCAGAGAGGGTGAACATTCTTTAAACTTTGCGTAGTTTAGATGAGTTGATGTCATAGTCAAAGCCATGAAAATCGAAAGTGCATTAAGACAGACTTTCATATTCCAGTCCTTTTGTCTTTTTGTCACCAGGACCTACGGACATGAGAGGATCATCAGAACATCATACACTGGACCAACATGAACTGCATCATCCCGGACAACATCACCGTGGAATTGATCATCGTGGACTTCATCGTCATCGTGGACTTCTTCATCGTCATCGTGGACTTCATCGTCATCGTGGACTTCTTCATCATCAACGTGGACTTCTTCATCATCAACGTGGACTTCTTCATCATCGTGGACTTCTTCATCATCGTGGACTTCTTATGCATCGTGATTCTTCATCAAACGTGGACTCTTCATCATCGAAAGTCATCTCAACGTGGACTTCTCATATATCGTGGACTCTTCATTATCATCGTGGACTTCTTCACCATCACCGTGGACTTCTTCATTATCATCGTGGACTTCTTCATCATCAACGTGGACTTCTTCATTATCATCGTGGACTTCTTCATTATCATCGTGGACTTCTTCATCATCAACGTGGACTTCTTCATCATCAACGTGGACTTCTTCATCATCGTGGACTTCTTCATTATCATCGTGGACTTCTTCATCATCAACGTGGACTTCTTCATCATCAACGTGGACTTCTTCATCATCGTGGACTTCTTCATCATCATCGTGGACTTCTTCATCGTCATCGTGGACTTCTTCATTATCATCGTGGACTTCTTCATTATCATCGTGGACTTCTTCATCATCAACGTGGACTTCATCATCAACGTGGACTTCTTCATCATCAACGTGGACTTCTTCATCATCGTGGACTTCTTCATCATCGTGGACTTCTTCATCATCAACGTGGACTTCTTCATCATCATCGTGGACTTCTTCATTATCAACGTGGACTTCATCATCAACGTGGACTTAATCATCATCAACGTGGACTTCTTCATCATCGTGGACTTCTTCATCAACGTGGACTTCTTCATCAAAGTGGACTTCATCATCAACGTGGACTTCATCATCAACGTGGACTTCATTATCATCGTGGACTTCTTCATCATCGTGGACTTCTTCATCATCATCGTGGACTTCATCATCAACGTGGACTTCATTATCAACGTGGACTTCTTCATCATCGGAACCCGTCATGACAACACACCTCTTATTCTAAAGACTTTCCACATACATACAGCTAACTGCTAATGTGAGGACTATTACATCCTAGGAGCTGTCAGTCTACAGGCATTAGGCTGGCAGGTATTGTTTGCTATGGGTTTTGTCTGTCATTCAGGGCAACGTAAAACACATTACCTTTTGTTGCTTCATTATACCAAGGACATGTTGTGCCTGATTCACCATGAATTATGTATCTAAATGTACATCTGTAGCTATATCCGACACACACGTCTGAATTTAGCCATTATTTGTTTCTAAATGCATTAATGGGGCAAGCTTTCAGTTTTGACGTCATGTAAACCTATAACGTGTTTACATGTTCTATATCTGTTAATAGATTGTATATGATCATCCTACCATTGCCAATGACAATTAACCAGTCTATGTCTAAAAACGGCCATAAAGTCGTTTACATTTCCAGCGCCATGATTTAATCAGACATATCCAAAGTCATATTTGAATAAGCAGTTTACAAAAGGGGTGGCTAGATAGAATATGGTTTGTTACTGTGTTGTAAGACTTAGGATATTATATACATGCGTGCAGAATGTGAAGGGGAGGGGGACAGATACGGTTTTGTAGAACCAAGAGACTTTGAGAAGGTAGAAAGCATGTCAAGGTCAGTGGAAATTGTGAGAGAGAGCTGGATGATAGAAAGTTTTGTTTAGGTTGTCTATATTTTGTTTCGGTGTCTTAAAGACAAAAAATAATCACGTGTGTTTATATCTAAACGATTCTACCTTTTCCCTTTTTCATTGTTTTAGAGTATCTGTTTATTATTTTTGATTGAGAAAATCAATACACGGTTGTGAATATTTATCTTTGTTTGTACTGTGGATTGAAGTTAGATATTTTCCACACAAAATTGTGCAAAAACACTACAGTCCTTCTAGTCCTCTCTTCTGCAAGCCAGACTGGAAATAAATAATACAACAAAATAAGTCTGAGACGACTCTTGCTGATAAAACTCGCTTGAAATTTGTGACTAGAAAAAAAGTGTTTGGAATCTTCACTGTCGACAGGGCTTTGTTCTGTGGTTAGAAAAAAGATCATGATACAACTGTTCGTTGGCAAGACAGGGATGCTGCAACTAGGTTGTGGAATAACTGATTTTTGCTGAGATAAAATTTTAAACCAGAGGAGAAAAATGAATAATTTGAAAGTGATGTAAGTATGTATTTTATAAGTAAGTTTGTGTGTTGTAGTGTGTGTGTGTGTGTGTGTGTGTGTGTGTGTGTGTGGTGTGGTGTGTGTGTGTGTGTGTGTTTAAAATCCTGATTGTGTAGAAAGGAAGTTTCAAGGGAAGAGGACAGTGTGCATTATTTGTAACTGCCTTTTAGTAGAAAATAGGTTGTATAGTAGATGCAGATGCTACATGATTTACAGTATTTTATGATGAGAGAGAGATTAGTGTCAAAAAAAAATTCCGCATTCCTGCTAACAAATCTATTTGCTGGTCTGTCACTGGTGTGCAACTGCAGATTGCCTTGCATTGTAGAGAAAATACTCAACTCGGTCTCATGATTGCTTGTTGGGGGTAGAGTTTTCTTCAAAGAAGACAGTACATTAGAGCTATATGATTTTAGGTGAGAGAGAGAGAGAGAGAGAGAGAGAGAGAGAGAGAGAGAGAGAGAGAGAGAGAGAGAGAGAGAGAAGAATGAATGAATGAATGAATGAATGAATGAATGAATGAATGAATGAATCTTTATTTTTCAAGGGTAACAGAATAAGCATACGCATACATTTTTTCATCCGGCCCTTGCCCTGATTAGGGACTATCAACAAAACAAAGGTAAAAATATTACTACAACATGATGATTTTTAAAATATATATATATAATTTAACAATACATAATCCCTAACTGACTTCACAGAGAGAGGGTGTGGAGGTAGTGGGGGGGTGGGGCATCTGATTGTGTGGGCGAGATTGTTGAACAAAAAAGTCTATGGAAGGAGGTCAGGATACACATACAAATTACTTGGAGTAGAAGAAAGAAAATGGGTCTAAACAGGAAACCCCAAGGGATTTTTCCTAATATGGGTTACATGGAACTCAAGATAGAACTATTCCGGATTTTATTTTATTTTTAAAGAAGACACAACTTGTCAAAAGCCTTGGGCCTGAAATTAAACCATACAGGGATTGGAAACTTGCGGCGTGTGTCAAACTACCTGCTATTGTCTTATGTGCTATTGTGTCCACATGCAGTCAGACCGACAGTCTGACCCCCCCCCCACCCCCCCCCCCCTTCCCCCATTTCTACCTTAACACCTAACTGTTCCTACTAACCCTAACACTAACCTTGTTTCTAATCCTAGCCCCACATGTGGACATAAAAGCAGGTGGACACGGTGGTTAGTTCCTGACACAACCACCACCTTTTTCATATATTTGAGGACGGGGGTGGAGGAAAAAAATTAAAGTTTAAAATGTATGTTTGGGTTTGAGAGGGGGAATGACAATGACAAATTCTTTTATTTCGAGGATAATGAATAAGCACACATGTGCTTTTTTACATCCAGTCCCCGCCCGTTAGGGATACATCTTAATAATAATAACCCAATATTTATACAGTCTCACAATAAAAACAAGGGCAAATAACCCTTTTCAAAACAGCTCCCCCCCCCCCAACACCCCCCCCCCCCAAAGCAAGAAAATAAAAGAAAACCATAAAAATACCCCACCCCCACCCCCACCCCCCAAAAAAACTTAACCAAAACAAACAAACAAAAGAGAAGGAAAAACCAAACCAACAAAGATTATAAAAAAGAGAAAAACAGACAAACAAGAAGAACAAGAACAACAACAGAGCCAAGAAAAATAACACAACCAAACTTAATAAATCATAAAGATAAACATCTACACATTGTCAAATGGTACACATACTTGTTACACATAATTATAGATCAATTAATGGAATGGTCATGTGAGGGAGGTGGGAGCAGAATGGGGGATGGTGTGTAGGGGGGAGGGGGGGGGTGATGTAGTGTGGAGACTATTTTAGAGAAAAGGTGATTAAAGAGAAGCACAATGATTGATTGAGACTGAGAAAAAGTTGTAATCGTGTATGTTAGTGAATATTGAATATTGGGTAAAGGGTGGAGGGGCGTGGGGTAGGGATGCACACTTTTTGTAAGCAGACAGGAGTAGGTGGTGAGGGTGCGCTTTATTAGGAAAATGAGTGTGGAAATGGAGGAGGTGGGCAGCATGTGGGAATAGGGAAAGAGGGATGACAAGTGTGTGTGTGTGTGTGTGTGTGTGTGTGTGTGTGTGTGTGTGTGTGTGTGTGTGAGAAGATACTTTTCACAAAAAAGAGGATGGGCATGTTGGAGAAATGTTCATGTGGATGAAGTAGCAGGACAAAGATGCCAAGAATATGGAGCTGGGGGCGATAACATGAAAGTTCGGATCAGGGGAAATGAAGCAAGGGGAATAATGATGGAGAATGGGTTTCTGACAGGGTTTATCTCCCTTGTTGGTAGTTTGGTCTATCAGGGCTTTTTTTTTTAACTACCTTTTTTTTTTTTTTTTAACTGAAATTTTGATGCTGGAAAAATTTGAAGTTGTTTGTAAAAAGTAAATCTTTACTTTGGGGGGCTATGCTGATACTATGGACTGGGAAAGTGTTCTGAATAATGCTGAGTGGACTGGAAACGTAAGCTTTTGAAAAGTACCTGTTCAGTCGATCTGCTGAGAACAGCGTTCCAGGGTAACTGTTGGTGGTTGGGTGAATGAATCCATGTTGGTGTTGTGGTGTGTGGATTTTTGTGTGTGCCGAACATTTTCTTTTCGTTCTGCTTTGCTTGATTGGTTTGTTAATCATGCCAAATGTCTGTTAAAGAAAATTCGGAACCAGTAATGCCCTATATTATTAGTGAGTGGTATTATTAGTATTGTTGCAAATCTGTGTACTGATCATGCGAAGACTTGCAAATTTTACAGCAATATATAAACAAGTTTTGGAGAACAAATTTCTACTGATGATGATGTAGTGGAGTGTCAGTATCTGCGTGTCCATGTGCTTTAAAAAATTGCTGTTTGCTTCCCTTGCTTTGTAATCTAACTCTACCTAAAAGGAAAGCCTTTTGAAGTTGGTTTTGATTTTCTTTAAGGAGTCATTTACAGTGCCTGATTTTAACAGGACTGTTTTTTTAAGCCACAAAAAGGCCCCTGATGTTTATGCTTTGTACATCTTCAGATTGTTTGTGTGTATACTAATTTAAAATGTTTCTCCAAACTCTTGAGATTATCATCAGTTGCTCCAGACTCTTATAATGTAAAGGTAGAAATGGAATCTAATTGCTCAAGTTGGAAAAAAAGAGAAAGAACGAAACTGCCTCCAGCCCACCCCCTTTATTTTGGCCAATGAAGAAAGACATGTGAAGCACCCATTTATGAAAAAAAAAGAAAGAAAAGATAAAAGATCGTGCTCCATGATCTGCATGCAACTGAGGCCACCAAAAAAATATTTTTTTGTTCTGAAAGTGAGACTTTGTACTTTGTGTTGTACATGCTTTAAAGCAGGAAATGCTAACATGCATGACTGGTGTTTTATGCAATATGCTCAATTGGTGATTTTTTTTTTAATTTGTGTGTGCGCGCGTATTACACCATTCTGTAATGTTATGTGTGTTTTCTTTTTGATAACATTTTCTTTGCTTGGTTTGTGTGTGGTTTGAAAAAAAACAAGAACTTACCTATTATATTAATTTTGTAAAACGTGTGTGTGTGTTTGCGTTGCTGGCAGATCTGTGTACTGGTCTTCCATGAGAAGATCATTGCAGATGTTACAGCAACACATCAAAGGGGCTGGGGTTTTTTTTAGAAAACTGTGTACTTATGATGGTGTAGTTGTGTGTTGGTTAATGTCTATACATGTGTTAAAAATATCTTATGTTGGCTCCATTTTTTGTACTTTATTAAAATGAGGGAGCCTTAGGAAGTGGTTTTTTGTGTGTGTTTTTATACAGTCCTTAAAGTGCCTGATATTAACAAGACTGATTTTTTTACAGCCAAAACAAAGGGCCCCTGGTGTTTGTTTTCGTACAGCTCCAGATATATTGTGTGTATATAGGTTAGACATGTTTCTCCACATTACTTAAAGTATCAGCTGCTCCAGAGTCTACGTAAAGATAGGAATGGATGTAATTGCTCGTGTTAAAAAACCAACAAAGCCAACAAAACTCACCCCACCCCACCCCACCCCATCCCACCCCCCTTTTTTAAACTTTTTTTTTGCCAATGAAGACAGACATGTGAAGCACCCATTTATCTATTTATAAAGGAAATGATGTGCTCCATGATCTGCATGCAACTGAGGCCACCAAAAAATATATTATTTTAGTTTTGAATGTACAGCTGTATGTTTTGTGTGGCACATGCTTTAGAGCAGACAGAAAATACTGTTAACATTTATGTCTTACAAGTTTATCATAATTTCAAATTTCATGCTTTAGTCTGCATTGTATACCTATTCATAATGTGCGTGTGCGGGTTTTTTTCTCTTTTGTAACGCTTTCCTTTGTTTACATTCTTTAATTTGTGATTTTGTCTATAATTTTTTAACCTTTTTTTAGGCCCTTTTGAAGTTGATTTTGAATTTTAATATAAAGCTCTGAATGTACCTTATTTTCACAGAACTGATATTTTTAGCCAAATCAAAGGCCTCGGGAGTTTGTTTTTGTACAGTTTCATTGTTTGAAACTGTATTACCGAATTACTGAAATGGCTACAATCAATTAATTATTGTAACTATTATAGGCTGTTCTTATTATGTAATGTAAGAGTGGAACGTGATTGCTCATATAATGTAAAGAGTGGAATGTAATTGCTTGTATTGTAAACAAAGCATTAAAAAAACATTTTTTGGCCAATGAAGAAAGACATGTGAAGCACCCATTTATGAAACAGAACAAAAAAGAAGAAAGAGAAACAAAGAAAAAGATGGTGCTCCATGATCTGCATGCAATTGAGGCCACCAATCAAAAATTAGTGGGGGGGGTTTTAGTTCAGAATGTGCAGCTGTGTGGTTTGTGTTTACATGCTTTGAAGCAGAAAATACCGTCAATGTAAATGATTAGCGTTATTCACAAGTTTATTTATTAAAATGTCATACTTTTGTGTGCATTATACATCGGTTTACAA
>CM054138.1:55149187-55154187 GCA_028751875.1 Rapana venosa
ATCACAACACACACACACAACCCATCACCACACACACAACCCATCACAACACACACACACACAACCCAACACACAACCCATCACAACAAACACAACCCATCACAACACACACACACACACAACCCATCACAACACACAATCCATCACAAAACACAACCCATCCAAAACACACACACACACACACACACAACACACACACAACACACACACCACACCCACAAAACACACACACCACACACACAAACCATCACAACACACACACACACACACACCAATCACAACAACACACACACACCATCACAACACACACACACACACACACCACAACACACCACAACAACCCATCACAAACACACAACCATCACAACACACACACACACACACAAACCCCCACAACAACACACACAAAACCCCACACACACACACACCCATCACAACACCACACACACACAACCACACAACACACAAAACCCATCACACACAACCCATCACAACAACACAACCCATCACAACACACCACACACACACACAACACACACACACACAAAAACCATCACAACACAACACACAACACACACACAACCCATCACAACACACACACAACCCATCACAACAAAACACAAACCCATCACAACACACACACAACCCATCACAACACAACAACACACACAACAAACAACCCATCACAACACACACACACACCCACACCACCCACACAACACACACACACACAACCCACACACAACACACACACAAACAACCCCAACCATCACAACACACACACCCCAACACACAACCATCACAACACACACACACAATCCATCACAACCACACACTCACCACACAACACAACCAAACCCATCACAACACACACACACCCACACACACAAACCCATCACAACACACACACAACTCACAACCCATCACACACACACAACCCATCACACACACACACACACAACACACACACAAACCCATCACAACACACACGCACACAACCCATCACAACAACACAACACACACACACACACAACCCATCACAACACACACAACAAACCATCACACACACACCACACAAACCCATCACAACACCAACACCCCACACACACAACCCATCACAACACACACCACAACCCACACAACACACACACACCCACACAACACACACACAACCCACACACACACACACAACACACACAACCCATCACAAACACACACACACAATCCATCCACAACACAACAACCACACAACACACACCACACAACACACACACACACACAACCCATCACAACACACACACACACAACCACACAACACAAACACACACACCATCACAACACACACACACACACACACAACCCATCACAACACCACACACAATCCATCACAACACACACACAACACAAACCCATCACCAACACACACACACCCACCACCATCACAAACACACACACACCCACACACACACACAACCCATCACAACACACACACAACACACAACCCATCACACACACACACAACACATCCACAACACACACAACCCCAACCCATCACAACACACACACAACCACACACACACCACACACAACACAACAACACACACACACACCCATCACAACACACACACCATACAACACAACCCATCACAACACACACAACACACAACATCACAACACACAACCCATCACAACACACAACAACCCACAACACACAAACACACACACCATCCAACCCACACACACACAAACCCACACAACACACACATACACACAACCCATACACACACACCACAACCCACACAACACACACCAACACAACACCAACACACACAACACACCATACACACAACCCATCACAACACACACACACACACCCATCACAACACACACACACACACCCATCACAACACACACATCCAAACCCATCACAACACACACACAACCCATCACAACACACACACACACACACACACAACAACACACACAACCCATCACAACACACACACACCCACACACCCATCACAACACACACACCCATCACAACACACAACACACACAACCCATCACAACACACACACACCCCATCACAACACACACACACAACCCATCACAACACACACACCACACAACCCATCACAACACACACACACACAACCCATCACAACACACACACACACACACCACACACACACAACCACATCACACACACACACACACACAACCCATCACAACACACACCCCATCACAACACACACACAACCCATCACAACCCATCACAACACACACACAACCCATCACAACACACACACAACACACCACAACACACACACAACCCATCACAACATACACACACAACCCATTACAACACACACACAACACACACAACACACCCACCCACCTACACACACACACCCCATCACACCCAACACACAACCCATCACCACCCCATAACACACACACAAACACAACCCATCGCAACCCATCACAACACACACACAACACACACACACACACACACACACACACAACCCATCACAACACACACACAACTAACACACAACCCATCACACAACACACCCATACACACACAAACACAACCCATCACAACCCACACACAACTCATCACAACACACACACAACTCATACACACAATCCCAACACCCCCTCTCCTCCCCCCCCCCCTCCCACACACACACGTTATTCCTTTTCCTTCAGTACAACAAGACTACTAGTACCAGCCAATAGTACAACACCATACACAAAACGCTGTCTGTGGCTGCTGTCTCTCATTTTATTCCCCTAATGACATGTGAAAGCTAAAAATGATGATAATAATAAACTCGCTTTTGTACACAGGGAGAAGAAAGCAGAAGCAAGCTGTTACCTGCTGAGGCAACAACAACAGACAGCAACAGACAGACAGACAGACAGACAGACAGACGGGCAGGTAGACAGACAGACAGGCAGGTAGACAGACCAGACAGGTAGACAGAGAGGTAGACAAGCAGGGAGACAGGCAGGGAGGGGTGTGAAGGACCCGCGACAGATGTTAGCCACCACCACCACCACCACCATTACCATTACCATTACCACCACTACCGTAACAGAACTGACAGGGCTGCTTCAGTCATTACCTAAAGCTGCTTATCCATTGTCTGATTCGTTGTTGGGTTTTTTTGTACGGTGTACGAGACAAGTTTGTAACGGAGTGTATGATATGTTGGGGTTTTGTTTTGTTTTGTTTTGTTTTGTTGGAGGAGGGGGGGGGGGGGGTCGGGTTGTTTGAAAGAGAGATGAAAAGAGACACAAACAGACAAACAGACAGACAGGGCAAAGAGTAATAGGAGATAAAGAAAGGTGGACATGAATTTGTTGACAAAATGTACACACACATACACACGGGCGAGTGCATTCAAGCGCGCGCGCACACACACACACACACACACACACACACACACACGGGCGCGCGCATGCAAGCACACAAACACACACACACGCATGCGCACACACACGCACGCACGCATGCACCTACGCGAGCGCTAGCGCCAGAGGGGTTTTTTTTTTATTCTTGAGTTATTGAGAGGTTTGTTGTTGGTTTTTTTACGGGTATGAACTATACCTATTCCTTTTCGTATTTTTGTTTGATTGCTTCAGTTTATAAGCTTTTTTTTCCTAATAAATTCATCACGTTAGCTCTGTTTCTTGTTCCGGACTCTTTTACATATAAAAATTGCGTTCTGTTTTCAAGGCCTCAGTCAATTATCTCATCTGGAAAACTAGCATGTAAACCATTACTCATGGTGTGGGGAGGCTGTGCTTGACTTGTGGAAAGAGACAAATTCGTGGAGCGGTGGTCTAAAGGTAATGCAACTGCCTAGAAAAGTAAAAAGTGTGAGTTCGATCCCTGCTTGTGCCTGAAACTTTTGTCCCCATCCACTAGACTGTGAGTGGTGGTCTGGGTGCTGGTCTTTTGGATGAGACGGTGAACTGGGGCCCCGTGCGCAACACGCACTCAGTGCGCGTAAAAGAACCCACGGCAACACAATAGTTGTCCCTTGCAAAATTCTAAGAAAAAAAGAGTCATTGATAGGGAAACAAAACACACGTAAACAAAAACAGAGGTGACACTGGTCTTGTGGCGACGCACTTTCTCCCCCTGGGAGAGCAGCCCGAATTTCACGCAGAGAAATCTGCCGTGACTTCAAGTGGTATACAAATACAAATATAAGTATTCAGTTCCAGAGCTAGAATCAGGGACCTGTTTCCAAACACTAGAGCTGGGCACTCTCTTGATTTAGACCAATGTTTCATTCTCGTTCTGGAGCAGAGAGTTCTACACTATTAGCAGCCCGAGTGTTCTGGAGCAGAGAGAGTTACACTATTAGCAGGCTGAGTGTTCTGGAGCAGAGAGTGTCCTACACTATTAGCAACCTCAGTGTTCTGGAGCAGAGAGTGTCCTACACTATTAGCAACCTGAGTGTTCTGGAGCAGAGAGTGTCCTACACTATTAGCAGCCTGGGTGCTCTGGAGCAGAGAGTCCTACACTATTAGCCGCCTGAGTGTTCTGGAGCAGAGAGTCCTACACTATTGGCCGCCTGAGTGCTCTGGAGCAGAGAGCCCTACACTGTTAGCAGTCTGAGTGCTCTGGAGCAGAGAGTCCTACACTGTTAGCAGTCTGAGTGCTCTGGAGCATAGAGTCCTACACTGTTAGCAGTCTGAGTGCTCTGGAGCAGAGAGTCCTGCACTGTTGGCAGTCTGAGTGCTCTGGAGCAGAGAGCCCTACACTATCAGAGGTCTGGGTGCTCTGGAGCAGAGAGTCCTACACTATTAGCAACCTGAGTGCTCTGGAGCAGAGAGAGTTACACTATTAGCAACCTGAGTGCTCTGGAGCAGAGAGAGTCCTACATTATTAGCAAACTGAGTGCTCTGGAACAGAGAGAGTCCTACATTATTAGCAAACTGAGTGCTCTGGAACAGAGAGATCCCTACATTATTAGCAA
>CM054138.1:55159187-55161687 GCA_028751875.1 Rapana venosa
AAAGAACATTCGTTTTTTACATAATTTAACACACGTAAAGGAACGCATATCATATTTAAAGAAATGCATGTGCTTACGGTGTTACTTACAAATTATCATCATCATCATCATCATCATCATCATCACCGTCGTCATTGCCATCTTCTCCAAATAACGTCATCATCATCATCATCTTCATCATCATCTTTGTCATTGTTGTCGCTGTCATCGCAGTTATCAACATCTCATTATACAGCCTATAGTGGGATGATCGTTTTATGCCTTGCTATCGATTGCACTCATTGCGATATGACTTTGAAGTATGATAAAGCTTTATATGAATATTAGGCCAGTAGGCCATGGTGGGTCGGTTTATCAGTGTGCACTCTCACGGCTTAACGAGCAAGCTTGCATCATTTTTATTTTTTTATACTTTTATATTTTATTCTTTTATATCGAGGATAATGGAATAAGCACTTATGTGCTTTTTTACATCAGTCCCCGTGTGTATGCGGTTTTGTAAATTCTGTCATCTGTTCCTACCGGCACACAATGGCCTACTTTTACGAAAAGCGGAACAGGATTTAACGTGTGCGCAAGATGTTCTGCGTGCGTTCGCACATGAGACCTCGGTTTATAGTCTCATCCGAAGGACTTTAGGGGAGAGTGGAGTCTGCACTTATGTTAACTCCAGGGCAAAAATATCCCCTTGAACGGGAATCGAACCCGGGTCGTCAGATTGCGAGCGCAATGTTCTAACCACTAGGCTGTCCCGTCCCCAATTCTTTCATGACACTAAAAGGTAAAGGCGGTAAAGGTGTGCCCGTAACCTATGTGTTCGTTGGGGAGCGAGGTTTCAGAGACCTCAGCTTCTCTAGGGCCAGCATATTGAGGGCGACGCCCATCTCCTCTCCATCGCTGCTTTACCTTCCCTGACCGCTGAAGAGGGCAGGTACCCATTTACAGCTGGGTGAACTGGGGGACTATACTGAAGCCAAGGCACGCAAACGAACACCCATCCACTTGGTAACCACGCTCGATGCTGCTTAACCTTACTTAGCCTGGGGAAAGCAGATGCTCTGACTGCTGGGTTATCTTGTTCCCTCATAACAGGAAGTTTGCTGGAGAGAATAAAAAAAACCCTGCAAACATAAAGCAGAACCATTAATTTCCGCGTTACACTTTTTTCAGCAGTCCAGATTTTATTGCGTGTTATGTGTAACGGGGTGGGGTTTTTTAGAACAATGTTGTTTCGTGGAAACGTTCGAAGATTGGCGGTGGTCCAGAGGCAGTATTGTATTGCAGTAGGCCATTGTGTGCCGGTGGGAACAGATGACAAAATTTACAAAACCGCATACACATGGGGACTGGATGTAAAATAAAGCACATGAGTGCTTATTCCATTATCCTCGATATAAAATAATAAATAAATAAATCATGTCATCTGAGCGCTTTGATTTGCTGCTTTACAAGATTCAGCGCTATATAAATTCCATACATTTATTATTATTATTATTATTATTATTATTATTGCACGCTGTCTAGAAAGCGAGAAGTTAGGGGGTCGCTGTCTGTACCTAACCTACCCACCCACCCACCCAACCCCCATTCCACTAAGTCTGGATGCTAGTCTTTCAGGTGAGGCGATAAGCCAAGGTTCTGTGTGCTACATACATAGTCGCACGTAAAAGAACTGAAGGCAACTAGAGAGTTATCCCTGGTAAAATTCTATAGAAAAAAAGCCACTTTCATAAGAAAAACAAATAGATAGTCATACAGGCTAGGGAAGAATATGGGGGGGGGGGGGGGGGGCACTGCCCTTGTGGTGACGCGCTCACCCTGCCGGAGGGCAGCCCCAATTTCATCCAGAGAAAACCTACAGTGACTCAAAGTGATGTACAATCAAGTAGACTACCACGCAGTGCATTGAAGTTATATATATATATAGAGAGAGAGAGAGATAGCTAGATAGCTAGATAGATAGATAGATAGATAGATAGACGATACAGTGCACTACACTACACTTCAATATGATAGAGTACAACGCAATAAGATGCACTTAGCTACACTGTAATACGAAGCAATACAGTACAATACAATACAAAACAACGCATTAAAATAGAATACATTACACTACAGTACAAATACAATACAACACAACACAATACAATACAACACAATTTAGCACAATACAATATACCACAACACAAAACAAAACAAAACAATTCAACACAATATAATACAATACAACACAATACAATATAATACACCACAACAGAACACAATACAATATAACACACCACAACACAACACAAAACAATACAATTCAACACAATATAATACAATACAATACAATACAACACAACACAACACAATACAATACACTCGTTCGTCACCTGTAAGTACAGCATCGCGACTGTGAGGACCTTTCTCTCAAAGCGCTCATTTCCCACACCATAATTTCTTTATCTCCTTCATTTCCGTTGTGGGGTGTTGTTGTTTTTCCCCTGACTGGACATAG
>CM054138.1:55169187-55191687 GCA_028751875.1 Rapana venosa
GAACGCAGGAAATACTAACACCAGCGTGTCAAGACCGATACATTGATGACTGAAGACAGAGCGAGAAAATACAGAAGTGAAACAACAATCAGTTGGTGGTTCGTGTGCTGAACATAAATGTTATGCTATGAATCATTCCATGATGTGATAACCAACCACACAACGATGATGTCTGTGTTGTCTAAGTCTGCCATATAGATAGATAGATAGATAGATAGATACATACATACATACATACATACATACATACATACATACATACATACATACATACATACATACATACATACATACATGCATACATACATACATACATACATACATACATACATACATACATAAATACATACATGCATGCATACATACATACATACATACATACATACATACATACATACATACATACATACATACATACATACATATTAGTCTTGATTTTAAAAAAACAACACTTGTGGTGGATACCACTCCCTCCAGGCACACAGCGCAGTTGCGGCAAAAGAGGAATATTATTGCAGTAAGAACGCAACTGGGTTCAGCTAGCTTCGTCTTTTGTTATTCGCCCCCAACAGCAATGAATTTTCGCTTCTTTCTTAAAGCTTCATCAGGCTGCGTGAATGACACCAACATTAAAAACCAACTTTAAAAAAACAAAACTTATACCTTACTGATTTCAATCGATCTATCTATGTATCTGTGCAATTAGCTCTCTGTAAGCGCTTTCAAAGCACTTTTTTTTCTTTTTAAATCGAGGATAATGGAATAAGCACTCATGTGCTTTTTTACATCCAGTCCCCGTGTGTAAGCGGTTTTTTTGTAAATTTTGTCATCTGTTCCCACCGGCACACAATGGCCTACTCTTTCGAAAAGCGGAACAGGATTTAACATGTGCGCAAGATGTTCTGCATGCGTTCGCACACGGGGCCTCGGTTTATAGTCTCATCCGAAGGATGTCTGTCTGTCTGTCTGTATGTCTGTCTATTTGTCTATTATCTATCATTGTCTGTCTCTATCTCTGTGTCTGTCAGTCAGTTTCTCAGTTTGTCTTCCTGGATACATGTCTTCCTGCCTGTCTGTCCCTTTCTGTCCACTAATCTCCCACCCTGTCTCATCCTAGCGACCTCTCTCTCTCTCCCTCTCTACCCCCCCCCCCCCCCCCCTCCTCTCCTCTCTCTCTCTCTCTCTCTCTCTCTCAGCTGTTCCGGTGTTCCTCCAAATATTGCAACAACACGTGTTGCGGTTTTGTCCGGGGAAAAAAAAAAACTAATATATAAAATATCCCCCCCCCCCCCCCCACTATAATGGGATACAGATACCAATGATGCCAATGCACACGAATATAATAAGCACACCGTCACGCATGCACACGAGCTTGGTTTGACAGACAGACAGATAAACAAACAAACAAGTAAACAGCACGAGAATAAACGCACGTAGGCATGCAGACTTTCTCTGTCTCTCTGTCTCTGTCTCTCTTTCTCTCTCTGTCTTTCTCTCCTGCTGCTGCTGCTGCTGCTGCAGCTGCTGCTGTAGATAATAAAGATGCTGATGGCGATGATTATGTAGATGCTGAAGGGGATGATGGGGATGATGATAACTAGAAAACATTGAGCGTGATTCTGTATACTTGCAGACGTGGAAATGCAAAATGGATTATAAGAGAGAGAGAGAGACAATTGACACACAATTGACAATTGACACAATTTTATTACTATTTAGCGATCAAGCCATATAGCGCTGCGGCGCGGTAACGACGATATCGAACGCGACGCGATTACAATGACATGGAAACCATGGCAGTAGTGGTATGTACATCAAGATTCGATACATTATTGTCTGTGTCTCAAGTGTCCCAATTTTCAAACCAGCCTTTCCTTTTCCAGTCTACAGCCAACGAAGTCAGCCCATGTAAGACGAAGTCAGCCCATGTAAGACTGGATCAGGTCCCGAAGATGATGTAACTCCTGCTCAGCACTCGCCACCACTGTCGCTGTGTGTTGTGTGTTAGTACACTGTTTCCCTTTACGAAGTCTGGCAAGCCTGACACGTTCTTCTGGCAACATGTTTTTCTCTTCTTGCTTGATGTACCAGAACACACACTTAGATTCCTCGCCAGGATCTCCATTCCAAGAGTATTCCAGGGTGATGTCATCTGATTCACACATCACAATGTTTTGATCATCCGAACTATGTACCACCACCTTTCGAAACCGTGTGTTTCTCTTGCTGTCCCTTAATCTACGCTGCACACGTTTGTCAGTTAGAGTAGACACATACTGTTTCACAATACCAGTATGAGAGTCATCCACTGTGCAGCCAACTGTCAGCTCTTCCTGCACATCAGACGCCTCAGAAGACACACCGATCTTACTGTCTGTTGCTGGTTCACACGGCAAATCAAGAGAATCTAGTGTGGCTGGGACATTCACTGCACTGTCAACACACAGCTCTGTGTACACGCTGGCTTGTTTTGATTGGGCATCCACTCTCTCACGATGCAGGGAGTCACTGTCAGACAACACCGGCTC
Organism: Rapana venosa; assembly: GCA_028751875.1. NCBI lineage: Eukaryota > Metazoa > Mollusca > Gastropoda > Neogastropoda > Muricidae > Rapana > Rapana venosa. The sequence continues at coordinate 55,171,716 of CM054138.1, forward strand.
TTCCAAAACACTGTCCTTGTCACACTGACGACTTGCCTGTCTTTCTTGATGTTGTTTACTTCTTTGGACGTCACGACGGATTTGGGAAGGGCACTTCTTGCGAAAATGATTCAGCACTGGGTCCGCCATTTCTGTTGATACCGGTACTGACTTGTCAACTGGCTTCAGTCGCAAGACGAAGACAACGCTGCCGCTCTCCCCCGCGACTTTCCAGCTCGATAGGACGTTGTCGATCAGCAGGGCGTTTAAAGTTGTTACTACAGTTGCTGGAAGGCCAGTAACTGACATTTTGAAGCTTAAATGCAAAAATTTGCAGCAGCTTACTAACAGCACGCCCTTTTAGTTCTCGTCCCGTCACGCCGTCCGAGAGAGAGAGAGAGAGATACAGAGAGAGAGAGAGAGAGACAGAGAGAGAGAGAGTGAAACTATGACGCCTATCTTCCCCCTACCCCAAACATTTTGTATTGTGGCCCAAGGCCGAAGTACAGTAAAACTTTTCAGTGCTCTCTCTCTCTCTCTCGCTCGCTCGCTCTCTCTCTCTTTCTCTCTCTCTCTCCACCCTTCACTTTTTTGGTATCATAATGTGATGGTGTGGTAAGTAGATTACCTCCCATGTGTTCAGAGCGACGTGTTACTATATTGGGACACACCTGCAAATTGTGCAGCGCTCTGTTTCCTTGGGTGGTGGTTGAAAACTGCCCATTGCATACACTTTGCCTTATGGTAAAATGTCATATTTATGCAGCCTCTTTCTTAGAGGCCATATTCTCCCTGTTCATACTGTGCTGTCGTAGCTGAGAAGTTGTACAGAGTTGTGGCAGATCAAATATCTCCACTCTGTTACAGTAATATGATTTTAAGATTCTTACTTTACGAAAGGTAAGTAATTGTCGCAATAATCTGATACGTTAAGAGCGGTTTTCATCCCTTTGTGGGAGTAGCCCAAAGTGCTTTTCATAACAAAATGGAGCCATCCATATCTAAGGATTAGATTGTAAACCAAAGCCCCGTGTGCAAACTCAATCTTAACATCTGTCGTAAACCATTAAGAACTCGTGCATTATTGTGAGCGTTCTTTGGAAGAGGAACATGTGTTGCCAGAATTATATAGCATTGCGTTCGTGGGCAGTCTTTTATTCTGTGATTCAATATCTGATTCTTCACTTTTATTTGTTGTTGGTCAGCTATTCATTGTTGTGATTGTGTTCCCTTTTTTTATTTAATGTTGAGCTCGTCACACGCATGGAATTCCCGGGGGGGGGAGGGTTCTTAGTTTTTCTTCCTCGACAACAGCTCCAAAGTTCACCAGTGGTAAAACTTTACATATGTGACCGTTTCTCCATGAAGATAGCTGCATTCCGACTTCAGGGGGGTGTATAAAACACGACACCTGTATGCATGCGGTGTGGGTATTCTTTCTCTCATTTTATCATCCGTTCCTACCAGCACGCAATGACCTACTCTCCTGAAAGGCGGAACGCATTTTTTAACATGTGCGCAAGGTGTTCTGCATGCGTTTGCACACGGAACTTCGGCTTATAGTCTCATTCGAAAGACTTTTTGAGGGGTGTGGAGTCGGCACTGATGTTAACTCCAGGGGAAAACGTCCTTTTAAACGGGCGCCTCGGCTGTGGTATCCTGAACCCGGGCCGTCTGATCACGGGCGCAACGCTTTAACCACTAGGCCATCCCGCCACCACATAATGCTTAAAGTAGAGGGGAATGATGCTACAGACACAGAATATCTGATTAATGTTACAGAAAGATGGCACCGAAAGAGCTAGAACAGAAGAAGGAGGAGGTTAAGGATTTCTGAAGATAAAATGATTCTTGCAGGCTTCGAAATTGTCAACGCTAGGCCTGACTTGTCAGGCGTTTAACGGCAGCCTGTCGCATTTTCGCTGATATAACAGACAACAACAGTTGCTGTCTGTGCGTACGACGACGAAGAAGAAGAAACCTTAAAAATTACGAGCCACGAATTCAAATAAATCACTTTCATTATCTCTAGATACTAAAATTTAAAAAATCTGCTTAAGCCTACATATGCATCAGATTATTTTAGTACCCCTGGATAGTGAAACAGTTTCTTTAGGAGAAAAAAAAATGTGAAGTATATGTTGTTGCACGTTCCCCAGCGTAACACCCTGTGGTGTCACCCAGAATAATTATGCACTCTGATACCTCTTATCCCACCTGAGAATCTCCGTGAGATTGAAAGTACACACTGTGATGAGAAGTCTCTGTGCATGACTCTTTTCTAGCGCCTTATCTTGGTAGTTGTGGTGATGATGATAGTGTGTGAGTAAGCGAGTGTGTGTACGAGTGTGTGTGTGTGTGTGTGTGTGTGTGTGTGTGTGTACGAGTGTGTGTGTGTAAGTGTGTGTGTGTGTGTGTGTACGAGTGTGTGTGTGAGTGTGTGTGAGTGTGAGTGTGTGTGGTTGTGTGTGTGAGTATGTGTGTGAGCGAGTGTGTGGTTGTGTGTATGAGTGAGTGTGTGTGAGTGTGCGTGTTAGTGTGTGTGTGTGTGTGTCCTATATAAGTGCGTACATGTATGCATGCATGCGTGTGTATGTGCGTGAATAAAAATGTATAACTTTTTTCTAGCCCCTGATCTTGGTGACGGTGATGATGACAGTGTGTCTGTGAGTCTGTGTATGTGTCTGTGTGTGTGTTTGTGTGTGTGATGTATGCATGTGTGCGTGCGCAAGTTTGTGTATGTGTGTTAGCACGCACGCGCGCGTGTATGTATGTGTGTGTGTGTTATGAATACACATGTGTGTGCGTGCGTGAGTGTATGTGTACATGCATGCTCGCTGAATTGCTTTGTGTGCTCGCGTGCACAATTGCGTGTAAGCCTACTTGTAATTTGTAGTGTGTCGCTTTTCACTGGAAAGGGGACAAAGAATACTGCTGATGCGAAAAGAATGTACAGTGTACAGCCAGCGGGCAAGCGAGCCAGCTGAGCGACAGGTGTTGGCCTTTTGTAGCTTAGCTCTGGTATGCTGCTGCTGCTGCTGCTGGTGATGATGATGATGATGGTGATGATGATGTTGTTGTTGGGTGGTCACAGGCTGTACTGTGCGTGGGATGAGCAGCTCAAATTTCACTCCCCGAAAAAACTGCAACATGCGTTGTAACTCTACGGCATATTGTATGTAGGCCTGCCTAACACAGCCCAATGAAATACAGTACGACAGACGCTATAATATTATATAGCCGAGTGGTTAAGACCGTTCGACTTCAATCCCGGCCATGGGTTCGTGGATTCGAATCCCGGTAACGTCTGGGAAATTTCTCAGTCTCTGAGATGATACTTTTTTTAATTAAATTGAATTGAATTAAGGGTGGGGATTTTTTTATGATCTCCCAGGTCAACTTCACGTGCCGACCTGCCAGTGCTTTAGTTCCCTTCGTATTTATATATATATATATATATATATATATATATATATATATATATATATATATATATATATATATATATATATATATATATATACATGCAGAAGATCAAATAAGCACGTTTAAGATCCTGTTATTCATGTCAGCGTTCGGTGGGTTGGGGCTGAAACACGTAGGTACCCAGCATACATCCCCGAAGTCGAAGCTGTAGGTGAGGAACAAAAAAAAGTCAAAACCCAAAAACAACTACCCTATCAAAATTTAGGATCACAGTTTGGGGTTCCCTTTAGGTGTTGTGCAAAGTCCAGAGTCTGACGTCATATTAGGTATGATGTAGCACACCTGTAAAATTATGAATCAATCACTGCTACGTCAGAATGGAGAGCATCTAGGGTAGAATCCATATCAACCAGGTGACGGTAAAGGGCTACCTATGCGATCGTTTGGGAGCGAGGTTTCAGAGACCTCAACTTCTCTAGGAGCCAGCGTCTTAAGGGCGGTGCCCATCTCCTCTCCCTCGCTGCTTTACCTTTCCTTGACCTAAAAGAGGGCAGGTACCCATTTACAGCTGGGTGAACTGGGGAACTATACTGAAGCCAAGGCGCGTAAACGGTCACCCATCCTCTTGGTAACCACACTCGATGCTGCATAACATGGGCTTGGGGAAAGCGAGTGCTCTGACCACTGAGCTATCCCCCCCCCCCCCCCCCTATATCAACTACCTCAGAAAAAAATGAACTGTCTCAATAATCTATTCATGACGACATTGGGGGTGCTTGTGGGGTGACTGTGCCTTTACGCTTTGTATCCTGCAATGGTGAGGAAATAGGCGGTAGAATTTAGACCGGGAAGAAAGAGCTTTGATGATGATGATGATGATGATGATGATGATGATGATGATGGTGGTGGTGGTGGTGGTGGTGGTGGTGGTGAGGAGGAGGAGGAGGAGGATGGCAATGACGTCAGCGACCTGATAACTTTCCTAGCTGGCTGAGCCAAGGACACAAGGCATGACAAAGGCTTCCACTACTCTACCTCTCGTAAACAGCTCATTTTTATTCGAAAATGAAAGAAACATAGCATGCCACTAGTACCAGCATTATTTATGCATTATGATTGACTCTCTGAGTGAGTAAGTGAGTGAGTGACTGGCTCGTTGATTGACTGACTGACTGACTGACCGTTTGATCAATTGATTGATTGATGGATGGATGGATGGATGGATGGATTGGTTGATTGATTGTGTGTGGCTGATTGATTGATTGATTGATGATTGTGTGGTTGATTGGTTGATTGATTGATTGATTAGTTGGTTGGTTATTTGGTTGGTTGGTTGAGTGAGCGAGTGAGTGAGTGAGTGAGTGAGTGAGTGAGTGATAACACTTCATGGTAAATCATCCATAAGCAATCCTGTTCTCTCCTCACAGATTCTACAGCCCAGAGACCAACAACAAAACCAGTCTCCAGAAAAGGGAACACCCTGACGAAGGAGCCAGCTCGCGAACAGACTAGCCAAAGCCTCAAACCAACCCACAGACCAACCCACAAACCCACAGACCAACCAACAAACCAACCACAAACCAACCCACAAACCCACAAACCAACCAACAAACCAACCCACAGACCAACCACCAGACCAACCAACAGACCGACCGACCAACAGACCAACCAACAGTACAACAGACCAACAGAACAACAGAACAACCAGCAGACCAACCACTAGACAAACAGACCAACCCACAAACCACCACACCAACCAACAGACCAACCAACACACCAACACACCAACCACCACACCAACCAACAGACCAACAGACCAACCAACACCAACCAACAACCACCAACACACAACCAACACACCAACCAACACACCAACCAACACACCAACCAACACACCAACCCAACACACCACACCCAAACAACCAACCCCACACACAACCAACACACCAACCACACACAACCAACCAACCACACCAACCACACACACCAACCAACACCAACCAACCAACCAAACCACAACCACACACAACCCAACACCAACCCAACACCAACAACAACCAACACACCAACCAACCAACACACACAACCAACCACAACCACCAACCAACAACAACCAACACACCAACAACCAACCAACAACACCTAACCAACCAACACACCAACCCAACACACACCAACAGACCAACCAACACACCAACCAACCAACACACAACCAACCAACACACACCAACCAACACACAACCACAACAACCAACCAACACACCAACAACCAACACACCAACCAACCAACACAAACACCAACCAAACCAAACAACAACCACACACCAACAACCACACACCCAACACACACCAACAACCAAACCAACACACCAACCAACACACCAACCAACCAACCACCAACAACAACCACCACCAACCAACACACCAACACACCAACCAACACACCAACACACCAGCCCACAGACCATCACCAGCATGTCTCAGAACACAGAGAAGCAGCCGCTGACGGCCTCCCCGGATTCCTCCTCCTCCTCCTCCTCCTCCTCCTCCTCCCGGCGCGTGGGGACGGACTGCTGCCTGAATCACATCACGGCCATTTGCAGACTATGCGGGATGGCTGTTCTGGCCGGTAGGTCTTCTGGATTAGGATGACTGAGCTGAGTGTGTGTGCTAGCTAGGTGGATTCTGTCACATGTTGTCTGTGTCTCCATTTGTTGTTGTTGTTGTTGTTGTTGTTGATTTTCAGATTTGAATGAAGAAAGGTAGGAGAGTGGGCTTGGTAGGGAGAAAGAGAGACAGACAGACAGACAGACAGAGGTAAGGATAAAGACAGAAACAAAGGGAGGGATAGAAAAGGGGAAATTTCTAGCACAGAACTTTCAGAAGGTATGGATGCTATTTATACTGAGAGGGGCCTCAGGTATTTCAAAGGGAGGTTGGTATTCAATTCTGTAGCAAAATATATTGGGGAAAACATTTATTAAAGAAAAAAAATGCACTTGTCATTATTTACATTAAATTTATTTTTACATTATTTGTCTTTACACTTTGTAAAAAATAAATCAAATATCGTGTAAGTATTTATCCATGATGACAGATATATATATGATGACTTATCAAGATGTATGATATTCAATGAGAAAGTGCCATGAGTTGAAGAAAAAAATGTCCCCAAAAATTGGAAATTTTTAGAATAAGGTTATCCACCATTTATATCTGATAGACGAAAGAGTCAATGATTATAATGGTTTTTTAAGCTGATCATTTTTTATATACCACTTTAAGTCACGGGAGATTTCTCTGTGTGAAATTCAGGCTGCTCTCCCCGGGGAGAGCGGGTCGCCACAAGAGCAGCGCCGCCCATTTTTTTCTTTTTCCTGTCTGCACTGTATTTGTTTCCCTATCAGAGTGGCTTTTTTCCCTACACAATTTTGCCAGGGACAACTCTCTTGTTGCCGTGGGTTCTTTTACGTGCGCTAAAAAATTATGTGTAACACACGGTACCTCGGTTTATCGTCTCATCCGAAAGACTAGCACCCAGACCACCACTCATGGTAAAATGGATGGGGGGGGGGGGGAGTTTCGTGTGTGTGTGTGTGTGTGTGTGTGTGTGTGTATGTGTGTGTGGATGCTCCATTGACTGAAAACATTATGATACATTTTAACATGTGTGTGTGTGTGTGTGTGTGTGTGTGTGTGTGTGTGTGTGTGTGTGTGTGTGTGTGTGTGTGTGTGTGTGTATGTGTGTGTGTGTGTGTATGTGTGTGTATATGTGTGGTGTGTGTGTGTGTGTGTGTGTGTGTGTGTGTGTGTGTGTGTGTGTGTGTGTGTGTGTGTGTGTGTGTGTGTGTGTGTGTGTGTACACAGCGCTATGGGCGGCGACAGTCACCACACTAAGGGGAGACTACAACCTCCCTGACTACGTTGGTTACTATTTACTGTGAGTCCTTTTCCACATCGCCGTTTGCCCCCTCCCCCTCCCCCTCCTCCTCCTCCTTCTTCTTCTTCTTCTTCAGAATTCTTCTTCTTCTTCTCCTCCTCCTCATCCTCCTCCTTCTTATTCTTCTTCTCCTTCATCTTCAGAATTCTTCTTCATCTTCAGAATTGTTCTTCTTCTTCTTAATGTTTCTTCTTCATCATCATCATTATCATTTCTTCTTCTTCTTCTTCTTCTTCTTCTTCTTCTTCTTTTTCTTCTTCAGAATTGTTCTTCGTTTTCAGAATTCTTCTTCTTCTTCTTTTTCTTCTTCTTTATCATCATTATCATTATCGTTTCTTTTTCCTTATCTTCTTCTTCTCCTTCATCTTCTTCTTCTTCAGAATTCTTCTTCATCGTCAGAATTCTTCTTCTTCTTCTTCTTAATGTTTCTTCTTCTTCATCATCATTATCATTATCTTTCTTCTTCTTCTTCTTCTTTCTTCTTCTTCTTCTTCTTCCTCTTCTTCTTCTTCTTCTTCTTCTTCTTCTTCTTCTTCATTTGGTTTAGGTTTTTTGTAGTTTATTTGGTTGGGGGGTGAGGGATGACAGTTGGGATGGGGGGAGGAGGGGGTTGGTTTTGTATAGGCCCATTTTTGTTTTTTGTGGAGGTGGGGGGGGGGGCATTTGTTTGTCTAGATTTTGGGGGAGTAGGTGTATGCTTTGCTTTTGATTTTTTTCATCTTTTTTCTGTTAAGTGTTTTGTGTCTATGTTCAATGTTTGGTGATTGTATAGTATTTGAATGAGCAAGTGAGTGAGCGAGTGAGTGAGTGACCGAGTTAATTATTTTTAACCCTTGATTTTTATCATTCAAAGTTGTTGATTGAGTGATCGATTTATATTGGGGTTGAACTGATTGACTGACTGACTGACTGACTGACTGGACTGACTAACTGACTGAGTGGGTTTGTGGGTTGATTGGTTGGCTGGGTAGGTGGTTGTTTGGTTGGTTGGTTGGGTGGGTGGGTGGGTGGGTGGGTGGATGGATAGATGGATGGATGGATGGATAGATGGATGGATGGATGGATGGGAGGATGGATGGATGGATGGATGGATGGATGGATGGATGGATGGATCAGTAAATTGATAGGTGAATGGATGGATTTGATGGATGGTTAACTAATTGATTGAGTTTGGGGTTTTTTCAGAGGAGCAAGTCTTTTTGTCACGTTTTTTGAAATCACGTGGATTTTGGACAAAATGGCCTGCTGTGTGTAAGTGACCAAGTGTGTGTGGGTGGGTGGATGTGTGTGTGTATTTGTGTGTGTATGTGTGAGTGTTTGTGTCTGTGTGTTTGTGTCTGTGTGTGTTGGGGGGGGGCAGATATGTGCTTTTACGTGTATATCTGTGTCCAATTTTGTGGAGTGAGTGGAGTGGAGATAGATAAATAAATGAATGAATAAGACAACACAAAAAGAAACACACAAAGCAACAACAACAAAAACAAAATAATAAGAAGCAGAACAAAAACATTTACAAAAGAACTCTGTATAATCCTAGCAACATCAGCAATTTTTGTTTATTAGAAAATCATGCCAGTGTGTGTGTGTGTGTGTGTGTGTGTGTGTGTGTGTGTGTGTGTGTGTGTGTGTGTGTGTGTTGTGGTTGTGGTTGTTGTTGTCTTCAATATTAAGTCTGTTTCCTGTGATACTATATAAAAGAGGAGAGGGGTGGGAGGCCTGATTGGTATGTGTATACCAAAGCAAGAATATTGAACTACAACCACTAACGAAGTGTATGTGTGTGTCTGTCTGTCTGTCTGCCTGCCTGCGCGCGCGCGCGTGTATGTGTGTGTGCGCGCGCACGTGCGCGTACCTACGTCTGTGTGTCTGTCTCTCTGTGTCTGTGTCTGTGTGTATGTGTGTGTGTTAAAGAGAGAGAGATATATATATATAATGTGTGTGCGTGTGTGTATGTGTGTGTATGTGTGTGTCTGCACGTGCGTGCGTGCATGTGCGCGCGCGTTCATGTACGAGTGAGTATAAGTGCCTGCCTCCCTGCCACTATGTGATGGTGTATATGTGCCTGTCTGTCTGTCTGTCTGTCTGTGTGTCTGTCCGTCAGACGGCAAGGTTGCTGCTGTCGCTGCTGGTCGGTGATTCTGTGGGTGGACGGGTGGCGCAAGTTCGTGCTGTACACCGCGCTGTCTGTGCCCCTCTTTCTACAGGGCCTCAAGGGAGCCTTCCAAGTCACCTGCGGTCAGTTAGAGGGTGGATTTGGGTTGGTTGGGTTGTTTGGGTTTTTTTGGTGGGTTGGGGTGGGCAGGGAGGGGGTATCGATGGGGGTAGAGACGGGGGAGGAGAGGGGTAAGATGATGAGGATGAAGGTAGAGGAAAGTGTTAGTGAGGGGAGGGTTTCGGAAATGGTTAAAAACGATATTTTGTGTATCAGGTTTTGTTGGAGTAGAAAGATACAAAGTCAGCTTTGAAATCTTTGAGAAGGAAAATGATGAGATGGGATGTTATAGACCACAGTAGAAGGGTTGAAGGTAAACGGACTTTTGGAAGATTAATATAGAAGGAAATAAAATGTTAAAGAAGAGAAGGATAGGAGAGAAGCATTAAGAATAGACAGATAGAAGGAGGGAGGGAAAAACCCATCATCTTTCAAATTGTTGGGTAGGTGAACGTCTTAACCGTCCTGCCACCTCCAATGTCAAAAAGCTCATCATCTGTTTTTTCTCTGCCTACCCATCACAGGGTTCTGTTTGCTGGTCCTGGCCTGTCTGTACCTCGTCAAGTCCTTCTCCAGCCTCAGGTCCACGAGCCAGCCTTCTCCAAGCAAGCCACAGGATCTACACACAGTCACTGTCATCCGTCACGAGATCGCCACGCAGACTGACGTCACTTCCCCTGCCACCACCAGGAAGAAAGAAGTCACTTCCGTTTCCGCTGAGAGGAACAAAGTGGAAACATCATCGAACCCGTTTGAAGAAGAAGAAGAAGACGAAGAAGAAAAGGGAGAGAAAGATGTGGAAAAGGGTAAAAAAGAAGAAGGAAAGAAGAAAGAAGAAAAGTAGTGATGAGTTGTGTGATGGAGGGGGGGGAGGGGGGGAGCTGGCAGATGAATAAAAAGATAAGTGGATCTTGAAACCGATAGGATGAACATTGCAGTGACTGTCTTCTGCTTAATCAATCTGGATCGGGAGAATCTTTGCATGCAACTGTATCTGCAAACTGGGAAATGGATGTGAGACGTTAGCATTCATCTTCGTGGGCATGCAAACATAAATACATGTACGAAACCTGCACATACACATTGCACACACACACACACACACACACACACGGACGCGCGCGCACACGCGCATGCACGCCTGCACGTACACACACACACACACTCGCCCGTTCGCGCGCGCGCGCACACACACACACACACACACACACACACACACACACACACACACACAAACACACTAACAAACACACACACACACACACACACACACACACACACACACACACACACACACACGCTACGCCACACCTTTTTCAACACAGAAATATTTGACTCTTCAAGACAGAGGCATATAATTCTCAGTATTATCTTCAAACTTTTTTTGGCTGAACAAATTTCTTTTGATGTATATGTATGTCTGCATTTTCACTACGTTTGGGTGTGCGTGTGTGCACGTGCGTGTATGCACGTGCGTGTGCATATGTGTGTGATGTGCGCGCGTGCGCGCAAGTAGCGTTATAGATTGTATGTGAGTGTTAATATGTGTGCTCATGTGTGGGTGTGTGTGGGTGGGTGGGTGTGGGTGTGTGGTTCACGCATGCGCGCAAGTAGCATTATAAATGTGTGTGTGTGTCTTAGTTTGTGTGTGTGTGTGTGTGTGTGTGTGTGTGTGTGTGTGTGTGTGTGTGTGTGTGTGTGTGTGTGTGTGCGTGCGTGCGTGTGTGTGTGTGGTGTTTGCGCATGCGTGCATGGGCGCAAGTAGCGTTAGTGATGTGTGTTTGTGTGTCTGTGTTTGTGTCTGTTTACGGGCGTGCGAGCTCTTTCTTTTCCTGTTTGTTTTATCTAAGTCTTTCTGATTCTGAGACTTGTTTCATTGTGTCTTCTCTATAGCTAAAAATTAATGTTCTGCAGTTTTATGTCTCAATGAAAAAAGACATAGTTCAAATGCCTATCATTTTTCAAAGGAATAATTGTTAAGTGTTCTTGTGCTTTAGTAAGCAAAGATACCCTCGTGGGGATGCCTGGGGCTCTTTCAGTATGAATAGCATCTCCTCCTCCTGAAAAATTCCGTGTTTAAAATTTCCTCTTTTTTATCACTTTCTTTGATTGTCTTCTTCTCACTCTTGCTTAATTATTTGCCTTCCAGCTCATTCTTCTGCCTTTTTTCAAGCAAGTCTGACATCTATCACCCCCCACCCCTCCCCCTTTTTTAGACGTTATATGACATTTTTCCTGTATTGTCTTCTTCTGGCGACCAGGTAGCAATATTGTAAACACTGGGATGAGATAGCTTGGTGACGGGATAGCTCAGTGGTCAGAGCACTCGCTTTTCTCCCAGCCAACGTTAAGCAGCATCGAGCGTGGTTACCAACTGGATGGGTGACCGGTTGCGCGCCTTGGCTTCAGTACCGTCCCCCAGTTCACCCAGCTGTAAATGGGTACCTGCCTCTTTAGGGTCAGGGGGGAAGGTAAAGCAGCGAGGGAGAGGAGATGGGCGCCGCTCTCAATATGCTGGCCCCTAGAAAAGTTGAGGTCTCTGATGCCTCGCTCCCCTACGACCACAAAGTTTATGGGACACCTTTGCCTGTACCTTTGGGATGGGCACAGGATGTTCGTTTTTCAATGTTATTTGCCTATATTGCCTTCTTATGTTTGTACTTTGAAGTGTTTGTTATCTTTTCATGCTTTTTTTTTTTAAACCTAGGAATAGTTTAGGCGGAATGGCTGGCGTCCTCAGTACGGCTTGCTTTGAATTAGCCTTAAGGAATGATATAATTAACATATTTTGTCACTTATTTTTGTTTGGGTTTGTTTTTTTTTAGTTTGACTGTGTTGGACTTTTGAAGTGATCGGATGGTGTTGATAATTGAACTTGAAGGTGGCTGGTATTTGAGTTGCTGAATGTGAATAAGGTGACATTCCTGATACGACCTTGGTCATCAGTGAGGCCCTAAACAGCATGAACTGAAATGCTCGACTTAGACCTCTGAGGTTCTCCCATGGTGAGATTTTGCGTACGCGACCTCTTTTGCCCACCATGACTGTAGCTGCATTCCGACTTCAGGGGTGTAATGGGATAATCTCTAAAGTATTTGTGTGTTTAAGAATGTGAAGGTACTAGCTTTTTGATATTGTTGTTATTAGGATTTTGCTGTTGAAGCTAATGATGATGTTGTTGTTGTTGTTGATAATGATGATGTTGAGAAGGAAGATTGTGTTTTCCAGCTTTACAAGTGTGCATGTGTTCCTACGTACGTGCATGCGAGTGCGCGCATGTGTGTGTGTGTGTTTTTTTAATTTATTTTGTATTTATTCTGTTGTTTTATTTCGAGGATAATGTGTGTGTGTGTGTGTGTGTGTGTGTGTGTGTGTGTGTGTGTGTGTGTGTGTGTGTGTGTGTGTGTGTGTGTGTGTGTGTGTGTGTGTGTGTGTGTGTGTGTGTAATATCTTCAGTTTATCGTCTATTCACAAAAGGGATTTTAGACAAGACACAGAGATAGAGAGACAGACAGAGAGACATAGAGAGTGTGAGTGTGTGTTTGCGCGCGCGCGCGCGCGCTGGTGTGTGTTGTGTTAGGTGTGTGTGTGTTGGGGTCGTGTGTGTGTGTGTGTGTGTGTGTGGTTGTGTGTGTGTAAACGTATTATGCTTTTTCGCTATTTCATGCCAATAACGACAAGCAATTTACTTCAAAAGGGTCGTGGCTTACCTCTACAATTCGATTCTGTAATCTTTTTCTATCAAATTTTGTTTATGCTGATTTTTGCCATTAAAAAACTGTAACTCTTATTGTATGTATATCTTTGTAAGCGTGTGTGTGTGTGTGTGTGCGTGCGTGTGTGTGTGTGTGCATGTGTGCGTGTGTGTCTGTGTCTGTATGTCTGTACACACCACCTACTACCCAACACCCACACCACATCACACCAAACCTCCACCACCACCACCGCCATTACACACACACATACATACATATACACACTCGCAAGCACGCCCCCCCCTCCCAAACACACACACACACACACACACACACGCGCGCGCGCATAAACACACACACACACACACAACACACACACACACACATACGCACGCGCGCCTACCACCCACACCACATCACATGAACCTTTCCCCACCACGACCACCACCATCTCACACACACACACACACACACACACCTTCAAACTTCGTCTGATGACATAAGAGCCTGCCAACAGTACCACTAAATACCTGCCTGTGTGTGTGTGTGTGTGTGCATGTGTGTGTGTGCGTGTGTGTCTGTGTCACGGCTGAATAGCAGTAGTAGTAGCAATAGTAGTAGTTATTTAGTAGGTCAGCCTACTCATACTGTGTATATACGTGTGTATCAGTCCGTTTTTGTCTGCCCAAGGGGGCCACTGGCTAATTCTACTATCAGCATTTGCCATCTTCACCACCTATAACCGTCACCCCCACCCCCACCCTTCCCGGGTCACAATAGCCTAGTGGTCACAAAATTTATAAAACCGCATGCACACGGTGACTGGCTTTTTTTTTAAAAAGAAGAAGATGATGAAGGAGGAGGAGGAGAAGGAGAAGAAGAGGAGGAGGAGAAGAGGAGGAGGAGGAGAAAGAGAAAAGGAAGAGGAGAAGGAGTAGGAGGAGGAGGAGGAGATGATGATGATGATGGTGGTGTGGTGGTGGTGGTGGTGGTGGTGGTGGTGATGGTGATGATGATGGTGATGACGATGACGACGATGACGATGACGATGACGATGGCGGCGGCGGCGGCGGCGGCGGGCGACGACGACGACGGAGACGATGATGATGATGATGATAATGATGATGATGATGATGATGATGATGAATTCTGAGGAAGAAGGAGGAGGAGGAGAAGAAGAAGAAGAAGAAGAAAAGAAGAAGAAGAAGAACAAGAACAAGAACAAGAACAAGAAGAAGAAACAAAAAAACAACAACAACAACAACAACATGAAAAGCGGTTGAGTGCTTATCAGAGTATCGTCGAAAGAAAAGAATTTAGACCGATTTGTTTGTAAACAGCTTCAAGTTAATTTTTGACCGGGTTTGCTCATTTACATGTTTTAATTCATTTTGCGACGAGGAATCCATTCAACAACGCTACAGACACGTGTTCGAGTCGCTGCAGACATGTCTGGTGGTGGTGGTGCTGGTGGTGGTGGTGCTGGTATAGTATTGTATTGTATGGTATTGTATTGCTTTGTACTGATTTGTATTGTATTGCATGCTACTTTCAATCACGGCAGATTTTTCTGCGTGAAATTCCGGCTGATCTTCCTGGCATGAGTTTGTCGCCACAAGAGCAGCGCCACCCTTTTGTCTTTCTTTTTAATGTTCCTCTCCGCATGTGGATTTGTTCTCCAGAATGTGCTTCTGACTAGTTATGATAATAGCAATGAACGGAATTTATGTAGCGCTATATCTTGCAAAAACAAATCAAAGCCTTGCATTCGACCTATTCTTACACATGCAATCAATAACAATTAATAGTTTTGATAAATTCGAATGTACACGCGCTCGCGCGCGCACGCACGCACACACACACACACACACACACACACACACACACAAACACACACACACACACACACACACACACACACACACACAACACACACACAAACACACACACACACACACACACACACACACACACACACACACAAAGGTTATAAACTTTGGCAGGGTGATGGGATGTTTCAGCTGTTAAAGGCAGAAACAGATGCGAGATGAAACAGGAGGGGAAAATCTAAGGTTTGAAATAAACATGTCTTGATGCTGGATTTAAAAGTGTCATAAGAAGGCTTTGGGCGAAGAGAGAGAGGGGGGTCATTCCAGATCGATGGCCCAGAAATAGAGAAAGAGCGACTGCCAACGGTGGACTGGCTGAATCTAGGTGTTAGAAAGCACAAAGTATCTGCACCAGAGCGGAGGGAACGAGAATGAGTGTACAGGTGCAGACATTCACAGAGGTAGGAGGGTGCTGTTTTGTGGAGACATTTGTCACAGAGGGTACTGATCTTGTAGTTTACTCTCTGTGGCACAGGCAGTCAGTGTAGAGATCGCAAGAGAGGAGTAATGTGCTCAGATTTTGGCCGTTAGGCGCCTGGCAAGCCGGGCCCAGCGCATCCGACTTGAGCGTGGGAGAGAAT
Source organism: Rapana venosa (assembly GCA_028751875.1). Classification (NCBI taxonomy): domain Eukaryota; kingdom Metazoa; phylum Mollusca; class Gastropoda; order Neogastropoda; family Muricidae; genus Rapana; species Rapana venosa. The sequence goes on from CM054138.1 coordinate 55,187,438, forward strand.
TGTTATCTTTTACGTCTTTCTGGAAAAGGTCAAGAGAATGGACCAAGACGGCAGAAAATAGAGAAGAAGGAGGTGACAGGAAGAAAAGGAACAAGGCTGAAACAAAGGGAATGACAGAAACTAGGGAATTTCTTGCACAGGTTTCCCAGAAGATGGGGAAGCTATTTGTACTGACAACCCCCCCCCCCCCCCTCCCCCCGGCATCCCCTCGGGGCCAGGGGAAGTTGGGTTCAAACAGGAATCAAAGTTAACATTGGTTCCCACGTCCATTCTCTTGCAAGTCCTACTGAGGTGAGACCATAAACCATAGGTCCTGCATGTCAACACGCGAGTAGCATCGCGTATACACGTTAAAATCCTCCCATCTTTCTTAACAAGAGCAGGCCGAGTATGGCTGATGGAAAAGATGAAACGAAGTTACTTAGCATGCACTCAGCTATGTGGAGAGGGATGTGCTCCGCTGGAACGGTTCAAGGACACAATGGCACATTTCCATTGCCTTGCATAGCATTCTACTGCGTGTAGACATCCAGTGCAGTTCTTCGAAACAAATGGAGCAGCAATTTTGAGTTATTTTGAGTTTCTTCTAACTCTTCTTCGAACGCTCAGACAGCAACTCTGGAAGCCCTGGAAAATGCCGTGGTAAGCCGAACACCCTCCGGAGTTTGATAATGACTGGGGGAAAAAATGGTACCAGAAAATTTATGCAAATCAAGTCTTACAAAACGAAAGGCTTATTTGAAATATTTTGAAGACAGTGGGAAACGGGTTGCTCTGTGTTTATTTTTGGAACTCAGAAAATTAATGAGAAAATATCGCATAAGTCTGATAAAGATAAAAATTATCACAAACGTATTATTATTATTATTATTATTATTATTATCATCATCATCATCATCATCATCATCATCATCAATCATCATCATCAGTAGTAGTAGTAGTAGTAGTAGTAGTAGTAGTAGTAGTAGTAGTAGTAGTAGTAGTAGTAGTAGTAGTAGTAGTATAATGTATGGAATTTATATAGCGCTGAATCTTGTAAAGCAACAAATCAAAGCGCTCAGATGACATTATTTTTTCACAAGGATAATGGAATAAGCACTCAGGTGCTTTTTTTTACATCCAGTCCCCGTGTGTATGCGGTTTTGTAAATTTTGTCATCTGTTCCCACTGGCACACAATGACCTACTCTATCGAAAAGCGGAACAGGATTTAACATGTGTACAAGATGTTCTGCATGCGTTCGCACACGGGGCCTCGGTTTATAGTCTCATCCGAAGGACTAAATGAGTGAGTGAGTGAGTGAGTGAGTGTGTGTGTGTGTGTGTGTGTGTGTGTGTGTGTGTGTGTGTGTGTGTGTGTGTGTGTGTGTGTGTGTGTGTGTGTGTGTGTGTTAATAGACGATATAAAAACAAAACGATACATTGTTTGCTTAAGTATTTTTTTATCACTTTTTTAAAGAATCTGCCTGATTTGTAAGTCAGCATCTCTCTCTCTCTCTCTCTCTCTCTCTCTCTCTCTCTCTCTCTCTCTCTCTCTCTGTGGGTGGGGGTGTGTGTAGTGTCTGTGCTGTGACTTTTCAGGAAGTCTGCCTGCTATCCTCAGCCGACACATTCCTGAATTTACAAGACGCCGCCGAGATTCGAACCCCAAGACTTCATAGACCAACGAGACTGAAATCAAACGGCCTAAACCGCTCGGCTATAATGTCTGTCAAATCAGAAACTAATTTTTCACACAAGAGAGAGAGAGAGAGAGAGAGAGAGAGAGAGAGAGAGAGAGAGAGAGAAACATTTATCATAACTTCTGAAACCAGTGGCAAGTATTGCACAGCATTTAACAGTAAACAGGAATGTGAGACCAGACCTCAACTGCGGTTTGCGGCCAACGTGGAGAAGCTTTTCTTCTTCTTCTGCTTCTTCCTGCCTGTGGCATAAGTATGACTGTGAGAACTGACGGAGGGTTCTTTCTTTATATCTCCAGTCACTACACAGTTTTCTCTTGCGTATCTCTCTGAGTGTGTCCACCTCCGATCGCTGTGTAGATTGAAAGAAAAGACAGAATAAAACGTACGTGTGTCCGAATAATATACCACGTTGCCTTTTTTTTCATGTTTGTGTTGTTTTTGGAGTTGGGGGGAAGAGGGAGGGGGTAGGGGTTAGGCTGTTTTAGTTCTATTTCTCGCTGTTTGTTAGTTAGTCATTTGCTGTGTTGATATTTCCTTTCTTCTAATTTTCTTTTCGTATTCACTTGAGGAAGTGATGTGTGTTGCTGTGGATTTGGTATGTGATATGGTGTTTTTTTTGTGGTGGTGTTGAATAGACTGTGATTCTATTAAAGGGAGGTGGGTTGTACGTGTGTGTTTGGTTTGGTTTGGTTTGTTTGTTTGGGAGGGGGGGGGAGTGGTTGTAGTTGTTGTAGGTTCTTTTTTTAATTGATTTGTTTGGTTTTGTTTGTATGTTTGGGGGTGTCATTGTTTTGCACCAACTTTTTCTTCCTCTTCTCATCGTCATCATCATCTTCACCATCGTTGTTGTTGTTGCTGTTTAATGTTAGTATTATACTGTTGTTGGTGCTGTCATTGTTGATCTTGTCGTCGTTGTTGTAGTTGTTGTTGCCATTGTCATTGTTATTTGTCAAATATACGATGTATTTGCTGGGGAAAAGGGGGGGGGGGGTAATTTTGTTGTCTTTGTTTAATTTGGAGATGAAACGTTATCATTGATTCTGTTTAAATATACTGCAAAGATCTTTTTGGGGTTTGTTTGTTGTTGTTGTTGTTGTTATTGTTTTGAGAATAATTTGTAAACATGTAGGCAGTGTTTATTCTGAACTTTATAGCCTTAGCGAGATGACAGCCTTGATATGGCCCCTGTGGTCGGCTGAGTCATAAACATCAGGGTGGGATGGGATTAGGTGAGACAGAATGAAACGAGACACGGCAGGACAGGACAGGACAACATAGGACAAGGGCAGGACGAAACGTATCAGTTCATGATGTCGGTATTCCACGTAATAAAAAAAAAATACAACATCATCAAAGTAAAAATAAGCATAGTTCTGTGTGGTGGAAATGGTAAGGCTATCAACGTAAGCTCTTTTTCTTTCGAGGCAAAACTTACACATTGATATCACTCTCAGTTGTTGGAGTGGGGTTGTTGTTTTTTGTTTAGGTTTTATTTTACTAATTAAGCAGGGTTAATTCTTAGGTACGTCCTCTCTGTCTCTTTTCCTCCCAATATATTATGCATTCCCATCTTTACTCTCTCTCTCTCTCTCTCTCTCTCTCTATCTCTTCTCTCTCTCTCTCTCTCTCTCTCTCTCTCTATTGTTGTTGTGTATTCTAATAAAGGGCATATTCATACTTTCGATTTTCAATATTATTTTGGACTTGTTGACTGTACTTGAGCTCCAGTGAATTTCCTATTTTAATATCTTATTATCACGTGTAACAACTATGTGTACTATTCTACAATATGAAGGTGTTCAATTTTATGATCTATAAGTTTGTCCTCCTCTCTCTTCTCTCTCTCTCTCTCTCTCTCTCTCTCTCTCTCTCTCTCTCTCTCTCTCTCTCTCTGTTGTTATTGCTGTAGTTGTTACTTTGTTTTTTGTTGTTGATTTGTTTGGGTTTTTTGTTTGTTTGTTTTTTGTTTTGGTGTATGTATGTGTGTGTGTGTGGAGGGGGGAACGGTGTTGGTTTTTTTTTGTTTGTTTGTTGTTGTGTTTGTTTTTTTTTAAATTTCTCATTTGTTTGTTTGTTGTTATTTTTCCTGTTTTTTGTTTGTTTGTTTGGGAGGGTGCTTTTGTCTGTTTTGTTGTTGTTTTTTTGTTGGTTTTTTTTTTTGGGGGGGGGGTTCTGGGGTTTATTTTGTCTTTTGCTCGTCCGGGGTTGTTTGTTTGTTTGTTTGTTTGTTTGTTTTTTTCTCTCTTTTTCTTTTTAAACAAAAAAAAGTTTTTTCCCTTTGCTTCTACTGTTTGAAAATATGAGTACTGAGTGCATTTTCAAATGTGACCCCACGGGCAGGGACTGGATGTAAAAAAGCACATGAGTACTTATTCATTATCCTGAAAAAAAAAGAATTTGTTTCTATTACTTACAATGTGTAGATGTTCTTTTTATGACTTTATTGGCTTTTTCCCCCTCTTTATTATGTGAGTGTATGGGTATTGCACTTATTTTATTATCATGACATTCAATTTGTATGAGTATAATTAAAAAGTGTTTGTGTTGATCGTGTGCTATGTGAGTA
>CM054138.1:55196687-55311687 GCA_028751875.1 Rapana venosa
CAAAATGCATTTTGTAACATGCTATAGCCCTCATGGATGGATAGAGGAACACTTATGCTGCAAGACCCATCGATATGCTCAGCTCCACATTTTGCTTTTCTGTCAACTTTTTCATTAAAGTAAATACCACAGTGCGAGGGTATCCAGCAAAATGTAACACCAGTGCCTCGTATCATCAGAAAATGAATTAGATGACTAATCTCAATTATGAGATCTTGTCTCACTTTTGAACTGAAGTTTCTCAGGGCAAGTAAGACTGACCTGGAATCAAACAGAAAAGTATTTGAAAATGCTTTAGGGAAAAATTAAAAGTAATATAAAGCCATCAAAATAGCAGACAATTCAGCGTTTAAAATAGATCGATTTTTTCCTACTAAAATGATCTCTCTTTTTTCAAAAATGGTGGACAAACGCTGCACCCCCCTATTATTTTCAAAAGGGGAAACCTTTTTGTGTAGATTTTTAAATGATTTGATATGTAGTTTTATTATTTTTTTACTGAGCGTAAGAATATTTAAATTGTGTAAGTGTGTGTGTGTTGTGGGACTCTGTTTGTGTGGTCGTGTGTAAGTATTGTGCGTGGTTTTGTGTGTGACGTGTGCTGACTCTTTTTGTGTGTGTGTGTGTACGCGGTGGTTGTGGGTTTTGTGTGTTATGTGGTTTTTGGGGGCTGGTTCCCAGATATATCTGGAAGCATACGAGAGTGTTGATATTTTTGCATATAAGACAAGGGTTTGTGTCACCGTATTGGTAGCCGCATTCTGAATTCGGGGCTACAGTTGTAAACGAACTTTTATATCGTTATTTAAGCAGAGAGTGAAAGATGTGTGTGTCTTCTATATTACGTCTGTTCACTTTAAGTGATATTGGAGAGGGGGGGGGGGGGGGGGGGGGATGGTGAAGTGAGGGCTTTAGAGCAAAAAGGTAAGTGTTGGTATTCAAAGATTTTGTGTATGTCTAAATTCTTATTCCAAACAATACGTTGCAAAAATATGGCAAAGAAACGCAAATAGAACAAAAACACAGAATTGAACACTATGCTAAAAGCGGAACCTGTACAATTGCAAATCAATCGGAAAGTAAAACTATTAGTCTCATGGTCGTACTTTACAAAAAAGAAATTACTGGAGATGTGTGTGTGTGTGTGTATGATTATGTATGTATGTACGTATGTTTGTATGTATGTATGTATATATACATACATATATATACATATATATATATATATAGATAGATAGATAGATAGATAGATAGATAGATAGATAGATAGATAGATAGATAGATAGATAGATAGATAGATAGATAGATAGATAGATAGATATATTATATATGAGTGGAATGGGTCTGCCATGGTCAAAGATAGACAGACAGACAGATCTCTCCCGATCTCTCACTATCTATCTATCTATCTATCTATCTATCTATATATATATATATATATAGATATATATATAGAGATTATATATATATAGATATAGATATATATATATATATATATAATATATATATATATATATATATATATATATATATATATATATATATATATATATAACACAATGGAATGGGTCTGCCGTGGTCAGTCATATATCAAACATATAGAGGGTTTGAAGTTAACTTTGAATGTGAACCATACTTTGAATACATGAATATGAAATGTTTCAGGAACTGTTGAATAAAACCTTCGTCTTGGCTTGCTACCCATTAACCCCCTTCTATTTCTTTCGTTTACTTCTCTCTTCATCTTTTCTTGTCTTTCTACCTTCTGCCGGCAGGTTGACGATGACACGTTCGTCATCATGGAGAACTTGCGGTACTTTCTGTCCCACCAGGATCCTGACAAGCCCTTTGTCACTGGCCGTCACTTTAAACACAAAGTCAAACAGGTGGGTATGCTCTGTGTGCTCTGGGTGGCGGGTGTGTGTGTGTGTGTGTGTGTGCGCGCGCACGCGTGTGTGTGTGTGTGTGTGTGTGTGTGTGTGTGTGTGTGTGTGTGTGTGTGACTGTGTGTGTGTGTCTGTGTGTGTGTGTGTGACTGTGTCTGTGTGTGTGCGTGCGTCTGTGTGTAAGTGTGTATGTGTGATTTTTTTATTTTATTCTTTTATATCGACGATAATGGAATATGCACTTATGTGCTTTTTTACATCCAGTCCCCGTGTGTATGCAGTTTTGTAAATTCTGTCATCTGTTCCCACCGGCACACAATGACCTACTCTTACGAAAAGTGGAACAGAATTTAACGTATGCGCAAGATGTTCTGCGTACGTTCGCACACGGGGCCTCGGTTTATAGTCTGATCCGAAGGACTTTTTGGGGGGAGTGGAGTCGGCACTGACGTTAACTCTAGAGGAAAATATCCCCTTGAACGGGAATCGAACCCGGGTCGTCAGATTGCGAGCGCAATGTTCTGACCACTAGGCTATCCCGCGTGAGTGTGTGTGTGTGTGTGTGTGTGTGTGTGTGTGTGTGTGTGTGTGTGTGTGTGTGTGTGTGTGTGTGTGACTGTGTGTGTGTGTGTGTGTGTGTAAGTGTGTGTAAGTGTGTGTGTATGTGTGTGGCTGTGTGTGAGTGACTGTGTGTGTACGCGCGTGCGTCTGTGTGTGTGTATGTGTGTGTGTATGTGTGTGTGTGTGTGACTGTATGTATGTGTGAGGGACATACATTCTTCTTCTTCTTCGTCTCCTTCACAGGGATTCCCCAGCGGCGAGTGTGTGTGTGTGTGTGACTGTGTGTGTACGCGCGTGCGTCTGTGTGTGTGTATGTGTGTGACTGTGTGTGTGACTGTGTATGGCTGTATGTGTGTGTGAGGGACATACATTCTTCTTCTTCTTCTTCGTCTCCTCCTTCACAGGGATTCCCCAGTGGCGAGTGTGTGTGTGTGTATGTGTGTGTGACTGTGTGTGTACGCGCGTGCGTCTGTGTGTGTGTGTGTAAGTGACTGTGTGTGACTGTATGTATATGTGTGTGAGGGACATACATTCTTCTTCTTCGTCTCCTCCTTCACAGGGATTCCCCAGTGGCGAGTGTGTGTATGTATGTGTGTGTGTGTGAGGGACATACATTCTTCTTCTTCTTCTTCGTCTCCTCCTTCACAGGGCTTCCCCAGCGGCGGGGCGGGGTACGTGCTGAGCCGGGCAGCTCTGGAACTGCTGGGCAGCAGGATCAAGAACCCCCCTCGCTGCCAGGAGGACGGCCTGGAAGAGGACGTGAAGCTGGGCAGGTGCCTGGAGAAGCTGGGGGTTCCCATCCTCAACTCCACAGACTCCAGAGGGGCCAGCCGTTTCCACCCGTACCCCCCTCACTTCCACGTGATCGGAGGACTGGGGAAGAACTACGAGTACTGGGATGCTAACATCGTGCGCATTGTGAGTCCCCGATTGTTGGGTTGTTGGTTTTTTTTTTTTTTTTTGGTTCTCTTTGTTGTGTGTGTGTGTTGTGTGTGTGGTGTGTTGTGTGTGTGTGTGTTTGTGTGTGTGTGTGCAGGGTAATGTTGCTTGCTTGCTTGCTTGGTAGTTTGCTTGACTAGCTGATTGGTGATTCTGGAATTCTGGAAAACAAATGATTAGTATTTACCTCGTAAGAAATCACCGCTGGAGAGAATAGCCCAGGACAGAGGACTCTAGCGGACTGTTGTCGGCGGCCTATGCTCCAGGGGGAGTGATGGGCCTAAGTGAAGTGAAGTGAAGAAATCACTAAAAGAGAGGGCAGTCGATTCTGACGGAGAGAGTGAGAGAGAGAGTGGGGAGGGGGATGAGTGGAAAGAGATAATGGTGGGAGGGGAGAGAGAGGGGACAAATAGATTGATTTATTCTTTTTTATCGAGGATAATGGAATAAGCACTTGTGTGCTTTTTTACATTCAGTCCCCGTGTGTATGCGGATTTGTGAATTCTGTCATCTGTTCCCACCGGCACACAATGGCCTACTCTTATGAAAAGCGGAACAGGATTTAACGTGTGCGCAAGATGTTCTGTGCGCGTTCGCACATGGGGCCTCGGTTTATAGTCTCATCCGAAGGACTTTTGGGGAGAGTGGAGTCTGCACTGTTAACTCCAGAGGAAAATATCCTCTTGAACGGGATCGAACCCGGGTCGTCAGATTGCGAGCGCAATGTTCTGACCACTAGGCTATCCCGTCCCCCAATAGAGAAAGAGGGAGAGGGAAGGAAGGAGGAGAGTGGAGAGATATGGTGGGTGGGGGGAAGGGGGGAGCAGGAAAGAGAATGAAAGATGCCAGCAATGTGTTGGTGTTTTGTTGTGTTTTTTAATGGATTGCATTGGACAAAGGGAGAATTATAGCCCCCCAAAAATGTTTCAGTAAAAAAAAAAAAAAGAGACTGATAGATAGACAAACAGTCTGATAAAGAGACTTAAAATACTGAGACTACTCCAGTTTATGTATAAGATTTCCACTTTTTTTTGTCTCCAGGGACCACAAGCGATCAACGAATATCCAATTACCTTTCACTACATAAAACCAGACGACATGAAATTACTGCACTTCTATTTGTACAGAATTCGGCTGTATGGAATTAACTATAAGTATACATAGCATAATGCTGTATAAAAGAAATCATTTGTGAAAGAATGTCGATTGAATGTACCATGTGTATATCATCAATCTTGAGTATGTCCAAAAAAAGTCCAAATGTAATCTTTGTCACTGTTCATATTCTTATGGGGCTTTTGAAATAAATTGTGGTGTTGTATAACTCTGAGACTTATTGTCAACATTTGTACAAAGACAGTGTGTAACTGGCTTTATGTGTTTATGTGAATGCATTTTTGTTCCTGTTAAAGTATAGATGAATAAGTATTTTAAACATTGTTTCATCTTCTGCGACATATCAGTCCTGCTGTTCCCATGTCACGCATTTCACACATCACCCCAGCTCACCACGACTCCTCATATGGTAGCCAGGGTTCCCAGAGGTGTGTGTGTGTGTGTGTGTGTGTGTGTGTGTGTGTGTGTGTGTGTGTGTGTGTGTGTGTGTGTGTAAGTGTGTGTGTGTAAGTGTGTGTGTGTGTGTGTGTATATTAGAAAGAAATTCCGGGACTTTCCAGAACCTCTTTGAGACTTGTAAATTTAAAGGATTATGATTAAGTGAAAACTGACATGTCTAAGATTGATACTGTCATTAGGCCACAATTCACGGTGAAACTTTTACTGCCTGAGACTAAATACAAACTATATGACATGTCTGCAGCATGCACAAGTTACTCTCACATACAAAATAAGTAACATTACAATATAAATCAAAATATGTTCCAGATATGTGCTAATTATTTACCGTTTTATTTTGTAGATCAACAAGTGTTGGCATTTTATCCTCTTTTTCTTTTTCGGGGGGGGGGAGGGGGGGGGGGGGATGAGTGAGCATGTGCATGCATGTATGTGTGCGTAAGTTTTTGTGCGCACATATGCATGTGTACATGTAAGCATGTGAACGCGTGCGTGTTTGTGTGCATTTGCAAGCTGGGAGGGGTATGAATACCAATGTATATATAACTATTTATGTGTGTGTGCGTGCATGTGTGTGTGAGAGAGAGTACGAGTGCATGCACCCATGCATGTGAACCTATCTACCTGCTGTAAGTGAGCCTGTGTGCATGTATGAAATACAGACAGAGCTTAACACTTCACACTACCTTGATTTCTCACATCTGTTCCATTCTCATCATTTTCAAACCACTCTCGTCCTCCAGGAACGCACAAAAAGAGCCAAAAAGTCGTCTTCTGCGATAGTATTTCTTGTTTAAGTACTACCAAATTATCACAAGTGCACTTGTCAAGCAAAAACAAAGTGACATTGATGATGACAATGAAATAGCCATAAACTGTGAAATGTGGTGTAACAAAATAATCATTCCAAAACAAAAGAGTATACCAATAAACACCCTGTACATACCTAAAACAAACAAAAAATAATAAAATCACAATTTACATGCACAAAATCACTGATGATCTGTTAATTAATCAACGCATACATCGAATGAAGAATCATTTACCTGGACAAAATGTGTTCTCTTTGTTCTCTCAATTCTTGGAGGGCCCTTTTTTCTTTTGTTGTTTTCAATGTGAAATCAGATACAGAAGAAAGACAGAAATGCATGACACGGGACGGACTTCAGAAAAAAATCTACAAATGACAAATTCAGAAGCTTCTCATCTCTATGCTATTATACAAGTTCCATTTACAACGAGTTGAGGTGTCATGGCAAAATAAACCAGCTTCGTACAAATTTGGACTCGAAGGTTTATTTTTCTACAAGAGAAATCAGATACCTTTTCTTTGGGGGGGAAAAAATGAAGTGAGAAGTCCAATTTTTAAGGACGCATCAAGCACAGTTCATTTCTCTGTGAAGAAAAAAAGATCAAGGAGTTGAACTTCTAAAAGAGTAAATTTTCCACACCAGAGAGAGAGAAAGAGACAGACAGATAGACAGACAGACAGACAGACAGACAGAGATGGATGAGAAGCGTGTGGGTAGAAACACAAACCTGATCCTGCAGACTTCTTTTTTTAAAGGAAAGGTGGAGGGCAGTATATACACTTTACCATCAAAGAAACATTTTGAAAAAAACAGAAGAAAGGGGCTTTACACTTGAGGAGACAAGATTATGCTCGTGGTCTTAAGCTTACAGAGCTAAAGACGTCAACGACTGATCATCAAAATCAACATGGACATCATTACATTATGTGAGCAGTATGAAATTATACATATTCAGCATACACCCACAATAATTTAACAGCAATAATGATTACATTGATACTAGAAGAAACAAACGATTCTTGACATGAATATCAAACTGTGAAGGGTGACGTTCAGACCTAAATAATAAGCCATACATATCAGTACCTGTGTCTGAGGTGAAGGATGATATATTGCATTCCATTATTCAAACTTTCACACACGCACACACACACAAACCACTGAGACATTCCAATCAACAATCCAAGAGGTCACGATAGCGCTGAGGAGACTCGTCTGACGTCCAACACACACTTATGTACAAAGTTTACATCATGGGCAGATCTCAGACAATGACAGGTTCGTGTACATCTTTATAGCTGTCGTAAGTCAAATTAACAAACCAAAGGGGTAGCAAACAAGTGCAGACTTCGAGATCAACACAATTACAATGAAACAAAAAAATACGTGGCTTCTTCTTCAACACATCAATCACATGCATGACCTCCGCTCCAAGTTGAAGTCGAACAAACTATCACATATTGCAAAAAAATCAGAAACACAAACAAATCAACAACTATTATTATACATAAACAAAGGGTTGAAAAGAGTGGAAAAAATAAAAACAGAAAACAGTACAAATTTTTAAAAACCAACTAAACAGAAACAAAAAACTGCCCCTCAAGTTTAACAAAAAATCTAATGTGCACATTGTTCAACAACTTCAAAGGAAAATGTGAGGAATTAGCAACATTTCTGGGGGTCTATGGACTTCAAATCCACTGCCCCTGGTACAAATGGAATACATAATCTGAACCTTTCTCCCCAAGGACCACCATGAGCTGGAATCACCTGGACCCTGGAACTGTGCACTCGGAGTCTACCAAGTCCTTAAACTGTACACTGGCTTCAGCAAGGCGCTAGTGACAGCCAAACTGCTCACCCTTGCCTGTTACATGCAGACACTAGAAACACTGACACAAAGAATAATTTGTAAGCGCCATGAAGAAAATGGGAAAGGTGCTACCACTTCAGGGGGAAAACAACAAAAACAAAAATCTCTCTCCTATTTTATCTACAAATCAGGAGGGGAAAATAAACACACAAAAATCACAGATACAAGAACAACAGATCTATAACCACACTTCTGATAAAGGAGGGAAAGAATTGTTCTGATGATGATGATGATAATCTTCTAAAAATGCTTTTATCACAGTGAAAAAGAAATTCAAATTCCTTGCCGCTTCAGTTTACATTCTTTTAAACTTCAAGGTCACCTTAAATGAGACAAGGTCTTCGATCCAAAAAGCGAGGATTTCATGTCATATTTACATTTAAACCATCTGAGTCCAGACTGCATTCCTTGTAGTTACAGTGTAGCTGAACAAATCTTTAAATTTAGAGACATTTTTAAGAACTGTTTCTTGTACACTTGGATTCTTTAAAAGAGAGAGAGAGAGAGAGAGAGAGGAGAGAGAGAGAGAGAAAGAGAGAGGGAGGGGGGGAGAGAGGAATGTGTACCGCAGCCCATACTTGAGTCTTAGATATCACTGAACATGAAGGTTTTTTTCAGAAAGTCTAGCCTTGATTTCCAAATGCTTCAAACAAAAAAGTGCAGTAAGGTATTTCAGCCTCTTATACAGAATCTAGATTCATACCACTGACTTCATGTATTAGAGCAGCGGGCAAAGTGAATACCTCCCAACTTTCCAAACAAGATAGGCTCCACTTTCAACCTCACCTTTACATGTTAATAACATTATTTTTTTAATATACTTTGCATCCAAATCAAAATAAATCCTTCCATCTATATTTGGAAAGTGCAGCACAAACATAACCATGCAGCAAAAAGCAAACATATATATACATTCAAATAATAGGTGAATCTCCCACTTCTACAACTTCCCCCCATCCCACCCTCACCCCCACGCCCCAAATCCACAGACCATTTTCCTGAATAATAATATTAAAAAAAAGAAATCCACGTAGCCAAACTAAACAAACCAAGACACCCCAAATGGGCCAAAAGAGAGAAAGGGAAGCAAAACACCTTAGCAAATACAATGCCGTTCCGCAAAAAATCTTGGAAGTTGTTTGCACTTGCACACACACACACAGACACAGAGACACAAAGAGAAAACCAAAGCACACCAGAAAGCACCAGCTGTAGGGAAGGCACTGCATGCACAGGGATGCCCAGAGTACATAAATAAATAATACCACCAACATACGTACACTATACCATGTCTTATTTGCAACTTTCCCCTCTCCTGGAGATACAGACACTGCCAATGTGCACACAATAATCAACCTATCCAACACAAGCCTTACAAGGCAGTTTTCTTTTCCCCTCTCTTGGAGATACAGACACTGCCAATGTGCACACAATAATCAACCTATCCAACACAAACCTTACAAGGCAGTTTTCTTTTCCCCTCTCTTGGAGATACAGACACTGCCAATGTGCACACAATAATCAACCTATCCAACACAAACCTTACAAGGCAGTTTTCTTTTCCCCTCTCCTGGAGATACAGATACTGCCAATGTGCACACAATAATCAACCTATCCAACACAAGCCTTACAAAGTTACAAGGCAGTTTTCTTTTCCCCTCTCCTGGAGATACAGATACTGCCAATGTGCACACAATAATCAACCTATCCAACAACAAGCCTTACAAGTACAAGGCAGTTTTCCAATTTCCTCACAGAATACAATACTCATTGCACACAATAATCAACAACAAAAGCTTTGCAGATCACTTTCTCCAGCTATATTTCAGCAGACATCAGAAACCAGAAAAATTAAACACGTTGGTCGTATGTTACGCAACAAGAACGCAGACTTGATGACATTTTTTAAAGAAAAAAACTACTGGAAAAAAAAGAAAGAAAAGCAAACATTTAATCTCTCATGCATGGAGAATATAACCAACACTGGCGGCCTGAACACTAGCGAGTCAAAATGGTTACAAGGCTCTGCATGCTGACAGTTGTTTTCTGGTATTTACACTGGCAAGGTTAGATCACCTTTCACCTCATAACTTTTTTAGTGTATTTCACAGTATGTCCTTCAGACACACTGATCATTGTAGTGTCCCATCTTTCGCATGAATAACCTCTTTAGTGCATTTCCTCTAGATAACTAGTACTACAGATAGTTCACAAAAATGACCCCTTAGAATAATTCACCGCATGTTTTCCAGATGACTATTATTAGTGATAGCTTTCCAACTTTCACACAAGTGGCCTCTTAATGTATTTCAATTACCTCTAAGACTGTTTCACAGCAGGTCCTCTGCACAACAGTTACTGATGTCAAATGATTGTAGTTTTCCAGCTACACTAGAGCCCAGCCGCCCAGCTGGGAAAAAACAAGCGACAGCCAAATAAGCCTTCGCAGCAGACTGTTTGACCTGACTGGACACCAGCCAATGACCAGGTAAAGACAGACCACTACACAGAGCCTCGACTGCTTCATATGACATGTGATATGAAAGCTACAATGTCAGAAAATATTTCAATACACCAAACTACATGGGTCTACACTTCTTGTGGTAACTATGTTGTTTTTCAAAGATATAATGTCACATAGTCGATTCAAACTGATTATCTCTTAAGCAGCAATGCAGAAGAGAGGAGACTGCTTTTACTGGAAAAAGGGTACTTAACTTTAAGCCAGTCATGTGCCTTGTTTACTTTTTAAAAAAACAAAAGTAATTTCCTTTGACAAATGAATCTTTTCAAATTACACCCAAACCATGCAAGGGGAATTCTGACATCTTTTTCTTTTTTTAAAAATTGAATTAGAAAATGACAACAGTCAACCTGGAAAAAAAAGGAGTAGGGCACTGAACAAAACTTGCTACTTTAGATAAAATGCATTTGCACTCAACTTTAGGTCATCCCCATCTCGTTCGTGCAAACTGATGTTAGGTTAGTTGCTTTCTTTGCTGCAGTGGGAGAAAGTGCACAATGCACTGTGTTTGCTTTCACACTAGAATGATGAACAGACCTTGGTTCACATCTATACACAGAGCCGCACAACCTGATAAGTGATTTTTTTTTCTTTACAGGAGGTTGGGCGACATGCCATGCTTTTCATTGAATTTCAGTAAAGCAGCAACTAAGAAAAGAGAAAATGAAGACTTTATTTAGCCTGCTGTTTCAGTTCCAGAGGATGAACACATTTTCTGTGTTATCTAAAAATCTGTCCATCTTACTCTTCCTCACCCTCAGAACCTGTAGTGGCAGAAAACATTCTCTCTCTCTCTCTCTCTCTCTCTCTCTCTCTATCTCTCTATCTCTCTATCTCTGTGAGCTCATCGTTGTAGACGATATCCACTTAAGCTACAAGTAATCGCCATTGGTTTGCAGAAATTGAAGCTGCAGTCAATACTTTTGAGTGAACACATTCAAACACACACGTACACGAATGGATCGCATGTATTCACACATCCACACTTGCTATGCACATGCTCACAATTTTGCTGCCATGTTACGCAAAACCAAGTAATGATTGACGACGTTTTTGTTCACACCTAAGACATATACCGCACATCAATGTGAACATAAACATAGACATCCAAAGCACGCTGACTTGAAAAGAATTAATATCATAAATGTGTTCACACTTTCAGCTCTCACGGTCACTACATATTTTTCCTTTCTCTTAACAATGGTGTCATCACCAAACCAACTACAAAAACAAATAATTATGTACCACGGAAAAAAAAAAAAAGAATAAAATGAAATAAAATAAATAAAAAGGTATCTAAGATTAATGACAAGACCACTCATTGAGAAGCTTGAGCACTTGCTAGAAGGTGATTCTTCTCTAAAGACTTTCCACTGTCCTTTCTTCTACCAAAAACTAGTCAAACCAAAAACTTGTATCACCACAAAGAAAGTTCATCAAAGGATTATAAAGGTTCGAAGTTTTACAGTTTTTAAAGAATTTGTACCACCGTTAACAAATCGCATTAACATTTCATAAAAGTGATCCTACTGTTCATTTTCTTTTCTCTCTCTTTTTTTTTTTTTTTTTTGGGGGGGGGGCCCTAATACTTTAAAATTTCTCTTTTGAGTTTAGCTTAATACTTTTGTGTCCTAGAACTGAGAATTTGCAGAATTTCTTCAATTACTGTCAACTGTTATCCAGGGCAATTATTTGTTCACTTTATCAACTGCTTTTCCTTTTTTTTTTTTTTTTTTTTGCAAGTCACATTTGACTGATTCTTCAGGCCGTTTTCCTGTACACATGTACGATACTAACAAATAAAATGAATATCATAATCATTGTTTGGGGTTTGCTGTTTTCTATACACACATACACACACTGCAACAAACACAGTGATTTGAGAGGACACACAGTTTTCAGAATACATTACGATAAGTAAATGGACTTGTGAAAGCTTGATGTGGCTGCTACTTCTTCACACAGACCCTCTGGGAGTGAAACAACAACAGGAACAGAGCACAAATACTGCCAGCTTTGAAAATGCAAGGACACATTCAAATAACCCTAATGCCAAGTCTCATTACAATCTCTTTGGGAGGAGGGGGGGGGGGGGGAGGGGGGGGGGGGGGGGGGGGGGGGGGGCATTAGAATCTGCAACCATTTTATAATATCGTCACTGTCAAACTATAAGCTAAGAAAAACTAACCCCTATACTCTTTTTTTTTTTAAATTAAACATAAACAATATTAAAACAAATACTTGATTAGGTGATGAAACAAAGAGTATCAAGTTACTTATGATTTAAAATTGAAAAAAAAAGAAAAACTAACAAGAAAAGGTTTTTTATCATTAATTCACGCAGTCCCCAGGTAGAACCTTAATATCAGAATGTACAACAGTGAAGATAAACGAGGACACAATGAGAGCTTATATTTGTTGGGATTCTTTGCTTGGGGATTTTTGTTTTAAACCTTTATGAGACTTAAAATTGGAAAGGAGAGATTTGTTTTCAAAAAGTAACAAATCCATATACATATACCTGAAAATGTTACATTAATTACTTGTAATTTTCATTCTCATGACCATTACTCCACTAACCCTCACTTTTCATAGGTAAATTTTTAATTAATACTGAAATGAACTGTCATTACAAAAAAACAAAACCCCCGACATCTCACAGTGTTAAGAGTTAAAGCAAAAACTTTTATCCCCCCAAAAAATCATATCCCAAACAGCTAAAGCAATGATATGAACAAGAACATTCCTTCAGCATACCCAAAAGCAAACCATGCAGTAAAAAAAAGGTCACAGACACAAAGCTTCCTACCATTCACACACTCTCGTATACAAACCAGCTGCATTAATCAAAATACTTCAAAAGTGGCAAGCAAACAAGGCAAGTGCATTACTTGAACCAAGAAAAACCCCTGAAATTACAAATGCAATCAATTTAACCATCAACAAAAAAATTACTTTTTTTTTTCATAATACAAGACTGTTTTCTCTTCCAAGACATCGCCGCTCATTATCGATTTTTTTAAAAACTGACCAAGTAAATAACTGGTGCAGCACTCAAGCATCAAAGTGCCCAAAAAAACAGCCAACCACACTGAAGGGTATTCAATTATTCACCACACAGCCAAACGGCAACATGACATCAATATCCAGTATATAAAAGACAAGATTTTTGTATGATCAACTCAAGATCAACATTATGTATCAAAACAGGGTTGATGTTTTGTACCATGGGAAATCTGTTGTGATAGTATTTGCAAATATGCAGTTGAAGTTGAACTTATCAGTGACAGGTTCGACTCAGGTCAAAAATGGCAGTGACAGAGAAAGAATAGACAAGAAAAGAAGAGGGAAGGGACAAAAAAGGAGGGGAGAGAGAGAGGGGGGGGGGGAAGAGACAGACAGACAGACACAGAGAGAGACAGAGACAGAAAGAGAAAGGATGATAGAGAGGAAGCATAAAACAAAACAGATCTGGATATATATATATCTGAGCACAAATCACAGACACAGGCACACTGATAAAGAAGAAAGAGATCACCAGTAAACAAATGCAGCGAGAAAGAAGGAAAAAACCACACACACATAATCAACAGACTCAAGGTCCTGTTTACGCCAAACTTTGCAGACCTTTTACACCAAAATGAGTCAGTGCCAGTCACTCCTTAATTCACGGTCATTCCTGTAACGCACAATCAGTCAGGTACCCTATGTCAAATTCATGGCGTCGTCTACATCCTACATACCCTGGTTCTCTCTCTCAGTTTTGATATTAGACTCCCTTGAGTGAGAATAAATATATACATCCTGACCAGTCTGACGTGTGTGTGTGATGATGATTTAACCCTTTTGCTTCACAATGATGGTCTTACCCATCAAGCAATACATTATTTATGTGTGCCAGTAAGCAATTAATACTAACAAGTTTGCTCAATATTTCAGCAAAGACAATCCTACTTAGTGTGACAGAAAATCTCAAATATGTTTTTTAAAAAGCATCAAGTTTCAAAGAGCGTGCTGGGTGAGCCTCACTGAAATTTCTCACTGCAATTTAAAACTCAAAAGAAGACAGCGTGAATATCATACAGTATTTAAACTCTTCCTCCCTTCCCACCTTTAATGATGAAAAAGAAAAAAGGGGGGATAAAAGCCCAAATAGTGCTTTTTGAAACGGGTGGCAGACATCTTAGGAGAAAAAAAATCAAATCAAAGCACGACCACAATTTAACCCCCCAAAAATATGTAATTGTCATGTTTGTTCACTTAAGAGAATTTCTTATAAACAGAAATTCCTAGTGACAAGAATGTGTTTTTTTCCAGTAAGTCTAGAAATTCACTGGCATAGGGAGGGGCATGAAGAGAGTAGAAGTTAAGAGATGCGACATAGCAAGAGGGTTAAACCATCTGCAGATGAACCACACATCAAAAGGTCTGCCCTCCTGCCTTCTCCTTCATCAAGTCATATGTTCTAGCCACAGCTACTGTTATATGTACAGAGTATTTTGCCGACTGCTACTGCGACTGCTGTGGCTCCCGTGACTGCCCCCATCCCCAATGTCCAGTTGTACTTCGTCATGAAGATTCAGCTGACCCAGGGAGGGCGTCGCCATAGCGATGTCTGGCATCATGTCACTCAAAATGCTGTCGCTGCCAGTCTCAGTCTGCAAACACATCAGACTAGATCATGAATTTAAGAGAGTTACTGAGAGGACAAGAAAGTAAAGGAGCACACACATACACACACACACACACTCACATACAAACAAAAGCATGCATGCACACATACACAGTCTGAAATGCCTATCAAAGATTTTTACATGGCATAAATGTTGAACATTTTCAAAAGCCCTTTCAATGAAATATCTACACAGGGAGGAAGGGGGAGGGGGGATATCTGATAATTTTATCAAAGGAATACTACACTAAAAACACTTCTTTTTTTAATTTCTTGAAGGTTCTTTTATGGGGTGTCATTCCTTTCTTCGGTGAAGAGGAAAGACAAGAAGTCTTATCTAACACATATTATTACTCTCGTATTCCTTTTACAGAAACTTATGTCTAATCTGAGCTGTTTTATGGCACACACTTTACCAGAATTTCAATGGAAATGTGCCACTGACAAAAAGAGAAGTAGTCAGTCGCTATGATACTTAAATACAGTAACATTTTCTTGAGACCTATCTTTTGAGAATCGTGGATTAACCATCAGAAGTCGATTATCTTAAACAGATCAACAGTCAGCCTGTCTTTTTTTTTTTTACATAAACAGCAAACCCAAAAGAAAGCAAAACATCAACATAATCACAAAATGAAATATGCATCACTACCCTGTCTAGCGACATGCCATAACTTCTAACACTGCTGACTACTTACCTCCAAGGGGCTGTAGGAGCTGGTAGGGGAGACGGACGTGGGACTGAGCTTTGGCGCGGTGTGAGGGCGACACGTGATACATCAGATCCAGCTGCATGGGAGTCATAGAGGCGGAGTCCCTCCCTCCAACACCACTGAAATCCACACAGGCCGCCTCACCCCGGTACTCCTCCCGGCTTCTACTACTACACGTAATGTTGCTAGCTGCACTGCTGCTACTGCTACACCCCAGCCGATTACGTGACCTCTGAGAGTTCTGGGAAAAGGATGCCTGAGAGAGTAAGCTGAGGGGCTGAGTCACGTGCTGCTGCTGCTGCTGATGCTGATGATGGCGAGGATGGTGGAGCACAAGATGCTGAGAATGAAGATGGCGGTTGGGAGCTTGGGCGGAGGTGACGTCGGTGGTGGGGTAGTAGTAGTGAGCGTTGTGCAGGACCTCGGTGGCGGTGTCTGGCAGACCCACTTCCCGCACCACTCTCAGCTGAAGCTGATGCCGAGCAGAGCGCCGGTCCATGCAGGTCAGAGCAAAGGCACGTTGGGCGACCGCCGACTGCTCCAGCTCTTGTTCTCTTTGCACCATCACGGAGAATGTTTCCCGATCTGGAACTGAAAAAACAACAAACAGTCTTCAGTACAGGTACTTAGTCACTGGCTGGTTTACTAAATCCATGATAACCTTATCATCTGCTGTCACACACTTTTTCCCTTCATTTTCATTAATTTTTCTGTAATTTCAAATTAAAAAGAAAGGTATTAAAGAATTAGCACTAACTACTTTTAAAGGATATAAGCAAGGTTTTTAAGAAAACCAAAGGATGTAGGAAAATAAGGTCAGAAAGATGTCTTTTCCCAAAAAATCTACATATCATTACATTTTTTTTGCTCCCCTATGAAAAAAAAGAGTGTGAGACTGCAAACTAATAATTAACTCATGGACAAATCAGTGTGCATTCACATCCTATACACAGACTTTTTCACACTGCCCACACACACACCTACCTCCCCACCCTCCCCCCCCACCCCAAACACACACACACCACACACCACCACATCACACTAAACACATTACATACAGCCCCATCCCCACCCCACCCTTACCAGGAATGGTTCCAGCGATAATGTCAACAGTGGAGACTGGGGACACGGCGTAAGGGGCGGAGGAGCAGTGCTGCTCATCCACCATGTACAGCGTGTCTGGGATGGTGGACATGTGCAGCATACGCACGCGGCTTGTGTCCTGCTCCTGCGCTGATACCACCATGTCTTCCAGCACAGCCTGATAAGAAAAAAAAATTACAATAAAATACTAAACAAATAATCCAGCACTGCCTGATAGCAAAAAAAAACCAAAACCCCATAATAATGATAAACAAATAATCCAGCACTGCCTGATAGCAAAAAAAAACCAAACCCCATAATAATGATAAACAAATAATCCAGCACTGCCGGGAGAGCAAAAAAGCCAACAAAACCCCATGAATATGATAAACAAATAATCCAGCACTGCCTGAGAGCAAAAAAAACCAAAACCCATAATAATGATAAACAAGTAATCCAGCACTGCCTGAGAGCAAAAAAAAAAAAAACCCCATAATAATGATAAACAAATAATCCAGCACTGCCTGATAGCAAAAAAAACCAAAACCCCATAATAATGATAAACAAATAATCCAGCACTGCCTGATAGCAAAAAAAAACCAAAACCCCATAATAATGATAAACAAAGTAATCCAGCACTGCCTGATAGCAAAAAAACCAAAACCCCATAATAATGATAAACAAATAATCCAGCACTGCCTGAGAGCAAAAAAACAAACCAAAACCCCATAATAATGATAAACAAATAACTCAGCACTGCCTGAGAGCAAAACAAAATAATAATAATAAACAAATAATCAAACAGATAAATTTTGCTGGATCCTCATCATCAGACTTTAGAGAAATGTTCTTTTACAGGCTGAGAGGTAGTGCCGGTGCTAGTCTCTCAAATGAGGCAATAAAGCCAGGTTTTGTGTGCCATACATGTCTAACACACATGAAGAACCCAGAATACATAGCTGCTCTGGCCAAATTCTGTAGGGAAAAAAAAAAGCCACTCTAATAAGGAAACAAGTACACTTCAAGACAGAAAACAAATGTCAGTACAAGTGGCGAGGCACCTTTGGTAACATTCCCTCCCTATGAGTAGCGTGAATTTCATACAGAAAAATCTACCGTGACAAAAAGGGATGCACAATCCTTTTCTTCTTTTACATTCCTCGGCTAGGGCTCAGAGGTTCACCAATGGCGAGATTTCAAGTATGCGACTGTTTTCCCACCAAACCCCCACTTTCATGGATCAATACAATATAACACAACTCTACACCACACCACACCACACTCAACTCAACATTAGAACTGACACCCATAAAAGACACCTCTTAAAGTAACTAAAACACAACAGGAGACCAACCTTAGCTTCCTCATAATAGGGTGTGAACAACCTCGGCTTCTGAAACACCCCGCAGTTTCGCATGCGAGTCCAGGCCCCGATGCGCTGGCCAGGGGTATCGTCGCCCAGCATGTGAGATGGCGGGGTGCTGATGAGGCCGCGCTTGATGGCCAAAGACAAAATGTCGCTGTTGGCTGGGATGATGTGATCCAAACGCACCAGAGCCAGAAGGTCGAAGATGATCTCCCTCAGCTCCACATCATTCAGGTCTCGCTTCTTCACACCCTTTTTGGCTACACTGTGGGCCGTGTGAGTCAGCAGGTTTGGCTCTGTGGGAACACATACCATCACAATGCTGAAGTCCAATCTTGTGTGAACTAAACATAATGCAATCTATGGCAATGTCTTCATAAGAACTTCACTCAAAACTTAGCAAACCCAAACAGAAACTGGCACAAGTTGCATAATATGAATCATTAAAGACTATTTCCTCTCCATAATGCTAAATATCTGCTCAGAAAACAAATCTTTAACAAACAGGAAATATTCAAAATTTAACTAACAAGAACGAGTCTGTCAATATTTCATAATATGTGTTTACAAACATATCCTTAAAAAAAAAAGTTTAGAAATAAAAGAGGGGAGGGGTGCACTAAAAGATTATCATAAATATGACCATATTGGGTGGATGCATACTGCCTTGTCTTCTCCTGTGCTTGTGACTGCAGAGGTCTGGCTCCTGGCCTCAGCCAACACATTCTGACTTCAGGGTAGCTCATTAAAGTTCATGAATAAGAAAAATATCTGCTTGACAAAAGCTGAGTAAAGGCAGGAGAATGGGCCGGGTAAGCAAAAAATGAGAAAGAGTAAGGATAGAGAGGTTAAAAATAAAGACAGAAACCAAGGGAATGATAGAAAAGGGGAAATTTCAAGCACAGAATTTCTAGAAAGTGGGGATGCTATCCCCCATGGGGGGATTATAGATCTATATATATAAAACCAAAAGTAAAAATATCTGAGCAGAAAAAACCCCAATTACTAGCAATTCATCAACACCTTTGGCCCAGGCCAGAAGCTGTGTCAGTTACTCATGTTAGCTAATTGCCAAGGCCAACACTAAAATGTTATGTTGTAAAATAAGCTGTGTCAGTTACTCATGTTAGCTAATTGCCAAGGCCAACACTAAAATGTTATGTTGTAAAATGTGTTGAGATTGCCGTCAGCTATGACAGCTCTTAATACTTAATAACAGTCACACACGGAAACTTCTCATTCAGTGAGCAATTTCAATCTCACAGAAATTCCTAGGACGAATGAGTGAGTCAGAGTGCACATTTTGGGTGAATCCCAGAGAGTTACACTGGGGAACACACAACAACAAACAACAACAACATCATCTCACCCCCATCCCACTACTTTTTACGGACAGTGTCCTGACCTCGCAAACTGGAGATAAAAAGTTTGGAGGCTTGAGCTCTTGGTATATGTATAAAAAAAAATAATTTTTAAACCAACCCAACCCTTCAGTTTTTCCCCCTCAGTATATGTATCACTGCAAAATGAACCACACCAAATGATGGGTACGGGGGAAGGGGGGGGGGGGGAGAGCCAGCATGACCAATCCATTGAAGGAAAAAAAAGAGGAAACTTCAAAAGTCCACTCACCTCTTTCTTCTATCCGTTTCACGAGCTGATGTTCCCCCCATTTCAACACTGCTGCCAACACTTCCAATTCCCCTGCCTGTCAACAGTTGGCATTCTTTAGCGTCAAAACACAGACATGAGCATCACCACTGCACAGCAATTCTGCTTCATTGATTTCATTACAGCACATCTTTGAAGAATTATAAGGTCCGCCATACAACTTGCAATCTGTTCTAAAAACACACTTCCCCCCAAAAAAAAATCTGCCAACAGTGGCTTCTTAAATATTAAAGAGAAAGTAAATATTACAACCATGATAATGATGGTATCATGATGATACAATTACTCTAGATTAATTACATCAACAATTAATATTAAGACCACAATCCCCACAACAACCTGCATAATTTTTGGAATTGATACAAAACCTTTACTGTATTTTTTTTTAAATATAAACAAATCCTACAATATGATAAGAACTAAAGCAGTCTTGCACAGCTGAAAATGACAAACACATTGTACACTGGGGAAGATAACTTTCTTTTTTTTTAAAAATAAAACCAAGTTCACCTGCAGAAAATCAGAAGACAGGATCTCCTTGAGGTAGTCTTTGGAGAGGTCGTGGAGAACGCTGGAGTGGGCCACCTGCAGAAACTCCTCGGTGAGGTAGTGCTGGGCCTGACGTGATGCCCACTGGGAGCCATGAGCCTCCCGACCCCAGCTCAGCACACTGACCACGTTATCCACACACAGGTTGTCCACCATCACGTCCTCACAGCCTGTGCAGGGGTAAACAGGATTCATTCAAGAGAAAATAGGAATTTTTTTTATATTATTAAAGCAGAAAACTGTACAATATACCAACAACAAAATTTCCACCTACGTTTAATTCCCCACACATGCTTAAAACTATAAAAGGCACTAGAAATGCTCAATACAAGTCATTGGTTGGTTTGTTCCCTGCATGATAACTCAATGAGGTGGTGCCGAATCTTTAAGATTCAGCATTCCTCTCCTTCACTGTGACGTGCCAAAGCTTAAGATTCGGCGGAATTACGTTGTTGTTTTTTAATACACTAAGCAATGTTCAACTGAAGGGAAAGTACTCTGGCTTGTACTGTTGTAGGGTAATCATTTTCCTTGACCAAAAGCTTGCCTAGTTTGTATACTGTTGGCTTTTTTCTTTGACATGTCAACAAGCATATTCTTTGGGATTTCAGGCTCTCCAGTGTTATGATTTTATTTATAAACAAAAATTATATAGTGCAAAATGTGACATCAGATGGATTCAGCCAACTTCAAGGAACTTTACTTGGTGAAAACTCATCACATTGTTTCAAGGGGACTAGTTCTAGTAGTTGATGAACAGTTCAAGCCATGTAAGATAAGCAGCCCTAATTTTCGAAACTTTTTATTTTTCAGCATTCAGTGACATATTTTGAAAATTTGTAATTTAAGATAGTTACAGTTATTTATTGAAAAACAGTGTAACAATATCAAAAGTAAACATAACTTTTCAATGACGTATAATTTTTATGTCTTTTATGTTGGGTAAATCTGCTGAATTTTCAAATGTATATAGCCAAAATGACGCGTCACCACAAAGCGGCGGGATCCATTTCACTGCAACTCCATTGAGTTAAAAAGAGAAATAACTATGATTAAAC
Source organism: Rapana venosa (assembly GCA_028751875.1). Classification (NCBI taxonomy): domain Eukaryota; kingdom Metazoa; phylum Mollusca; class Gastropoda; order Neogastropoda; family Muricidae; genus Rapana; species Rapana venosa. Next base: position 55,217,970 of record CM054138.1, read on the forward strand.
AAATCACTCAAGTTCAGACAAAATCAGAAAATGCTATTTTTTTATCCAATTCTATTCTATTCGCATTTGGCAGTAATGCTGTTCAATGATTGATAGAAACCCTGCACACTGAATTCATTTATGACTTTTTTTCAATTCAACTTATTAAAACTAAAATGCTGGGTACTGCATGATGGAAACATGACCAGGTAAAGGTCATATCGCTTGCAAACTTAGATTTAAATTTTAAAATTTTAAAGTGAGTGAGAATCGTTGGAAGCAATGACACAGACAAAATAGCTTCGTAATATTAATAAACCTATTTTCATTACTAAAATATTCATAGTTTTACACAAAACAAAAAAAAGTGAAGCCGAAGGTCAAAACAATTAACAGCCATATGAGCAAAGGATGTTTAGACTAAATCAGAGGTGTTTGGGTTTTTTAAAACAACAACAAAAAGCAAAAAAAACCTGAATCTTTTCCTCTCTGCCAAAAAGCCTCAGTATTTCACTATTTCAGTATTTGTGACAGCACTTTGATTGTATAACAATTACCATTATTACTAACTTGATCTTGGTGTTATAGAGCGCTTTGATTTGTTGCTTTACAAGATTCAGCGCTATATAAATTCCATATATTATTATTATTATTATTATTATAGATCATGCAAACACTGATCTAGAATTTCAATACCATCACTAACTTCATCTTGTTTACATACAGACATTTTACTGTGATTATCAAATGTGACAGAAAAGGATCTCAAAACATTCTACAATAATCATCAAAAGTAACGTGCTAAGAGTAAAGCCAGGATCTCCTCACCTTGTGCAAGAACCTGGAAGTCCAGGAACTGTCCAATCTGGTAGACTTCCATGGCTTCATCTACCATGGTCATGTGACACTTCCCTGTGGACACCATGGCCTGGATCTCGCTCAGACTGCACATGCTTGTGGACCCACGCATCACACTTGTCATGTCCACAACATCATGGTACAGAGCACCTAGAAGAACCCGCGCATATCGTCGTGGTATCACGCTCTCATCCAGAACGATGCGTGAAGGAGCCCGCAAGGCCCTCTCTGTCGCTTCTTCTCCCGACTTAGCACGTCGGTTGATAAGATTTCTGAAGAATGGCGACCGGGCTGCAAGAACAGCTTTGTGACAAGGAAACTCGTACTTTGAAGTTCTTGTAGCTTGTGAAGTGCCTTCCCCTTGACTTGTTGAGAGACCCTCTGAGTGTTCTTCATTAGAAAACACCAGCAAGGCATCACTGTAGTCTCCACTCTCCAGCAAAGTCTTCAAGTCATGCTCCAGAGCATTGGGAACACCAAACTCACTGGCCAGGCGGGCCAAAATCTCACTGTTCTCTAAATGCAAATCTTTTGTATTGAGCTCATCAGTGTAGAGGTAGCGCAAAAGGGCAGAAAACAAAGGTAGATCCACACCAGGTGTCTTTAATTTGATAGGCACCTGTGCCCCAAAGTCAACATAGTGAGACAGCAGATTCTTAAAATAGGGACTACGAGACGCAAGAATTGCACGATGGGCAGGGAAGCAAGTTCCTTTGTAAATCAGGTCAACATCAGTACAAAATTTACAGTCATACAAAGCTGACAGGTCTTGTCGTAAAGTGCGAGCGGTGGGACGGGCAAAGTTAGCTGCAACGTAGAGCTCCTTCAGAGCGGCAGTCGCTTCATACTCTTGAACCAGACCACTGACATCTCTTACAGACCAAGATGAGATCATTTCCCGCATCGCTTTGGCATAATCCTGAGAACGACTGTGTCTGCGCATTCGGATTAATTTTTTACGCAGCGTAGCAAACTTGGATGCCTTCTTCTTTTTCTCACGCATGGCCACCTCTGTGTCAGCTGTCCCATAACCTTGGTAAAGGCGAGCAAGGGCCGACCGGGAACCTGACTGCGATCGATCAGGGAGGGATGTGTTGGCACCCATGGTTTGTTCTTTTCTTGGACTTTACCTCGTCATATCATACTGTCTGGGTCTTCACACCTGCAAAGTAATCAATGATTTTTTTTCCCATTTATTGAAAACTGTTCCATTGCCTATCAGAAAATCCATTGTAATGGGACTATACCATACTTGTAGTGTAATACATACACTGTGATACAGGTAGTGTGATCAGATTTGAGCTGAATAAAAACTAATCACTAAATGAGTAAATCAGTTAGTGAGTTACTATGCAGCTTAGAAATTTAACTATAATATTACATCCTTTCACTAGTTTACAATGTCAGTAACTTTTAGCATGTCAAAAAAGAGGTCAATGGACATTAGCCTAAAATGAACACAGTACACACACACACACACACACACACACACACAAACACACACACAGTCATTACTTGTCTTCAATCATGCTACATCTCCCCTTTTTTTTTAATTTTCTTAAACAAAACAAAACAACAACAAAAAACCTTGTGCACAAGTGAAGCTAAGTCATGTTTTAGTTACAAAATAAGAAATGCTCAGGGTAAACAACTCTTTCAGTCTTTCTGCATTTCAGTTTCCTCTTTAGAAACTGAGTTCAACTAGGAACTGTGAAACAGTCAAACAAGCATATAAAAACAAACCATAACCTGAAAATCTGATAACTGTGCTGTCTCTCTCAGTGTTGATTATAGGGATAATTATACAATGATGCACAGGCTGGAAGACACTTTTTTCTTTAACTTCACTTTCACCCTTCATATCATTCAATCTACATCATTTTATCTGTAAACCTTTTCTTCTCTATTCTTTTCCCTTCTCTGTTCTTTTCCTCCTTGAAAAATCACTGTGTCATTTTACTGACCCCCCCCCCCCCCCCCCTCCAAAAAGATGTGAGCTTATTACAGGCAAGTTGAACCTGGCAAAACCCATCCCTCTCTACTTGCTAATTCATATATATCTCCCCATCTGTTTATGCATAATAAACTCAAATAACTGACCCCAATGAACAAAACTCAGCAAATCTGTAACAGCTGAATAAGCACAATTAAAGCATACCAACCCAGCACTGCAACTGGTATCAACAAACCATGTGATTATGAACCTTATGTAAGTTATGTGGAAAAAAATAAGTTAGTACTGAACAAAAAGAAAGAGCTCTGCATCACAGCTTAAAAGTTGAGCTTTGTGAGATCTTCCACAGTTGTAATCTTACACAAGTTACAGAAAGTTCTAGTCTTCTACATTCAATAATATCTTTTTCCTTTCACACTAGTACATGTACAGTTTATGCCAATAAAATTCTGGTTTAATCTCACACCTTGCCTTCAAAAGCACAAGCTGTAAGCCTCTGCAACAGGTACTGGGAAAACAATGCCAGTTTGGAACAAATAATTTAGTGGAAAAATTTATTTCTGGGGAAGAAAATGATGAATAGTTCCTGTAACTGGTTGGATGCTTATCAAGTGATTTATATTGATGATGTCTGCTTCTAGTTCCAACACATCCAGGATAGTAGTTAGGCAAGGACTGCAAAGACCTTGGGGGGAGGGGGCATAATATTGCCAATGGATGGAGATACTATAGTAATTAGTATTTATAACAATATAAGGCTTCTCAACCAGCAAAACTAAAAATCCCTGAATATAACTTATAAGGCACTGGAGATCATGACATGAAATCCATCTTTGAACTGAGCACTGAATCACCGATCTGGCACATTTTAGCACAACTCTTAAATTTACATGATGACAGTGAGTCCCTCTCTTGACTTAGTAGTGTGTAGCAGACTAAAAAACAAGGGCCCAAAAATAATCAACCAGTGAACCACAAACTATGTTAATAAATATGACCAAAACAAAAAGTATGTTCACAACCTTCCATAATCATTTTACATCAGGTGTAGTACAATCTAAAAAGGTATATCTTAAACAGCTTTTTCCTTACCTATGATCATGAAAATAAGTACTTGAAGAAATACTGCGTTCAGAACTTGTCGATCTCCATTTTGATGTTAACGCGCACAGAATTGTTGGACTGGTTTCTGAGTTTCCCAATATCTTTCGTTCAGCATCATAGTTTTTCAACACAAATTCACCCGAATAAAATCAGCAGTTTTATTAATAAAAATAATTTTTCAATACTGTACGAAAAATTGTCTCTGTTTGTATTTATTATATAATAATTTATTATAATAGTTTCTCTGCCAAACCAGCATTTATTTAAAAGGAAATTAAACATTTACAACGCATGCTGAAAATAATTTTATTCCGATATACATATATGTACACTTGCTTTATTGTGTATAATGTAAAATATATGTAAAATTTTGCAAGAACTTTTAACATCAAAAAATTCTTTTGCTTCCGAGTTTGTCTGCACTGTTAACCGGAAACAACCATTCTCTTCTGCGAACGTGATCGACTTCACAAGCAAACCAACAATGTCAGCCCCAGTCAGAGGAGCCTTCAAGACCCTACAAACGGTGCATAAAGTGGTCGCTCAACAGCAACGTACTATTGTATCTGGACCTCCTAGATACAAAGTTTCGATGGGGGTAAGACAATTTTTTTAACTAACGGTACAGTTAGTTCTAATACTGGTCAACAGGTCGATCTCAAGGTCAGGTCATTACGGTTATGACAACGGGTCGTCTGCTAAAGTGGTGATCTCCATCACTTATCCCTTGCCCTGTCCTTCGCAATATACTTTTTGCTATTAGTTTTACTATGAGCTTTGTCGAAATGCGATAGAAAGCGTAACATCAAGCATTAGAAAATTTAGTGTGCATGATGGACCGATAATTGAGAAAATGGCAACTTGTTAATGTTAGGCCCCTACACAAATTGAATTTCCCTTTGGAAACATTTTGTATTATACAATTTATAGTATACCATGTTTTTCCTCAGGATTTTGTTAACAGTGTATCTGAGTGAAAAACAGTTTTGTATTATATCATGTTTTTCCTCAGGATTTTGTTAATAGTGCTCTGAGAGTTGACAGTAGAGCGTTGCAACTTAAATTTGAAAAATATGTTTGTTGATCATAACAACATAAGCCAGGATTAAGTAACATTATTGAACTGAAGAACCACATGATTCTGTCAGTCACTCTGTGTCACTTTGTAAAGTTTGTTGTTACTGTAAGTTTTTAGGCATACACTTATAGTCTATACAGGTGTGTAACTTTGTGTCATTTATTATATTGATAATGATATTATCCCAGCTTTCTTTGCTTATGAAATGATGTTCAAATGGGATTTGATATTGTGCAAACTAATGTTAGGGTTTAACTTAACCTCTTCACTGCCCAGTGCAAGTGCACCCTATATCAGTATATGCCGGGGAATAAAATTCTTATGTACCACTTGCTATGTTCATATCCCTCTTAGTCTTACTCAGAAGTTACTACCCGAATAATCCTGATAGTCTGTCCAATGACAGTATATATATTGTAGATTGCTTCGGGGGGAAGCTCAAAATCAAATTGATATTTCAGTGATTTCACTGCAAAAATATATTTAACATTTAAAAAGTCGACAAAAAATACACTTTCTTTATAAGTTTATCACCACTGTCATTCTGAGTACCCCCCCCCCCCCCCCCCCCCATCCCATCTCAGCAACGTCAAACATAAGTCCAGGCCAAATCTCATTCATTTGTTTAAAAATGCACGATCTCCTGAATCAATCACTATCGTTTTTTCATCACTGTCAGGTAAATCTAAAGTTTTGTTTGCCCCTTTTTCAGCTGTGTAAAGTTATTGATGCCTTCAACAAGAAGTGTCAGCCATTTTGAACAAGAACTGCCCAAGCAGTCATGCATAAAAACACAAAATACAAGCTAAAAAACGATCGTTTTGCAGCTGGATGTTGCCAAGTAACAGGAGAGTGATCTCCACTAATTTTGGAGTTCTTCCCCTTTATCTGTAGTCAAGGAAGCTGGCTTGTTTACTTCGGTTCGACACCCCGGAAATTTCCCGGGTTGTAGGCGTATAGGATGCACATTTCGCCCCGGAAAATTTCCAGGATGGGGCAGTCTAGTGGTTAAAGCATTCATGATAAGTTTCATTCATCCTATTTCATTATTTGAGACTCCAATGTATCAGCCAAATAAAGTTGAACTAGGGCTAAGAGTCAAGCAAACAGATTAGCAGCAAATCAAATCCATACCCCAATTTTGTGTATATTTTCAGGATCACTCACTCCCTACAATCTACTGCGATTGCAGTGGTCTCATGCTCAACACTTGCCTATGAACCTCTGCCATCACAGGATTTAACCTTCAGATTGTTTTAGCTCATTGACATCAACTTTTTACTGCTGGCTTTCGACTTTGACCTTCCACCTACATGTCAACAAGAAGCCCTGAAAATTTTATGTACTTGTGTTAGTTAGGACTTTAAATTTTACTAATCAACACAAATGGCCAGTGTACAGAGATACATGCATTGTAAAAATCGGTCAGTAGGGAGTGAGTTAAAGAGCTCTTCTGGCCCAATGAGCAATTTATTAACATGGATCAAACATAGCATGACAACTCATCTGTAATTTTGTTTTAAACTTTCTTTTTCTTTAAATTTAAAAAAAGAGTATTTACCAATGTGATTCTGTGTATGATGGCAAAGTTTGTTGAGCTGTTTGGTTGTGGGCATTTTACCCTGTGATTTGCACTGGTTCTGACTACATTTTTCTAGTCTTGTGTATAAATTTGTAAAATACATTTTATAAGTTCTGATTTAGTATAGCAAGACTTACATTCATACATTTTCTCTAGCGATACATTCACACTCCCTCATTCAAAGAGTCAAACAGAAAGCATACACACAATGAGACAAGAATGAGAAAAGCAATCATGCACACTGACACATACACACACTCACGCGCACACACACACACATACACACACACACACACACACACACACACACATACACACACACACACACACACACACACACACATACACACACACACATACACACACACACACACACACACACACACACACACACACACACACACACACCACTGTTGATTGTATAGTTTTGCTGATCATTGTAAAGATTGTCACTGACAAAAGTATTATACCATTAATTTTATTTGCCAGTCATGGCAGCCAACTTAGCAACTAGGTGATGCAGATGACAAAGGTTCTGTATCGGTGGTCAGTGGCCATGGACAAAGGTGGTTGGTTTTTGTTTTTTTCCCCAAACTAGTGTTACTGTTAGTGTTACCCTATATGTGTTATACAGTGTGAGGGGGCAGATGAAATAGATTTGGTTGGGGGTTTTTCCTTCAGAAATTAGGCCTATTTGATATTTCACTAAGAGAACTATACTAATTTTCATACAGCAAAATATGGCTGATTAGTAGCCATTATTGGCACTAAAGTCTAATGGCAGCCATGTTTATATGGTTTAGTCTGAGTATTTGTTGTTTTTACACCACAGCATGTTGCACACCCATATATTATAATGCACACATTCAAAGTCACAGACATATCTTGCCTGGTTCACTCTCACAATGTACTTCATGTGCCACATAACACTTTGCAGAAATCACACGCACTTATGCACACATACATGTACACATAGACAAAATTTGTGGTCTTACATCACCTTGAGTGAACAGACGTTAATTTTTTTTTTTAAGACAAAATTTGTTTTTAAAAAATTATATCTAGTTAATTTGCCCTCGCACCCTATTACTGTATTAGTGCTGTCTTCTACCTCCCCATCTGAAATCACTGAAGACAGTGGTCAGGATGATTTGAGATACATATCTGTAATGCTTAATATTTTTCCATAAGATGAGTGGAGGTTAATATATTGGAATTCATGTGTTCTGATACAAAAGATTGTATTTTTAGATGTTTTTGTTTGGGTTCTTTTTGAATGTTTATGAATTGTAGTGAAATTTCTTCTCTGGCCTCAGTGGTAAGAAATAGTCTAAACAGTTCTGGGGGGTTTTGTAATTGTAATATATATATATAATATTTATTTTTATATATAATAATAATATATATTGACAAATAAACCGAATCAGCAAATGTTAGTAGTAATGTTTTGTGGCTATGCTATGTTACAGGAGAAGGCAGCCCTGGGTTTGGTGATGGTGACAGCGGTGTGTGCCCCAGCAGCCTACGTCCTGGCCAACCTTGACAACTACCGTGGTGGGAAGGCCGAGTGACGAGACTGCCTACGCTAGACATTGTGACCTTTTGTGAAGTGTGTGACAGAACTGTATGAATGAACTAGATGAAAGATTTTATCAGTTTCACGTTATTCCACAATGTCCAGTTGGTCTTTTACATTGGGGATACATCTGATCCATTATTGTCCCTGAGAACAGTCAAGTACAAGTAGATTTTAGAGTGCCATTGATTGGAGTATTTCTTAAGTTTTTCACTATTGAATTGAATGTGATGAAGCATGCACTTAAATCAGCTGAAAGATGTGACAGACAAACTAAGCTGAAAGTAATGGTAATCATAAAAAGAACGACATAAAAGAAGTTATGTAGTTTGCAGCCTTTGTTTCATCCAAAGATTAAAAAATTTTAAAAGAGGTAAAGCAAAAGTTTGGAATAGTACACAGAAGATGAGCTTCAGTCCATGCCTACATTGTCCATGGTAATTCCACTCTGGTCATGAAAATCTGTACCTGTATGTGACCTTTGCTTGAGAGTATGGCTGGCACACTGTTGTTTTTGCTATTGTTATAGGTTTTATTCAAACTGTGTTATCCAGTCTTGGAATGATGTGCTGTCCAATGGATTAGTAAAAAGATCAACTGGTCTGGTGCTGCTTGACATTTGGACAATGCAGAGTGGACGTTTGAACTTTTAGAATAAAGAAGTTATGTTTCATCATTTTGTGTTAAGAATGTTTTTTCATGTAGAAGCAGAGAGGCGTGTGCATACATGTGTGTGCATGATTGTTTGTGTGTGATTTTTCTAAAGTTTGTTGTTAAATAAGAGCAGGGTAAACAGACGGGCACTGATAGGCAAGAGAAACTGTCAGGGAGAGAGGAGAGCAAAAAAGAGAGACCAAGACAGAAAAACGGGAGGAGTAGAGCAGGAGAAAAAAGAGCAAGAGAACTGAATGGGATATAAGAGTGTGGGTGAATAACAAAGAAATTACAATTAAAACATCAGTTTATATAGAGGATCGGTATATTCCGTGTTATGTCAACACTTTTTGTTTGCTTAAGAATGTGTCTGTTGCATAGCACCAATAGTTTTTCATCCCCCTCCCTCCTCTGTTCCTTGGCTAGAGCTCAGAGGTTTACCAATGGTGAGATTTTGCATATGCAGCTGTTTTTGTCCACCATGGAGGTAGCTGCATTCAGACTTTAGGGATGCATGCTGGGTATGTTCACGTTTACATAACCCACCGAACACTGGCATGAATTACAGGATCTTTAACGTGCATATTTGTGCTTCCACATGTGTGTGTGTGTGTGTATGTATATATATATCTATATATATATATATATGTATACACACGAGAATTAAGACACTGGCAGGTCTGTTTTATATATATATATATATATATATATATATACACACGAGAATTAAGACACTGGCAGGTCTGTTCTTGAAGCTGACCTGGCAGATAGTAAAAATCCCCACCCTTAATTCCCCAGATGCTGCCAAGATTTGAATCCATGACTTAATGGGACTGAAGATGAATGGTCTTAACCACTTGGCTACAGTGTCCATCTTTCATTAAAGTTTTTCTTAGGTGAAAAGGCTATAAGGCAGTAACCAAGTTGGAAACCGTCCCGCTTTACTTACAAATGTAGACTTCAACTCCTTTAGCAAAATGCTCAGTGATTGTTTTGATTTTATACGGTTTAAATGAAGTGATTTTGTTTCAATCATATATACAGTTAGCAGAATAAACAAGATCTGCCCACAATTCAGTACAATGAACACTCCGGCTTTTGAAGAACTCTACAAAAATTTAATTGGATGCAGCAAGCAAAGTTTGGAATAATCTGGAATAGTGCTGTAAATAATTTCTGGGACTAAGATGATATGAGTATGACAAGTCTTGTGCACGTTGCAGTTTAGTGTTTAGGGCATCAAATTCTATTTTAATGAAGAGGTTATGCTTATAGCTTGGCTGCTGAGATGTTCATTCAAGATCTTCCCAAGACTCCTTTGCCTCAGTCATTTGCCAATTGGATAAAATCATAAACTAAAACCCAAGGTCACGAGTGTGATCACATGCAGAACGCCTATTATACTAGTCAAAAGTGAACATGTCCATTTTTCATTGAAAAGTAAGCCAGTTATGGCTGATGGTATGGATGGCATGAACATACTTGGTGTACTTTCTGTGACCTGGAGGGGGTGATCTCCATCAGGTCAATTTGCCCCAAATGCACTGCCTGAAAAATGCAGTGAGTGGCACTAAGACTCCACAAATAGGAAAATTCAAGAAGTCTTGTGCTTGCTTGTTTGTATTTGTGTGCATGGTGATTTGAGTGTGTGTGTGTGTTCAACACACTGAAAAGCAGTAGCGGTAAATGATTTTCTACTAAGTAGCAGTTGCATGTTCTGACGTGTTGCTTGCTGAGAGTAAATTTTTAAATATCTTAACCCTTTCTCGGGATTGGGTACCCTGTGTTTAACAGTTGTACAGCCTTATTGTACACCCTTGTCTCATGGGACCCTTGCCTTTCAGCTATAACCAGTAAAGGCCTCTCAAAATCAAGATTTGACTACATCAGTGAGACAGTAGTTAAACCAGCATTTAAGAAAGCTTTTTTTTTTTCGTTTAATTTTGTTCTGTTGAATCATCTTTGAGGTTAGTACTGTTAACCTCTTCACTGCCCAGTGCAAGTGCACCCTATATGCCGGGGAATAAAATTCTTCTGTACCACTGCAATGTTCATATCCCTCTTACTCAGAAACTACTACATGAATATTCCTGATAGTCTACCCAATGACAGTATATATATCTTAGATTACTTTGAGGCAAGCTCAAATTAGTTAGCATGATATTTTACTGCGAAAATATATATAAAATGTAAAAAATTGACCATAAATACGATTTCTTCATCACCACTGTCATTCTGAGTACCCCCAATCTCAATAACATCAAACATAAGTCTAGGCCAAATCTCATTCTTTTTTTTTTAATGCACGATCAGCTGAATCATACACGATCGTTTTCATCACTGTTAGGTAAATCTACAGCTTTATTTGCCACTTTTAAAGCTGTGTAAAGTTATTGACGCCTTCAACAAGAAGTGTCCGCAATTTTGAACACGAACTTCCCAAGCAGTCATGCATAAAAACACAAAATACAAGCGAAAAAACTATCGTTTTTGCAGCTGGATGTTGCCAAGCAACAGGAGAGTGACCTTCTTTAATTTTGGAGTTGTTTCCCTTTAACTGTAGTCAAGGAAGCAAGCTTGTTTACTTCGGTTCGACACCCCGGAAATTTTACGGGTTGTTGGCGTATAGGGTGATCGTTTAGCCCCGGAAAATTTCCGGGGTAAGGCAGTCTAGTGGTTAAGTTGCAATTGACTTGCTTGTACACACATCTGTCTGTCACATTTACTGACCCACAAACACACATAAACAGACATATTTGTGAAGCAAAAAGTACTTTTTATTGGAGAATCTGCCATGGCATGCTAAATAATAGATTGACAAAACTTAATATGCAAGAATTACGCAGAGGAAATGGAATAACCATGATCAAAACATGTAAAATGCTAACCTTCAAAAATCTTCAATCCCGATGTATTACACACAATTCTCTCTCTCACGCTAACACACACAAGCATGCTAACACACACACGCGCGCATACACACACCCAATTTTGGTCAGAAATGAGCATTTCCATCAACACCTAGCTACACTACAGGTCCACTTCAAATCTACTATAATTTGTACATAATGATTAATCTGAAAGAGAATACATTTTTTTTTTAAAACAAAACCAAAACACATATTTCTAAAGATTGTAAAAGGGGAAGAAAAAGAAAAGGGGGGGGAGGGGGGGTAAAGATCATGTGCAAAACCAAGACTTTGTATGTGACGCACAACAATTTTGCCTTAACTAGTGTTGGTCCTAATTTAAAATTAAAAGAAGGAACTGCTGCTTATCACTTTTACTCTTTTTTTAAACATCATTATCACTAAGATAACAGAATGAAGATGTTATAAAACTATTGAGAAGATAGCACCATCTCTCAGCAATAAGAAGATAGAAATGTCTATGATCATGTGCTACTTAGAAGAATGAAATGCAAAAAAAAAAAAAAAAAAGACTTTACAAGAATAGTTCCATAACCATCAGCTAGGCCTGCTAGAGAGAAAGCAGTGGTTATACATTTGTTAGAAGCCGCGATTAACACTTAACAGACTGTACATATACAACAACTTTAATCTACAATCTAAAGGGCAACAATATCAGCAAAATAGATGTAGACAAAATCCCAATCAGTTCAGAACTGTGAAGATGGGAGTCGGCAGATTAAAACACAGAAATGCACCAATTAATACATCAAAAGCTGCAATAAAAAGGCAAATCACAGTACATAATTATATGACATGCAATACACATGACTTTTCCAACAAATATCACTTCTAAACAAAAAGAGGAGGGAGAATGGGTGGCAAGAACACAACAAATTGATCCCAAAATTGGTGTGAGAAAGGAGCGTGAAATGTATTGTCAGGACCAAAAAAAGTTTAATAGTGATCATTTGAATCAACAGCATGGAACTATTCACCATAAATGTATTCATGACAGCAGGGTTCGTACAAATCTTTAAAAGCCCTAAAAGGCCCTGATTTTTGAAGATCCAAAATAAGGCCCTAAAAATGGGAACCATGAGTGAGAGTTTCTGTTGAAATGTAGATTAAACAAATACACAAAATAAAACTTATGAGAAATGAAAGCAAGAAGGATGTCCAAAGATCGTATTATGACTGATAGAGCCTGTCGTCTGCTATTCATGTCGCGCCACCTACTTTGCCAAGGGAGGTAATTTGCCTCCATTGGAAGCGCATATTTGCTTTGCTTTCATCAGTTATTTTTTACATGCTGAAAACTACCTACCCCTATGGTATGTCCGTAATTTGTTTGGAAAATGATGTTTAACTATGAAACTGCAATCATGAGTTAAAATAATACCAGTTTTCTGTTTACTGCGCTACAGTCCTTCTCTACGAGATTTTTCAATTTTAGCACAGCTGAGCTGTGAATAGCAAGGCCTATTGTTTCTCCTGTGTGCATTTTACAAAATGGCAGTCAGTGATAGTCGTGTGTCAGAATGGGAATACAATAAAACCTGTAGCCAGATCTATTCTTTATTTGAGGAGATTATCCCACAGATTTCCTGCAGAATGCATACAGACACAAATCCAATTCATAGGGCAAGTCACAAATGCCTGAATATTACAAATGTACAGGGAAAATACAAATGTTTGAATATTTTCCACCGCTCTATGTGGCCGATTTAGTTGACTTTACTTTAAAATTTGCAGTTTATTCAGTTATTGGCCGACTTGATCTGAAGATTCTTGTTTTTAAAAAAACAACAACTTTGGGCAGAGGGTGTTGGCATCCTTTTCAAGCCAGTGTTAGGCCTACCTCTCTGTCTGCATTGACCATACGGGACTTGTACATGTATTCATAGTGAAGAGAACTTGCGTCCAGCAGCCTCTCTCTGTGTCTTTCTCAGTTTCTGTCTCTGTCTCTCTCTTTTATGCATGCATGTATGTGCATGCACGCACGTGCGTGTGTGTGTTTGAATTCCTGCATGTACGCATGTGTGAGATTGAAATAAAGGAGCAGAATTTGGAAGAGGCACTGTGACTGTGTGAGGGTATTGTTATTACCAGTTCTAGTACCGGGCAACCATCTGCATCTTTGGTAAGGCAAGGAGACTAGTTCACATCAGATGAAGTTTGAGGGATAGTGTCTTTAAAATTCACTTTGCTAGCTGTTTGTGAAAAATATCTTGGAATCAGAGACACTTATTTCAGTTTTCACTTTACTTTGTATTTCAAGACACGGACACTTCCATCACACCATGGATGTTTTACTGTGTGAGGATTTTAATTCATTGTTGTATCTATGAGTGAAAGACATTTTATTCTAGAACTTCACTTGAATTTGTGTCAAAAATCAATATCCATCATGCAGTTGTAGACGAGAAGACTTTGCTTACATGAATTTGAGCTTGGTTTATCAAAGTAAATGTGTACAAAGGTTGATAACATACACTTTGATACCCTGAGGCTAGGCCCTAAATTTGGAAATAATGGCCCCTAAAAAGGCCCTAAATTTTTTCCCACCAAGTCTGTATGAACCCTGTGACAGGAAACAAAAAGAAAGAACATGGGGCACAGCAACACCACGAATCAAATCTGACAGAATTTTGAACCCCTGGATTATGGCCCCATCATCAGAATCATGGAGCAACACACACAAACAAAACACTTTTGAATGAATCATTGTGGCAGAAAAACAAAGAAAATGTTTTAAAAGACAGACACAATGACAAATTCTAGCACATGATTTCCTACAGATCTATACCGTTGCATATTATTATTAACCTGATGCCAGTCTTTTACACACTTCTCATGATGCTGGTTTCTTAAAACCCAGACATTTCACATAGGCCTTCTGTGTCTTCTCTGCTGATGATATGAGAACTCTAGGACCTAAACCCATCAAAGACCAGTAGCCATTTATTCTCTTATTGGTAATGCAGGTTTGATGAAATCTACATGCTCTTAATTCTTAAGCATACATGTAGGGGCCACCTTCCTGCTGTCATCATATTCATCAAAAATATTAACAGCCGAGGCGAAAACAACCACATTGAAATAGTGCTAGAAGAGCTGGGCACATCATTTGTAAGTTTTCACATTGCTACGGTCATTTATTTATTTATTTTTTTATATCGAGGATAATGGAATAAGCACTTTTGTGCTTTTTTACATCCAGTCCCCGTGTGTATGCGGTTTTGTCAATTCTGTCATCTGTTCCCACCGACACACAATGGCCTACTCTTACGAAAAGCGGAACAGGATTTAACGTGTGCGCAAGATGTTCTGCGTGCGTTCGCACACGGGGCCTCAATTTATAGTCTCATCTAAAGGACTTCTGGGGAGAGTGGAGTCTTCACTGATGTTAACTCCAGGGGAAAATATCCCCTCGAACGGGAATCGAACCCGGGTCATCAGATTGCGAGCGCAATGTTCTAACCACTGGGCTATCCCGTCCCCTGGTCAAGGTAAAAGTTCAAGCAGGACGAAAGGTAATAAGTATAACTGTTGATTGATGCCCCTTGACTGGGGCATCAAAATATTTTATCAAATCTCACAAACTTAGTTCTCCACCCTCTCAACTTTTTTCATGGTACTGCATTAGATTTTGATCCTTTTTCAGAAAAGCTTTGTCCCAACAAAACCCGCACTGCCAGTAAAGATGCTCACGATCACCTCTCTTTATCAAGCATGGGTCCCATAGAAGCCTCATCATCAGTTGCATGTATACTAAACGACATAACTATTCTTTTTGTGTTTCATGTACATGTATATACACAAAAATCTGCTGACAAGGGGCAAAATAATTAGGTGTTTCAAAGATAACTAAAATTTCATCACAATACCATAAATGGTTTTAGAAATATAATGCTTTTATTGTTTCCCTTGGTAATGAGGAACCCAGGAAGCACAGCAAAGGTTAAGAACCCTGTGAGAACAGGCAAGAATGCACGACATGTAACAAACATTATCTGGACTGTTTTTCAATCACCTCATAGCACGTGATCAAACAATGTGATTATGTGTGATTTTATACTCCCTATCACAAGTATACTATCTATCACAAGTAAACTATCTTGTTAATATAATGTACCACAGATTTTTCTCCTCACCATATGATGCTTAAGCTAACTCTTAAGGGGGAATTTCTTTGACATGAAACAAACAGCTCCTCAAAATGCTTCTTGCTGTCTTTCTGCAGCAAAGCCTGTGAAGCCAGAGGATCCATCAGAGATTGAAACAATCATCAGTTGCTTTGGTACCTTTAAACACATAACTCCCTCTCAAACAAACTGTTGCAGAGAGAATGAGCACTCATCAGAAGGCTCTACATCTTCAACGAACGCTCCAACGAAATATCACAATCTGATTTTCTCCTGAGGTCAAGCTTTATCTAAATAATATAAATGAATCAAATCTAAGTTCTTTTCATTTTGAATTGAATCTGTCAATGTTTCACGTCAAATCTCTCTATGACATTGATTTTATCAAACAGAACACATTAAACTCTTAACCACTGGAATTTTGTTGAATGCACTATATATCAAATCATACTTTGTCTTAGCTGAAGTTTTATGTAACAAAAAGTAACAAATTCTACATTTTTCATCCATTTTCCTTGTTCATTTCAGCTCATCAATATCTGAAGAGCAAATAACAGTCCTCAACTATTACAACAGATCGAGGAGATATTTCGATCAAACAAGTAAGGCAATGATACTCTCAAGTGGCTGCATCTGAAGGAAAAACAACACATTAAATCACATGATCCAAGATGCTTTAAATGAATGAAAAAGACAAATGGTAAAACAAGTAGCTGCTTGCAGCTATAGAACGTGCAATATTTACCCAGTCACGTGGAGAACATCAAAAACATTCATATTACAACAGCAGCAACAACAAAAAAGTTATCTGAGAAGAAATTTGCAGCCATGATTCTGTTCGTCTGCTGTAATATCAAGAGATTTTTATTTTTTAATAACTTAATCACAACCTCTCCAACAATACAAAATAAAGAAAGGTCCCTCAGGTTTCAGTCACAACAGAACATAATTTTTCACCAGAATACCTTTATGTTGGGATATAAGCCTTCCAGTGGCAACACAAATTGTCAAAGATATGCAAACTTAACAAGCAATATCTAAACAATGATGAAAGACCAATTCAAAAAACAACCTAGAAGAAATAACAAAAAAAGGGAGGACAAAAATCAGATATGTCAATATAAAATAAACTGTGTATGACTCACAAAACAATGATGAGAATGGTCAGATTGTGTCAAATGATATGTAGATTTAATTGATAATAAGCAAATGCAGTCATTACAGATACATATTCAAAGCTTTTCATTTCTCATTTCTAGACCTACCATGTACGATAATGAGAACAATTTGGACATGCGCATAAAAATGTTTGCTGCCACAATGTTAGGATATTCTAAAAAGTAGAGGCCACAATTCCAATTCTTATGCAAGAGTGTCAAAGGAAAGTGATAGGAAAAATACCAGAAGGGCAGTACTTACTTCATCTAATGTAGAATATTGGAAAATGGTATCAAGAACAAACAATTTTACCAAGTCCCTGAGACCTTAACAAAAAAGACGAAGCCTGATGTCATTACTAACATTAAACATGATTTCCAAATTCTTGTTACAGATGGAATTTTGTAAGAAAAAGATCTTCCTGATTCGAATCATCAATTTAGGGTACACAGCAAGATTTATGTCCCTGCATACATAGCACATCAGGCCTGGTATTAATACAACTCCGTTATCATAACATGAATGTTTCCATGTAATATGTGCCCAAGCATTATACAGCATACTGTAAAAACTGACAAACTGTGTACCAACAAATCCTGAGACTGCATGCAATTTTTCTATGCACATCATTTTCTTGACATGAATGGACTCAAGCAGATTTCTGAACAATAATTTAAAACTTAAAGACAGCAAAGTCGTTTACAATTGCTTCTACCTACAACTCACAGACCTCAGAATTTTAATGCTTAAAAAATTACAGCCATGACAATGATTTATAAATAAATTTCAAGCACAAAGGTATATGAAATTGCAATGAACAAAAAGCAAAGAGCCTTAGAGAGACAAGCATTTATGCATCAAAATGAGCTATAAGAAAAAAAATGCCAATTAATTATTTTCACAAGATCTGGGAGCATGAGAAAAGAAAATGATGAAAATAAGATGACTGTCCAAACAAGAAATGGAAAAAAGCATGTAACCACAAAAAGGAGGCAAAAATATATCGCACATAGCAAAACTGCAAGGCAAATGTAGAACCAAAACAAAGAAGAACAAGACTGAACAGATGGGAGGAAAAAAGCTGCAGATTTTACAGACTGATGGGTACATTTACCGAGAGGTCACTGTGTTGCTTCCCAAGACAAGTGAGATCCATGGTTTGAATTCTTCTGGTATTTTGTTGTTTTCTTGTTCCTTGGCTAGAGCTCCAAGGTTCACCCATGGCGAGATTTTGCGCATGTGACTGTTTTAACCTGCCATGAAAGTAGTCACACTCTGACTTTGGGGATGGTGTCTAAACACAACACCTTTCTGCATGCGGGGGATTTTTTTGTGGTGGGTGTTTTTTGTTTTGTTTTTTTATTTTGTCCCTTTTTCCTTGACACAAAAATGGCCTACTTTTGTGAAAGGCAGAACGCGTTTTTACACATGAGCGCAAGATGTTTTGAGTGCGTTCACACAAGGGGCCTCAGTTTATAGTCTCATCCAAAGAACTTTTGGGAGAGTGGAGTCAGTACTGATGTTAACTCCATGGTAAAATTCCCTAAAATGGGTGCCTCCATGGTTGCTTGAGCTCAGGCCGTCAGATTACCAGTGCAGCACTCTAACCACTAGGCTATCCTACTCTCCACTGTGTACATTAAATGAAAGGATTTTTTTTTATCACACATATGTCCAGACAAATTGCTGCTCCTGAAAATATCCTTCATGCATCAACAGTTCGAAACTTCAAATCTGACCATAGCAATACAAGCATACTCTATTTTACACCAATTCAAAACAAAACACCTCAGTAAAAATGTCAATAAACAGTTACCAATTCAGCCATAAAACTTTTGTCAAAAGCTGTACTCTGAAAAATGACATTTAAAATGCTGCAATGACATAATATATTCCCATTACAGACAACTACAAAAAAGGAAAAACCACTAGCACAATGTCTCTTATTTTGAAAAGATAGCTGCTTCGACACCCAATACTGCAGTAAAACTTTACAATGCTAATGAAAATTTTCAATCATGTATACATTTCTTTTTCTTCTTGGTTTTGTTTGGGGTTTTTTCTTTGTTTTATTTCATCCTCATGCACTAACACAGAGTGAGTCTACAAACTGGTAAATAAATGTCTTTTAACATTGAAAAAAATAAATAAATAAATACAATAATGACAGGCATGACACACTACCAACAACGAAGTAGAGAACATGCAATTTACAACACAGATTATTTCAAGACACCAGCAAGCCATGACAAATGACAAGCACAAATATATGTACAGTTCATTTTTTTTTCTTAAAAAAATACCCAACGTCAAGGGTTACTGGTTCTGTCAGCATAAATACCAGGAAAAAAAAAAGGTCCTGTATGATCTTGTGGCCATTTTCAGCCATCTTGTGGCAACACACTCTCCCTGGAGAAATCTGCCGTGACCAAGTGGTATACAATACAATACAATGGAACTCCATCACTAGTTGTTTGACAGGATTCTGTGTTATGGTGACTCTGACAGTTGGTAAGATTAGCCACAAAATTACACAGCCCTTTTTTTTTTTCTTTTTTTTCTTTTTTTTTTTTTGGGGGGGGGGGGGGGGGGGGAGAAAGGATTACCTTATTTTGGCTTTTCACTACATACCTGCCTTTGTAACATGATACCTAAGTTATCTTTCATTACACTGACTTGTTTATGTGTGTTGCATCATCTTTTCTGTTCCAGCAATTATTTCTTCTTCATGCCAGTCATCTAAGATTCCCCACAATCACAGGTTAATTAAACCACACCCCAAATTCATTTTGAACCCAATCCCAGAACTAACAAGTTCACAGAATTGATCTGACAGACCGCATCAGCTTGATACGACAATCAGGGATCTGAACTCCACATTCATGAAGCAAATGATACTCATCAATATGATTCTACTTTGATCTATTTCAGCCTAAGGACACTTGGTTCTGGATATACTGTAGATACATAGGTATATCAGCTATGGTGGATTTATAGTGTAGATACGTGGTTTTATCAGCTGTGGTGGGGGACACACACTGCTGCTAACACCAACATCTTGTGCTCAGCCTCTTTTGGCATGAAGAGAACAAATAATCTCAAAAATAATTTGTAGCAGAGTTCAGCAGTCAAGTTTCACTATTAGCTTCACTAAGGAGGAACCTTTTGAGTAATTCAAATAAACAAACCAGTTAGGCTGTTAAAAAGTAAAAATTCTTCAGCAACGATATACAAATAACATGAAATAAGCTAGCCTAAAGCCATGTTATGCAAATAACTCAAAAGAAAACTTAATTCTGTCCTTTGTATTTGCACTTGTCCTGCACATGTTGTAGAGCTTCTGGTGCATTGTTTAGTTTGCATGGACATTCTGCTCTTTGTCGTCAAAACCTATTATCTTCACACACCAAGTCCTTCCTTTCAAAATGTCTGGTAGTATAAAAATAGTTAATACACAACCTCAATTCAGTAAGTCAACACAATGGAAAGAAGCAAAAAGATTTAGTTCTGGTCCCGGAGTTACAGGATAGTTTCTCAGCAAGAATGGCAACACATATACAACACATAACAAAAAATGTTGAACCCTGCAGAAGTGATAAACGATCAAGTCCATACTCACAACAAAAACAAAGCACAAAAGTATAAATTATGATGATATGCCGATGAAGTCCTGTGATGCCGAGATGTGACTGTTGCCACAGCGCTAACAGTATCCGAAAAATACTTTCAAGTATGTGTGGTCTTTCACAAAACATCAACTCATCACTTTTTTTGTTTTGGTCAGTTAAGTAGAATAAGAGAGTAACCCCCAAAACAAAACAAACAAAATTTTAACTGAGATTTTATGTTTAGTTCAATGTCACATGTGTAATATTCCCACTATCAGCACAGAAAAAACAATATTTTCTAACACAAAGATCTCAGGCAAAGGCCTTTGAAAGTGCCTGGTTAACAGACCTATAAGGCTGCTATGACACAATTTCAGTGTGTGTGTGTGTTCAATTTTTAACATCTTTCCACTTGAAGTGATACCAGATATGTGTGTGGGTGTGCATGCATGCGTGTGTGTGCACACGCAAGTGTGCGTGTGTGTGAACGCATTCTTACCTCACAAATCAGATTCTGAGCATAACGTTTACTTTTCAGTATTTAAACTTCGCCCCCCCAAAAACACAACAAAGTGAAAGACGAATGTCCTTATCTTTGTTGAGAATGACAACCCCTGTTGTTCACTTAAGATGTACATGGATCTTGCCATTTCTCCAAGCTGAAAAAAGCAAACACATTCCTTTTGGTCAGGTAAAGGAAAAAGAAAAAAAACAAATCTTAAGAAATACAAAAACAAAAACCCAAGACAGAAAAAGTGAGTTACTTCATCTAACAAAAGCCCCCAGCTAAAAAGCATGCACAACACTAACAGCTTGGTATCTTGTAACGAGTCCTCTGCCACCACCCACTATGTATTCCACCTATTCAGTCAAAACATGATTTCATGCTGACCTAAATTCACAACAACAGAGACTTCTGCTTTGCATGAAAATGAAACACCAGCCCTGCACGAGCGAGCATACAAAGCCAACTCTGGATACAGTACAAACAATGAGGAATACACTTTGTGGTTTTGTGATGTGGAATCCATGAAGAATACCCCCCTTGTTGCTTTTTTTCCTACCAAACTTACGAAGATTACAACTTTGTAGCTTTTTCCAAAACAAATCGATGATGAATAGTACTCGGTAGCTTGTTTCTGTCAAATCTATTAAGAAAACCACGTTGAAGCTTTTTTACATCAAATCTAAGAAGACGACCACTCTGTACTTTAATGCTATAATTATACATAAAGACCACACTGTAGCTTCTAAATGTCAGACCTCTCAAGACTACCACTTTGTTGCTTCTTTTAAATGTCAAATCTATGAAGAATTCCACTTTGAAGTTCTTCAAAAGATGGAAGTAACCGAAACTGCCTTTTTCTCCAACTGTTTGTCACGATCAATCATGTTTCTTTCAACAACCAAACAGTGTTCATTGTCCTGACCAGCACCAGCACAAACCACAACCAAACAAACAACTGGTTCCACACCTTAACAGTCACTTATCCTGGCAACGCCAATCTCCATGTGCTTTCTGGAAAAGCAGAATGTCCTGTCCACCTCACTTGTCTTTACGAAACGAAAGATTTTTCAGGAGTTTGCGACGTCGGATATGTGGTGTGCGCTCGCCTGTAGACAGTGAGACTTCCAGTTCTATGCCGTTGTCCATAGTCAGCCATCGGCAGATGCCGTCTGTGTCTGATTGTGGGAATTCAAGAAACAGACAAATCATGTTTTGAGAAAAATGACCTGTAAATTTGGGTTTTTTCCCTAACTTTTCAACTGTTTAAAAAAGTTGTCTGGCAATCGATTAATCCAAGAACAGAGAAAAGATATAAGTAACTTTTAAAAAAGTAATGCTTTCATTATATGCATAACAAGATTTATGCAGTAAAAGAAACCAAAAATACTGTTCCTACTTATCATTAATTCAAGTTTCTCTTCCTCACCCTTTTATTTTTTAATCTCACAACAAATTCCTATACTCAGAAAATTATGTTTCTGATGCAAAATTTCACTTCATGTAGATCACATTTCATAGATTAATAATTTTAAAGTAAATTTCTGCCATGTCAATGTGAACCAAAAAAGGTGGCTATTCATATATCAAAATAAAATGCAAAAGAGTTTTACTAATAAACAGAAAGAGACATTCCTTTAAAACAAAACACACACACACACACACACACATACACACACACACACACACACACACACACACACACACACACACACACAGAGTGAAAAAACGGCCCCAGATCACAGACAATCTTAATACCTGCTAGGATCTCCCGCAGAGGAAAGCTTTTTGCGGTCAAGTGTTCCCTGCTGGATCTCTTAATGTCAAACACCAGAGTGGCATCAGGAGAAATGCCATGACCTCGGTCAACCTGCAGACAAACAAGTTCACAGTTACCCAGGCTACAAAACGACAGTCTTGCGTTTTTCTTTTCATTAACTTCAGCATGCCATACAGGCCTGAACAACATCAATAACATATTTTTTGTTCACACAAAACTGGCTTATTCAGAGATGACATTGGGGGGAAAAGCTTTGGGGGCTGCGGAGGCCCCTAATGGGGTCCAGAGACAAGGTTCCTGGTGAGGGTAAGGAGGCTAGAGAGAGACAGAGGCAGAGAGGGGAGAAAGAGAGAGGAAGAGAGAGAGAGAGAGGAGAGAGAGAGAGAGAGAGAGAGAGAAGAGAGAGAGAAGAGAGAGAGAGAGGAGAGAAGAGAGGAGAGAGAGAGGAGAGAGAGAGAGAGAGAGAGAGAGAGAGAGAGAGAGAGATGTTTTTACCACACAGGAAGCCCTTTAAAAGGTTAAACAGCAACTAACAAGACAAAGATAGTTAGCTGGCTGGGGGGCAAAAACCAGTTAGTACACAACAAAGGCTAACCTCAAACTTGATGTCGAAGGTGGCTCCAGAGGGAGGTACAGACTTTGATTTGCCGATGACACGAGAGCCTGAGAATAAACTCACTCTACTGCCGGGTCTGTTGGAGGGGAAACAATTGTTTGTTAATAAGAATATCAACAATGATGAGAATGAGTAGGAGTAGGAGGAGGAGGAGGGTGATGATGATGATGATGATGATGATGATGATGATGATGATGATGATGTTCATAATACAAATAGATTTAAAACATAATGCAGAGAAATCTGACAAAGTGCTTCAAAAACAAATACAGATTTACATGCATACATACTCAAGTATTCATATATGTGTAGAGACTTATATGAATACACCCATATGTATTAAAACAAACACAAATACATGAATACACCTATATGTATATAAACAAGTAGAAATATATTTGCACATATGGCTGTACACATGCACACTAGTATGTGTGTGTACACATTTGAATGTATATATGCACATGCACACGCGTGCACACACACACACACACATCATAAATCACACACACCCACACACACAAATCACAAAAATGGAAAACAAGCATCTCTTGAAAACAAATGAACAAAGTCAAATCTTTCAGAAAAAACAAAGTATTACTCTTCTCAAGTTCTTAATGCCACAAGCACGAAATCTCTCTTTTCCCTCACATCTACTCTTCTCGGATCTGTAAAGGCAAGTCCTCTGCCTTCCATCCACAACCACTCTGAACTTCCTTCAATATTTTCTGCATTTTTTTCTGACAAAGTCCACAAAATTCACTCCAGTCTGGATCAGACTCCTTTCCAACCTGCACTTCCTGATCCCCTCTCCTTTTCTTTCATCCGACAAGTAAGACAGAAATCATGACAATTCCGAAAGGAATGACTATAAAATCATGTGACCTCAATCCCATAGCTGCTTCTCTTTTTGCACAGTGCTTACCACAACTTATACCCACTATCACAAAAATAGTAAACTCATCTCTTGTTTCAGGAAATGTTCCATCAGCTCTCAAAACTGCTATAGTCACACCTCCACTCAAAAAGCATGATCTTGAACCTAACATTCTGAAGAATTATAGACCTGTTTCCAACCTACCTTTCATATCTAAAGTCCTTGAAAAAAAAGTCCTAAAACAGATCAACAACCACCTTCTCTCCAACAATCTTCTTCCTGTGTTTCAGTTTGCCTATCGCATTAACCACAGCACTGAAACCACCCTAGTCCACACCTTACACGCTTCTATTCACTTCTGACTCAGGGGAAAATCCCCCTTGTCACTCTACTTAACTTATCTGCAGCCTTTGACACTATTGACCACTCTATTCTTCTCTCCCGTCTTCAAAAAATGTTTGGTGTTACTGGTTTAATTCATACCTTACTGACCAATTCCAGACAGTTGCAGTAAACAAGATTCAATCAATATCTGCCAAACTGGAATGTGGAGTCCCACAGGGATCAGTTCTGGGCTCTGTTCTTTACACTCTCTACACTGCTCCACTGTCACACATAATAAACCGTCATCAGATCAACCATCATTTCTATGCAGATGACTCTCAGATTCAAAGCAGTGTTACTCCTGAAAATCTGCCTTCTCTTTTGACAAATATGGCCTACTGCTTTCAAGATAATCTGAACTGGATGATACAGAACAAGTTACAGCTAAACGCAGATAAAACCGAAGCCATGCTTGTAGGGACCAAACACAAACTCTCTTCCATTACAACTTCAATAGAATTTAAAAATACATCAGTCCCTTTATCCACAGTTGTCAAGTATCTAGGGGTTGCTATCGACAACACACTATGCAAAAATTCATCACCCAGACCTGCCAGACGTGCTACTACCAATTACAGCGAATTAGTGCAATTCGAAAGTACCTGTCCACTGATGCAACATCCAAACATGTAGCCTCTCTCATTCTTTCATGTCTGGACTATTGCAATTCTGTTTTGGCTGGTCTGCCAGCATCATCTATCCACTCCCTTCAACATATACAAAACTCTGCAGCTCGACTTGTCCTCAGAAAGAAAAACATCTGAGTACATCACTCCTCTCTTGCGATCTCTCCACTGGCTGCCTGTGCCACAGATCAGTACCCTCTGTTACAAATGTCTCCACAAAACAGCACCCTCCTACCTCTGTGAATGTCTTGATCTGTACAGTCCTCGTTCCCTCCGCTCTGCTACAGACACCTTGTGCTTATGAACACCCAGATTCAACCAATCTGCTGTCGGCCGTCACTCTTTCTCTATTTCTTGTCCGGTGATCTGGAATGACCTCCCCTTCTTTCTTCACCAAAAGCCTTCTTATGACTCTTTTAAATCCAGCCTCAAGGCATACTTATTTCAAATCTAAGACTCTACCCTCCTGTTTCATCTCAGACCTGTCCCTCCCTTCAACAGCCAAAATCCTATCACCCTGCCAAAGAGTAGTGTGTGTGCGTGCGTGCGTGTGTGTGTGCGTGTGTACATTTCAATTTCTTTAATTTAAGCTATTAATTGTTATTAGTTGCATGACTGTGGGAATGCAAGCGCTTTGGTTTGTCTTTGCAAGATACAGCGCTATGTAAGTTCCATTTTTTATTATAATTATTATTACTATATACACATCACAGCACATACACACCACTGTACACACACACATACACACACACCACTGTACACACACACACCACTGTACACACACACACACCACCACCACCCATCACTGTGGCACAAATGAAAGGCTCTCACTGTTCCAGTCTGACTTTGCAGTAGATGTTTTCTCCCCCAGCATCCAGGCCTCGGGCCCTGTGCACGGTGCCTGTCACACCGTACAGCTTGTCAAACATCGAAACGTTGCTGTCTGAAAACAACAACACCACAACATTCACAACCATTTCTTCGAGAGGATTTGTAAATACTGTTCCCAACATTATAAGAAAAATTACACGATTTTATTGTTGCATTTATCGACAGGTCTTATCATCATCACCACTGTGGTTATCATCGGTTTTACTATCATTTATTTTAATGGTCATCTATTCATTTGTTTACTGCAACCAGTATGTCGTAATCACTGTCTTGGCCGAATGTAGCTATACAGATAGAATAAGTCTTACCTTACTATTTCTTGTTTGTACTCTTGTGAGTGTGCGCACGCGCATACACACACACACACACACACTATTTGTATAGTAAAAGGCTCATAACTTAATTTTTTCCTGACTGACTTCTAACTCTTTCCGTAACTTCAAACCATCCTCATACTGTCATTTTCATTCAGGCATACTGTTAGTCCTGTCTTGGGAATGAAGCTCACTGGGAACATAATAAAAGCTCTGGTTTTCCTACACTCTTAGGATGGACAGGTTCATTTTCACTCCAACATCAAAACTAGATACAAGATTTCTTTCCTTACAACTTTTAAAAAAAATCAATAACTTTGAACAGAAAAAGTCCATATCCGATTACAAATAAATAGTCATTAACAAATTGTTCACATATTACAAATAAATATCAATTGACAAATCTTTCACATCTTTAAACTATAAAATAAAAATCTGCAAAATTTGATAATCTGCAACATTGTCTTAAAAAAAAAACATTAAAAGTTTTAACGCACAACATTTTTTCAGTACTTCTGATTTCAATCAGCATACTATTGTTGAGATGTCTGTTAAACGATCCTCTCCAATTACAAGCTTTACAACACAATAATAAAGAAAGCTTTTCAGAGACTTCTGAACATATTCATACTTTTTTATATTCACCTGTATCAAAAGCATGTATGTTACTCTGTTTCGTTTGTTTGTTTTCTTTAATCTATAAAGAGAAACATTCTAATAAGGGTGTGATCAGTTACACATACAGATGCACACACACACACTCACACACCTTTGTCTATAGATATTAATTTTCATAATCTTTCAGACATCTTTCTATGCCACATTAACTATCTATAATCAGTCCATAATTGAATGTTCTACCAAAACTTGTTACATCGTTCCCACCTAGATCATGTTTCAAGTCTCAACATCAAACACTTTGGGGGGGTTTCTACACAATCCCCATCCTATAATTTCACTCTTTAAAAAAAATAATATTATGGAACTAACAACAAGAATTTAAAGGTGAGGCAAAGAACAAGAAAGAATTACTGATACAAGCTAAAGCAAATTTTGAATAACTCAAAGAATGTTGGAATTTCAGCGATACACAAACACGCACACACGCAGAAAGCCTGGTTGGTTGGAGTGGAATGGGATAGCTGATGGGCAGAGTGGGATAGCTGATGGACAGAGTGGGATCTGATGGGGTAGCTGATGGACAGAGTGGGATAGCTGATGGGCAGAGTGGATCTGATGGATAGCTGATGGACAGAGTGCGATCTGTGGATAGCTGATGGACAGGTGCGATAAAGGTGGATAGCTGATGAACAGAGGGGATAGCTGATGAACAGAATGGGGTGGCTGATGAACAAAGTGGGATAGCTGATACATGGGATAGCTGATGGACAGTGGGATAGCTGATGGACAGAGTGGGATAAGCTGATGGACAGAGTGGGATGCTGATGGACAGAGTGGGATAGCTGATGGACAAGTGGGGTGGCTGATGGACAGAGTGGGATGGCTGATGGACAGAGTGGGGTAGCTGATGGACAAGTGGGTGGCTGATGGGCAGAGTGGGATAGCGATGGACAGAGTGGATAGCTTGATGGACAGAGTGGGATAGCTGATGGACAGAGTGGGATCTGATGGGATAGCTGATGGACAGAGTGGTTCTGATGGACAGATGGGATCTGATGGATAGCTGAGAACAGAATAGGATAGCTGATGAACAGAGTGGGATCTGATGGGATAGCTGATGGACCCGAGTGGGTTCTGATGGACAGAGTGGGGAATCTGATAGGATAGCTGATGAACAGAATGGGATAGCTGATAAAAAGAGTGGGATCTGATAGGATAGCTGATGGACAGAGTGGGGGTGGCTGATGGACAGAGTGGGGCCTGATAGATAGCTGATGACAGAGTGGGATGCTGATGGACAGAGTGGGATAGCTGATAGAGAGTAGGATCTGATGGGATTTGCTGATGGACAGAGTGGGATCGATGGACAGAGTGGGATAGCTGATGACAGAGTGGATCTGATGGGATAGCTGAGGACAGAGTGGGATAACTGATGGACAGAGTGGGATCTGATGGGATAGCTGATGAACAGAGTGGGATCTGATGGACAGAGTGGGATTGTGGACAGAGTGGGATCTGGTGGGATAGCTGATGGACAGAGTGGGATCTGATGGGTAGCTGATGGACAGAGTGGGATAGATGGGATAGCTGATGGACAGAGTGGGACCTGATGGACAGAGTGGGATCTGATGGGGTAGCCGATGGACAGAGTGGGATATAATGGTAAAGCTGATGGACAGAGTGGAATCTGATGGACAGAGTGGGATATGAGGGATAGCTGATGGACAGAGTGCGATCTGATGGGATAGCTGATGGACAAGTGCGATCTGATGGGGTAGCGATGGACAGAGTGGAAAATGATGGGATAGCTGATGGACAGAGTGGAAATCTGATGGGATAGCTGATGGACAGAGTTGGAATCTGATGGGATAGCCGATGGACAGAGTGGGAAACTGATGGACAGAGTAGGATCTGTTTGGGATAGCTGATAATAATGTATGGTATTTATATAGCGCTGAATCTTGTAAAGCAAACAAATTGAAGCGCTGATGGACAGAGTGAGATCTGATGGATAGTTTGGTGGTTGGAGCATTGCACATTGTGCTTGCAATCTGATAAAGGGTTAAAACCTGTTCAGCCTTTTGGAAGAGTAGGCTATTTTGCCTGTGGAATGGGTAACAAAATTTACAAAACCGAATGCCATGAATGCTGCTGTAAAAAAGCCCCAGATTTTTCTTATTTTTCCAAGATACAGCGCTATGTAAGTTCCATTTTTTATTATAATTATTATTACTATATACACATCACAGCACATACACACCACTGTACACACACACATACACACACACCACTGTACACACACACACCACTGTACACACACACACACCACCACCACCCATCACTGTGGCACAAATGAAAGGCTCTCACTGTTCCAGTCTGACTTTGCAGTAGATGTTTTCTCCCCCAGCATCCAGGCCTCGGGCCCTGTGCACGGTGCCTGTCACACCGTACAGCTTGTCGAACATCGAAACGTTGCTGTCTGAAAACAACAACACCACAACATTCACAACCATTTCTTCGAGAGGATTTGTAAATACTGTTCCCAACATTATAAGAAAAATTACACGATTTTATTGTTGCATTTATCGACAGGTCTTATCATCATCACCACTGTGGTTATCATCGGTTTTACTATCATTTATTTTAATGGTCATCTATTCATTTGTTTACTGCAACTAGTATGTCGTAAACATTGTCTTGGCCGAATGTAGCTATACAGATAGATTAAGTGTTACCTTACTCTTTCTTGTTTGTACTCTTGTGTGTGTGCACACGCACGCACACGCGCACACGAAAATGCACACACACACTGTATGTACAGTAAAAGGCTCATGACTTAATGTTTTCCTGACTGACTTCTGGCTCTTTCCGTAACTTCAAGCCATGCTTATACTGTCATTTTCATTCAGTCAAACTGTTAGTCCTGTCTTGGGAATGAAGTTCACTGGGAACATAATAAAAGCTCTGGTTTTCTTACACTCTTAGGATGAATAGGTTCTTTTTTCACTCCAACATCAAAACTAGATAAAAGATTTTTTTCCTTACAACTTTTTAAAAAAATCAACAACTTTGAACAGAAAAGCTCCATATCCAATTACAAATAAATAGTCATTAACAAACTGTTCACATATTACAAATTAATATTCAATGAAAAATCTTTCACATCTTTAAACTATAAAATAAAAATCTGCAAAATTTGATAATCTGCAACATTATCTTCCAAAAAAACATCAAAGTTTTAATGCACAATATTTTTTCACTACTTCTGAGTTCAATCAGCATACTATTGTTGAGATGTATGTTATATGATCCTCTCCAATTACAAGCTTTACAAACCAACGGTCTATATTAGTAGTTATTACACAATAATAAAGAAAGCTTTTCAGAGACTTCTGAACATATTCATACTTTTTGATATTCACCTGTATCAAAAGCTTATATGTTAATCTGTTTAATTTGTTTTCTTTAATCTATAATCTTTAATCTAACGGTGTGAGTCAGTTACACATACAGATGCACACACACACACACACACACACACTCACACCTTTGTCTATAGATATTAATTTTCATAATCTGTCAGACACCTTTCTATGCCACATAAACTATCTATAATCAGTCCATAATTGAATGTTCTACCAAAACTTGTTACATCGTTCCCACCTAGATCATGTTTCAAGTCTCAACATCAAACACTTTGGGGGGTTTTCTACACAATCCCCATCCTATAATTTCACTCTTTAAAAAAAATAATATTATGGAACTTACAACAAGAATTTAAAGGTGAAGCAAAGAACAAGAAAGAATTACTGATACAAGTTCAAAGCAATTCTGAATTAAGTCAAAGAATGTTGGAATTTCAGCGATACACATACACGCACACACGCAGAAAGCCTGGTGGTTGGAGTGGAATGGGATAGCTGATGGACAGAGTGGGATAGCTGATGGACAGAGTGGGATCTGATGGGATAGCTGATGGACAGAGTGGGATAGCTGATGGACAGAGTGGGATCTGATGGGATAGCTGATGGACAGAGTGCGATCTGATGGGATAGCTGATGGACAGAGTGCGATATGGTGGGATAGCTGATGAACAGAGTGGGATAGCTGATGAACAGAATGGGGTGGCTGATGAACAAAGTGGGATAGCTGATGGACAGTGGGATAGCTGATGGACAGTGGGATAGCTGATGGACAGAGTGGGATAGCTGATGGACAGAGTGGGATAGCTGATGGACAGAGTGGGATAGCTGATGGACAGAGTGGGGTGGCTGATGGACAGAGTGGGATGGCTGATGGACAGAGTGGGGTAGCTGATGGACAGAGTGGGGTGGCTGATGGACAGAGTGGGATAGCTGATGGACAGAGTGGGATAGCTGATGGACAGAGTGGGATAGCTGATGGACAGAGTGGGATCTGATGGGATAGCTGATGGACAGAGTGGGTTCTGATGGACAGAGTGGGATCTGATGGGATAGCTGATGAACAGAATAGGATAGCTGATGAACAGAGTGGGATCTGATGGGATAGCTGATGGACAGAGTGGGTTCTGATGGACAGAGTGGGATCTGATAGGATAGCTGATGAACAGAATGGGATAGCTGATGAACAGAGTGGGATCTGATAGGATAGCTGATGGACAGAGTGGGATGGCTGATGGACAGAGTGGGGCCTGATAGGATAGCTGATGTACAGAGTGGGATGGCTGATGGACAGAGTGGGATAGCTGATAGAGAGTAGGATCTGATGGGATAGCTGATGGACAGAGTGGGATCTGATGGACAGAGTGGGATAGCTGATGGACAGAGTGGGATCTGATGGGATAGCTGATGGACAGAGTGGGATAACTGATGGACAGAGTGGGATCTGATGGGATAGCTGATGAACAGAGTGGGATCTGATGGACAGAGTGGGATCTGGTGGACAGAGTGGGATCTGGTGGGATAGCTGATGGACAGAGTGGGATCTGATGGGATAGCTGATGGACAGAGTGGGATATGATGGGATAGCTGATGGACAGAGTGGGACCTGATGGACAGAGTGGGATCTGATGGGATAGCCGATGGACAGAGTGGGATATAATGGTATAGCTGATGGACAGAGTGGAATCTGATGGACAGAGTGGGATATGATGGGATAGCTGATGGACAGAGTGCGATCTGATGGGATAGCTGATGGACAGAGTGCGATCTGATGGGATAGCTGATGGACAGAGTGGAATATGATGGGATAGCTGATGGACAGAGTGGAATCTGATGGGATAGCTGATGGACAGAGTGGAATCTGATGGGATAGCCGATGGACAGAGTGGGATCTGATGGACAGAGTAGGATCTGATGGGATAGCTGATAATAATGTATGGTATTTATATAGCGCTGAATCTTGTAAAGCAAACAAATTGAAGCGCTGATGGACAGAGTGAGATCTGATGGGATAGTTTGGTGGTTGGAGCATTGCACATTGTGCTTGCAATCTGATAAAGGGTTAAAACCTGTTCAGCCTTTCGGAAGAGTAGGCTATTATGCCTGTGGGAATGGGTAACAAAATTTACAAAACCGAATGCACATGAATGCTAGCTGTAAAAAAGCACACGAGTACTTATTCCATTATTTCTCGAAATGAAAGAATGAATGAATAAAGACCTAAATAAATGGGTAAACAAATAAATAAAAGAATAAGTGAAATAAGAATGAATAAAGCACACACAGATTTTCATTTTTAAGCTTCATTTAAGGCCATAGAGCTAGACAACAACAAAAAGTTAATAAAACACCCAAAAAACCCTTGGAACAGAACTGATCAACAAAAATAAACTAGTTGGACACAATGCTCTGCAAAACAGAGCCTCTAAACACTTTATTTTCTGTCAACAGCAGACTACTGTACAATACAACTGCTGTATGCTCCTTCTGAAGGCATGTCCATATCATTTCTATGATTACATACAACTTTAACATAATAACACAAAACACAGACCAACCTCACTTTCACACTTGTAATTTCGTGGGGAAATTATGTAAAAAATACCAAAGAAATTTAATATATCTTTCATCTATCCATTTGATACAAGCATCTACAAAAAGAGACGGATCTTTAACTAAGATATTATCATATACACGCAAATACATACAGAAGAGGAAGAGATCGTGAGAAGGAAAATATAGGCAAGAAAAAGAGACCATAAAGCGAGAGTGAAAAGAGAAGAAGAGGAAGGAAAGGACAGAAATAACATAGAGATTACAGATTAGAGCTGTAGAGATACAGGGCGACTGAATGAACAGACGGTTAGACAGAAGACAGACACAAAGCCAAACACACAGACATACGAGAGCGTGGGAGCGTGTGTTATGTGAATTGTCAGTACTCTTTTATTACCTTTCCTCTACACAACAACGATGAAACGGTCATCACAAGAACAATCATTTCAGTAACAACAACCATCACACACACACATTCATGCACCAGAAAGCATTTTCCAACCTCATACAACTCGGTGTCTAGTCTGCTGTCACGTTCGCAATATTCAGAGCCTATAAAACTCTCTCTTTCTTCTC
This sequence comes from Rapana venosa, assembly GCA_028751875.1. Classification (NCBI taxonomy): domain Eukaryota; kingdom Metazoa; phylum Mollusca; class Gastropoda; order Neogastropoda; family Muricidae; genus Rapana; species Rapana venosa. The sequence continues at coordinate 55,251,746 of CM054138.1, forward strand.
TGTGTTTCCTTACTGAATGGGATGTGTATGCCTGGTCCTCTAAGCTTGTAACGCTGTAGAAGTTCTGCCTGGTGGCCTCAGTCGGTTGTGCGACACTACCGCGAGCGACATTACCACGAGTAACACTACCGCGTGTAACACTAACGCGAATGTAACCCTACCGCGAGTATCACTTCCGCGAGTGACACTACCGCATGTGCAACACTAACGTGAGTGTAACCCTACCGCGAGTAACACTTCCGCAAGTAACACTTCCGCGCGTGCAGCGTTGTCGCACGTTTAACACTACCGCGTGTAAGACTACTGCGTGTAACACTTCCGCGCGTGCAGCATTGTCACGCACTTTGTTTCAAACAGGTGCTGGTCACTACCGTAAAGAGAGAGTGGGAGTTCACTCAAGTGAGTTTGAGCGGCCACAAGAGAGAGTGGAAGTTCTTTTGGTTAGCACAACAAGCGTTGAGTTAGTGTTCAAGGACAGTGTTCTTCTGTCGAACACGCACTTTGCTTCAAACGTTGGCCATGGAGGTAATAAAGTCTCATTACTCCAATGACAAGATCCTCTACAACTGGTATATTTACCGTCGAGACTGTATAAATAAAACAACGGTCAACTGGCGCTGCGTACAGGACACATGTAAAGGGAGAATCAGCACACCGCTTGACTACCGCAATGGTGTGGTCCCCAATGTAAAATATGACCACAACCACCCTGCCAACCCAGCTGACGTCCAGAAGCAGAAAAGTGTTGCTGAGATGAAAGAAAGAGCCGCTGCTACCGATGCACCACCTCGAAGGTTAATTGGTGAAATGATGGCAAATTTGACTGATGAGACGCTGACCAATTTGCCACAGAGATCATCACTCAGGCGAACAATTCAGAGAAAACGGAAAAGAGATGATGCCTTTCCCCCTCTGCCACGAAATTTGGAAGACATCGAAATTCCGGAACAATTCAGAGACGTTCTAGTTGGAGGCACTCAAGTTAGGTTTCTATTGCATGATACAGGTGACGCTGATAATGATGCTGAAGAAGAAGAAAACCAGTTGAAACGCATTATTCTCTTCGGAACCGACGAAATGTTGCGGTTTATGACTGCAAACTCTAACTGGATGGCCGACGGCACGTTCAAAGTAGCACCACAACTGTTCTTTCAGCTGTACACCATTCATGTCATTAAAGGCAACCATGTCTTCCCATGCTTGTATGCTCTTCTGGCAGGAAAGAACAGACGGACAAATGATGAAATGTGGCGCCTTATCAAAATGTACGCACCAAATCTGAACCCACGGTTTTGCATCCTTGATTTTGAATTGACAGCCAAAGCCGCAATCATCGCGGCGTTTCCAGACATCGAGGTGAGAGGATGCTTCTTCCACTTATGCCAGTCAATCTGGAGAAAGATACAGGATCTTGGGTTACGACTCACCTATACCGACGACGAAGACAACCGGCTGTACTGCCGCATGCTTGCATCATTGGCATTTTTATCACCAGAGAAGATCACAGGGCATTTCGAGAAACTGCAGGAAGACATGAGTGAAAGAGACATGGACCCACGCTTGGGTGAACTCTATGACTACTTTGAGGACAATTATGTTGGAAGATTCCGCCGTGGGAGAAGACGGGACCCAAATCCCACGCGGGCCCCTCCACGTTTTTCTCTCCAGTTTTTGGTCAGTTCGAGACAGGAACCAAGTCGATCTCCCGCGTACAAATAATAAACTGGAAGGCTGGCACAGGGGCTTGCAATCCATGTTTGACGGCCTGAATCCATCCATCTGGAAATTCATCGCCGGAATCCAAAAGGAACAAAGTCTGCAGCACGGTGTTAAAATTCAAATGGAAGGAGGTCACCCTGGCCCAATGTCAAAGAAACATTTCTCGGCCATCAATAAATGACTCCAGACACTCATCCAGTCGTACGAACAGGCTGAAGACAACGAGGACAGGGATGGTGATGAAGAAGGTCAGGTTCCTTTCTTACGGTCAGTGGCCAGAAACATTGAATTCAATGTGTGTTGAACCAATCGTGACATTTGACAACAGCCATATTGTTGTAGGAATAAGACGATCAAAGGGAAAATATTGTGTGCACCTGTTTGTTTTGTTTTGCTTTATTTACATTTGTGATCCAAGGAGCGAAAGAGAGAGAGAGGGATACTATGTGCTCAGTTTTATATTTTTCTTTAATTTAGTATTTCAAACATTCTATGCATTCTGCGCGTGCGGGAGCGCGCGAGTGTGTGTGTGTGTGTGTGTGTGTGTGTGTATAAATTTCAAACAATCTATGCATTCTGCGTGTGTGTGTGTGTTATGTTTTATAAATAAAAAATCATCAAACAGTCTATGCATTCTCTGTGTGTCCGTGTGTGTTTATGTCATTCAGTATTGCTTTTACTACCAGATATACTATGTGCTCAATGTCATTGCTTTTTATTCAGTATTGCTTTTGGTACAAATATACTAAACACTTGATAAGGAGAGAGGGAAAGAGAGGGAGACAAAACGTGCGACAACGCTGCACGCGCGGAAGTGTTACTCGCGGAGGTGTTACTCGCGGAAGGGTTACATTCGCGTTAGTGTTACACACGTGGAAATTTTACTCGCAGAAGTGTCACTCACGGTAGTGTTATACTCGCGTTAGTGTTACACGCGGCAGTGTTACACGCGGTAGTGACGCTCGCGGTAGTGACCCGCACCCGCCTCAGTCAACACATTGCAACTTCAGAGCAGCTCTTTCTTTTTGTGCATTATGCATACATGGAATGTTCATGTTTCCATAACCCACTGGGCATTGACATGAATTTCGAGGTCTTTATATATTTTGATCTTCCGCATGTGTATTTATACACAGAGGAAATGAAGGCACTGGCAGGTTTGCGACTGAAATTGACCTGGGAAATAACAGAAATCCCCCACCTTTGTTCACCAAATGCTGCTGCCAAGATTCAAACCCACGACTTCGTTAACTAATAGGATTGAAGTCAAACAGTCTTAACCACTTGACCACAATGTCCATCATTCAGATCTATGATAATTATAATTATGACAATTATCATTACAATGAAGAATGATAAATGCATTTGCAACACAAACAACACAAACACACAAATGAGCAGTGTGTATACCAGCATGAACACAGGTACACATGCAACATAGAATGGGAGTTTCTTTCAAGAGATGGGTCCAAAACGAAACAAAAACAACCATACCTAACTAACACAACATAACCAAGACAAACATTTCATACAACACTTACTTATCTTTTCATTCACCACAAACAAACAATGACAACAATGACAACAGCATCATGCTCTTGTAACAATGATGAGAGTAGCATGCACACCATGATTTCACTTGACCTGGGCAAGATAAGCGAGAGAAAGACGATATATATTTCTCATAATATCTGACAGCAAGATTATATATCTCTCATAGTATCAGCCAGAAAGATGAGATATTTCCCACATCTGACCGAAAGACAATACATTTCCATATTTCTCATAATATCTGACAGCAAGATTATATATCTCCCATAGTATATGCCAGAAAGATGAGATATTTCCTTTAATATCTGACAGAAAGAGGATACATTTCCCATTACATTTGACAAAAAGATGAAATACTCCCACAAGATTTGCCAAGATTATATTAATTTGGATAATATCTGACAGAACACTGAGATATTCCCATAACATTTGCCAAGACTATACATTTCCCATAATATCTGACAGATAGATTATATATTTCCATAACATTTGACGAAAAGATATATATTTGCCATAATATCTAACAAAGAGATGAAATAATTCCCAAAATATCTGACAGAAAGACTGCCTATTTTCCATATCTGTCATAAAGAGAGAGATGCAGGTAACCAGTTACAACTTTTTCATCATTATAAAAAAAAAATTGTTTTCATCAAAGATTCAAAAAAAAAAATTTAGAAGAAAACAACTAACCAGTGTATCTTTGTGCTTTATGCTCAGGGATCCTTCAAAAAGGATACAATGGAGATCACAAAGTTTGTACTCAGCCCAAAGGCCAGTCTTAGCAAGGTAACAAAAAAATAACCCAAACACTGCCAGACACTTAAATACTGACACAGGCAATACAGGCTGAAGAAAAACAGCCTTCACTTGGATCTCAAAAGAGATACTACTCCCCTATCATGTATACATCTAAAAATATGTATCCACTCAACAACTATAACATTCCAAATCAACATTACTCAAATCTTTTTCTAATACGCTGTATTTCAAACTTGTACGACAAATGCCAAAGAAGATAAGCATTTTTTGAAAAACATAAAGATAAATTAAAAAATCATGTCACTTCCAACCCTGTTCCTTGTGAAACCTACGGTTAGCAATTGAGATGGTGCAACAACCTGCTCCACAGAGACTAAGAATAAAACTGAGAGAGGTTAGAGCAGTAGAAAACCAAGAGTGTATTCTTTGTAAAGAAAAGTTGCTACCATTCCTAAAAAAAAATATTAATATACTATTCATAGAGTTATAGATATAATTCCTAAAACATAGATAACTAAATATAATTCACAGAATTATTGATAAAATTCTTAAAACATAAATACGAATTATCATTTATAGAATCATAGGTACAATTCCTAAAACATAACTAAGTAACTGATATAGGTGAGAAAATTTCTAAGAATATCTGGGTGACACAAGCAGTTTAAATTCATTACAGAATAGTTAACAGATAAGCTGAAACACAAGACATGTACAAAATGCATTCAACATGCTATCATTGTTCAACATTCTTTTTTCATTGAAAATTTAACAATATCCTCTCAAAATCTGTAGCTGTAGTTTTGAAACTTAAACAAATCTGCTTAATTCTGAACAACTTTACAAAAGCACCTGAACATAAATGAACCAGTATGTCACACAAAATATTTCTCTAAATGGCTACATTCCCTGAATAACAAATGGCTACATTCCCTGAATAACAAATGGCTACATTCCCTGAATAACAAATGGCTACAGACCCAGAATAACAAATGGCTACAGATCCTGAATGACAAATAACTACAGACCTTGAATAACAAATGGCTACAGATCCTGAATGACAAATGGCTACAATCCTTGAATAACAAATGACTACAGATCCTGAATAACAAATGGCTACATTCCCTGAATAGCAAATTGCTACATTCCCTGAATAACAAATGGCTACATTCCCTGAATAACAAATGGCTACAAACCTTGACCTTGAATAACAAATGACTACAGACCTTGAATAACAAATGGCTACAGACCTTGAATAAAAAATGACTACAGACCTTGAATAAAAAAAAAATGGCTACAGATGCTATTTGAAAATGTTTTCTGACACTTGAGATTGGTTTTCCAACAACAGAAGTAAACTTTCTGCTGACAGAAAATAATATGCTCTGGTCCTGACTGGGCTGCTTAGGTCGCCATTAACCTACCTCAATTATTCGATTATTTTCCTCAGAGAACATTTCTATTATTTGGAAACAGAATAAATGTTATCAAAGAAACCTTCGACTGCTTAGGAACGGGTTTGTTTTGTCTAATGTGCATGTCAGTTTTAGAGCAAAAATGTGTGTGTGTGTGTGTGTGTGTGTGTGTGTGTGTGTGTGTGTGTGTGTGTGTGGGTGTGTGTGGTGTGTGGGTGTGTGTGTGTGTGTGTGTGTGTGTGTGTGTGTGTGTGTGTGTGTGTGTGTGTGTGTGTGTGTGTGTGTAGGTGGGTGGGTGTGTGTGTGCGTGCGTGCTTGCGTGGTGAGTGTGTTTTGCAAGCATACACACAAGCACATGTATATAAAAAAAAGGAAAATTGTGTATAAATCAAATGACCCATCATCCAAATTTCTGTTTATAATGAGACCAAAAAATAGCTTGGGTAGGGGGAAGCTATTACAACATATACAATCAAAATTCTGACCTGCAACAAAAACAAAGTATAAAAAAAAATCCACTGCAGTAAAGCGTAATACTTTCATCCCAAATTCTTTAAAGAAAAAAACAAATACACATTAAAAAAACCCACCTGTTCCAATACCCACAAATCAAATAATAATCTAAAAGATAAGGTGCAAAACACTGTAAATAATATCACTCCTATAATAAGATAAATAAAGAAATAAACATTTCTTGTTATCATCCCTTTACAAACTGACCACACAAAAAACCAAACCTGACCAATGCTAAAAAGAAACAAACAGGGACAGAGGGAGACATGAGCAGACGTGTGCTTAATTCAAAACCTGGAGTACGAATCAAGAAAAACCACGCAAGCCAGGGCAAAACGACTACACAGCATCATAATACACGATAACACGAGCACAGCATTTTTTGTTTGTTTGTCTGTCTCGTTCCAAGAGCTGAAACCATGCCAGAGGTTCATCATACAGGCTTACCAACTGTTTCTGCCGTTGTGTTCAGCTTATCACTGTCTGGTTTTTCATCTGAAGGTTAGTAAACAGAAGCAAGTGACAAGCCAGAAACCAAAATAAATCATTACTTCAGTATGGTTGGTGTGAAAAAAAACAAAATTAAAACAAACAGCAACCAACAGAACAAATTTTTTTTTTCATGAAGTCACCATCACAGAGTGACAATGCCAAACACCCCCAATACTCAGTTCATTATTATTAAATAATCAAGAACGTGGGCCAAAGAAACAATGAATTAATCAAATGGCATGACAAAGCCAACCAAAAACAAACCACATTAATAAAACCGTTATATAAAAAACCAAAAAAAAGTACAAAAATAGAAGTGGTAAAAAAAAAAAGGAACACTCAAGACCAAGCAGAGACCCGACACGTGTACACAGCACTTAACCATACACTCTTTTTACATACTCAATATGGATTAGCCACACGTGTAGTATTGGGTTCTACTCATCATACATATCATCCCGGCACACTCGCATGCATACATGTTCACACACACACATACAAACATACCCACACATACACACACACACATCTCGTTACCAAAGTCGTGTACATGTAAATACTTGCTGTCCTGATTCTGTTTGAAAATAAAAACAGCCAGAGCTAATCAGATTTTCCTTAAATTGAAGACGCTTACTCCCGTTAAAATATTGAATGGCACTATATTTTCTTTCATTCAGTTTAACTATCTAATTTAATATGATAATATCAATTTAAATAATAACAATAAAATGTATGGAATTTATATTTATCAGTTTAAACAGGGGAAAATAATGTAAAAAATGATTAATGATATTTACTACAGAATAAATGCTAACCTAAAAAACGCTCCAAAGTATTGACATTGCAGTCTAAATTTAAGGTATCACATATACTTTTTTTTAATTTAAAAAAGCAATTAAAATACCTAAAATGTTTTCCCATTAGAAATAGGCAAATTTATAAATAAGTAAGAAATACTTTTTGGTAATGGTAGTAAAAAAAACATAATTTTTTGAAGCAATCATTAATGTTATTTAGTAATGTAGTAACATGGAAAACAGGATAAACATGAAACACGGCGTGGGGTTTCTCGTTCACAAAGACACCGTGAACACCGTCATGAGCTGTCAGCCTGTGTCCAGCAGACTTATTACCATCCGCCTGAGAGCAACCCCCTTTAACATAACTATAGTACAGGCATACGCCCCTACATCAGACTGCACAGATGAAGCCGTAGAAGAATTTTATGACCAGCTACAAGAGGTTCTGAATCAAACACCCAAGAAAGACATCCTCATTGTGCAAGGCGACTGGAACGCCAAGGTAGGAGAAGATGCATGGAAAGACTGGAGGGCGTTTGTGGGCCACATTGTAATAACCAATCAAATGAAAGAGGCTTGAGACTCCTGGAGTTTGCCAGTAACAACCACCTCCAGCTAGTGAATACACTTGGCCCACACAAGAAATCCAGAAAATGGACATGGCATAGCCCAAATGGAGAACAACCACAACCAAATAGATTACATCATGGTAAAAGACGGTTTTCAGTCTAGCGTTAACATCGCACAGACACGAAGTTTTCCAGGAGCAGACATAGGGAGTGATCATGATCTTGTGATGATGACTTTCCGACTACGTCTAAAGAAAATCCACAAGCGGAACATCAGGATCAAATTTGACCTCGAGAAGCTGAAGGACCCAGAGGTATTAGAAATTTTTCAAGCAAGGATAGGTGGAACGTTTGCAGCACTCACTGTGATAGACTCAGACATAGATACACTGACGAATAGCTTCAATACAGCGGTGACTGAAACAGCAAACGAACTTCTTGGCAAACGCCGACCAGTCAAAAAACCATGGGTCGCACCTAACATCCTACAACTATGCGACAAGCGTAGAGAGCTGAAGAAAAAGAAAAATGAAACAAAAGAAAGAGCAGAAACAATATAGGGCATCAACAAAAGAATCAGAAGTCCATGACGGAGGCAAAAGAGAATTGGATCGGTGAACAGTGCCAAGACATTGAAGAGAACATCAAGAAAAACGATAGCAAGAAAGCATATCAGCTGGTGAAAGACCTGACTAGCACAAAACAGAGAAAAGGTTTAACAATCCAAGACAAAAATGGGAAGTGTCTCACTGACGACCAGGATATTCTGAACAGATGGACAGAATACTGCTCGACCTGTATAAACTATAGAACCGCAGGAGATCCAGAAGTCCTTAATGTACCCGAAAGCAAAGAACAGACAGTCACCCTATCCTCCGAGAAGAAGGGGAAACAGCAGTCAGATCGCTGAAAAAGGGAAGTCAGCAGGGCTGACAACTTTCCCAGCTGATTGGTCCAAGCTGGAGGGGAAGCCATGATCAGCGCCCTACTAAAATCTGCAACAAGATCGGGCAGACAGAAAAGGCCAACACCATGGACCAGTCACTCATCATCACCCCCCCAAGAAAGGAAATCTACAACAATGCCAAAATTTTACCGCACAATCAGCCTCATATGTCACCCAAGCAAGGTCATCTGCAGATAAAAATTGAATAGACTGAAGCCACAAGCAGAGACCACATTGCTGAGGAACAAGCAGGTTTCAGAGCAGGGCGCAGCACAACAAACAGATATTCAACCTCAGAATACTATTTTGAGCGGTACCTTCAACAATCAACAAACCTTTACCACGTATTTATCGATTTAAGAAGGCATTTGACAGGGTGTGCATGCAGCTTGTGGCAACCATGAATTTGTACGCATCAATGCAAACCTGATCAGAGTCATCAAACAGCTGTACAGCGAGGCCACCATTCAGTGTACTACAACAAACAACATTGGAGAATGGTTTCGAACAACAGTTGGAGTAAGGCAGGGCTGTCTACTCTCACCCACTCTTTCAAAAATCTTCCTTGAGAGAATCATGGCTGATGCACTGGAACATCATGAAGGATCAGTCAGCATTGGTGGCAGAATGATCACAAACCTCCGCTTCGCAGATGACATTGATGGAAAGCAGGATCAGAAAAAGAGCTTGCCACCTAACAGAACACTTGGAAAAGGGCCTCCAAAACATACGGCATGGAAATCATGCAGAGAAGACCAAACTGATGACTATAACACCAACGGCATTAGCACTGATATCAGGTTTTTAAAGACCAAAGCTGAAACAGTTCAAAAACTTCAAGTACCTGGGAGCCATTGTACCGACCAGGGGTCCAAGCCAGAAGTAGTATTCAGGACGCACAACAATAACAGCTTTGTCAAAACTAAAAACCATCCTGGAAGACAAGAATATCTCACTTTTCTCCAAGATCAGACTAATGCGCTCCCTTGTCAAATCCATATTTCTGTATGCCTGTGAATCATGGACCCTGACTGCAGATTTGGAGAGAAGAGTACAGGCAGTGGAGATGAGATGCTTTCGGAGACTCCTTGGCATCTCCTACAAAGACCACATAAGCAACGAAAGCGTGCATAACAGAATCCAGCAAACCATTGGACCCTATGAGAACTTTCTAACGATCGTGAAAAAGCGTAAACTTAAGTGGTATGGGCATGTCACAAGATCCCAAGGAATTACAAAGACAGTTTTGCAAGGCACTGTCTAAGGAGGAAGAAGAAGAGGCAGACCAAGGAAGAGCTGGGAGGATAACATCAGTGAATGGACAGGCCTAGAACTCAACAAAACCCTGAGAAAGGCAGAACAGAGAGAGGAATGGAGGGAACTGGTTGCTGAGTCTTTGAGGGTGCCCCCACGGTCGTCAGACTACGGGACAGATAGATAGGTAAGAAAAATCATACACTTTTTTTGTTCTGAAGCTGTTCCGCTTACACTGTTTTACACCAAAGCAAAAAATCAAAAGAGAAGAAGAGAAACAAGCTGTTGGTTGTTTTCAATCAATTTGTCGCAGAAAGCAGTTTTAAAACCACACATGAAACTTTTAAGCTTTAAAATCAAAGACCAAATACCTAAAGAGCCGTATCAATAAATGTATCACTTTTGTTGTACAATGTCTGTACATCCAGTTTTGCTTCCTAAATCAAGGTACAAAATTATGTTATAATCATTACAGGATACACAACAGAGGAAAAATAGCAAATTAATTACAACGGCACGTAGAAAAGGTCCACACAGTCACCTTTTCGGCACACAGACTCTGTCTGCTGCATCTAACGAGTATAAGACAGAACAAGACAGACTGGCTAGCTATGAAACATGAAACATAAAGCACAAAGACAGATGTGCCATGTGTAAAAAAATATATACAAGACAATCTATATATACAAGACAATCTATGCCAGTACTCATGTGTTACAAAACCAGGAATTTCAACTAAAACAATCATTTGGCACCTATAACAGGAGAACAAAAACAAAACAACAAAAGAACACACAGAATTGTCACCAAAGAAATGAACTCAGGATGCATCAGAAACAAAACTTCTTCAACATAAGCTCAGAGAGGCACTTTTGGGTGAACCCAAACACATGTTTAAACCAATATCTAGCACAACATTCTTTTCATTTATACATTGCTCACAGTGAACAGAATCACTCTTCTTAGCACCGGGGTTCTACTACTCCTGCATAAGCATTATGTTAATTTGTTGTTGGGTTTTTTTTACAATTATTTTTGTTTAAAACAGACATAGAACTTTTGCAAGGAATATCAACAAATGTGGCTCATAACTTTGGTCCTTTTTTTTTTTTTTTTTTTACAGATAACCTTGCACTTTTACATCTGATTTTTTAGGATCATTATTGTAAGGTTAAGGCATACTGATCAAATCAAGCATCAAGCAACCTATAGTCTGTGTTTAAAGTGACTTTAGGACTACCACATTTGCTGTTTTTGCAATGATTGATTTTGCTTTTCCTTGGGGAGAATTGAAAACTTTTAAATCTTTTCTTAAACACACACAGCTGAAGAGGAGCCATGACTATTGCTTAGCCACAAATCAGGCAGAAGAATAAGAGGCATTAACTTCCATGTTTCTGAAGAAGCAGCTCTACATTTCTTTCCCTTTGCTGTGACTTGAACACTGATGCTTTCATCATACCCAGTCTTGACATTCATTAAGAAATGTAGCATGTATGCTTTAGGAGAGGTTTTGTTCAGGAAGACTGTACACTCTTATTTTAAATCAACACTACATTTGCCGTGGATAATCATTTCTGTGCCTTTTTTTTTCTTTCTTTCTCAACTGTCTGGAAAACGTGGAAATAGCATTTTGTTGGGGGGGAGGGGGGTGCAAGAAAGCTGTGTGTGTGTGTGTGTGTGTGTGTGTGTGTGTGTGTGTGTGTGTGTGTGTGTGTGTGTGTGTGAGTGTGTGTGTGTGTGTGTGTGTGTGTGTGTGTGAGTGAGTGAGTGAGTGAGTGAGTGAGTGAGTGAGTGAGTAAGAGACAGGGAGAGAGAGAGAGAGACTGAGAGGGAGGGAGAGAGAGTGAGTGAGTGAGTGTGTGTGTGTGTGTGTGTGTGTGTGTGTGTGTGTGTGTGTGTGTGTGTGTGTGTGTGTGTGTGTGTGTTGTTTGTGTAGGTTGTGTGTGTGTGTGTGTTGTTTGTGTAGGTTGTGTGTGTGTGCATGTGTGTGTGTGTGTGTGTGTGTGTGTGTGTATGCGTGCGCGCGCGCACACGCGTGCGTGCGTGCGTGCGTGTGTAAGTGTGTGTATGTGTGAGTGTGTGTGTGTAAGTGTGTGTGTGTGACATTGGTAGTTACACTGTTAATCAGGCTTATTCATCCTTTTCTTTTTTTATTCTCCTTTTTGCAAAATTAACAATAGGGATGATAGGAACCATAAGGAGGGTAATTTAACTTTATACTATCTAAATCTATATCTTTTAGAAATTTTGTTCAAAATTTTAATGTTATTGCTTCACAAAAAATCCTTACCAAAAAGTGTTAGTGTGACAACATAAAAAAATAAATTACAAGGTTGTAATGTGTTTGTTAACTAAAATGAAATCCAATTAATGCACTGAAAATTAAGATTTTAAAAAACTGTTAAAAACAAAATCGTTTAAAAAAAAAAAAAACCTGCATGCTCTACACCCAAACAGCTCAAGGATGGAAAACAAAAAATTGAAAATTAAAAAAAATGTAAAAATGAAAATAAACATCTACTAAAATGTTGCAAACAAAAGATAAGTACATACATACAAAAACGAAATAATGAATGAAATATTTACCAATGGAGACGTTGTCCACATGATCCCTGGGAGGCAGGTTGACAGAGTTCACCCTGCAACACACAAACAAATGACAAATACGGTACATAGAATACGATGAAACCAGAAAATTCCGTCATAAGATTTTCTGATAGACCATTCACGAATGCTGCTTAGCTACTGATGCCTGATGCACCATACTTGCATTTTTTAAAAATCATTTTTGGAGAGGAAGATGTTGGAGGTGGTAGTTCACATAGACACGTGTGCACATCACGCATGCACACACATTCATGTACACACACATATATATATCTATATATCTATATAAACAAACACTCACAAAACCATATATTTACTATCCATAAGCTAAAAATCCCAAACAAAGCCAAAACACACCCCTCTCTACCCTCACCCCCACCCCTCAACTAAAATGAATGTTGTAAGTTAAACAAACATATATATATGTGTGTGTGTGTGTGTGTGTGTGTGTGTGTGTGTGTGTGTGTGTGTGTGTGTGTGTGTGTGTGTGTGGTGTGTGCGCGCGTGTATGTGCGTGTGTATGTATGCGTGTATGTATGCATGCATGTGCATGCACGTGCATCACACACGCAAGCATGTGTGTAAAAGTCGACACACACAAACACAAAAAAATCCTTACGACGGTGTCTGCTTCATCATTGGCGCGCTCCTCCGGCGGTTAGGGGAGCGTCGGGGCAGCGTGTGGGAGTTGCCGTCTGCTTCCAGCGCGTCTGGGGACCCAGCCTTCTCCACGTTGACGTCAGACGCCGAGCGGCGCAGCTGAGCAGCGCCCAAGGGAGACAGAGCGTCCACGTAGGAGTTTTTCCTGGGGGGTGAGGCCATGGTGGTGTTGTTGGCAGGGGCAGCGTGGACGCTGTCGACCACCATCGCTGGGATGGACAACTGCGGGAAGGAAACAGACTGATGGTATGGAGGTCAGCCGCAGTCAAGTCACGATACTCGAATCCTTCGGATGAGACTATAAAACTGAGGTCCAGTGTGCGAACGCACGTAGAACGTCTTGCACGCACATTAAAACCTGTTCCGCTTTTCGGAAGAGTAGGCCATTGTGTGCAGGTGAGAACGGATGACAAAATTTACAAAACTGCATACACTTCGGGACTGCATTTAAAAAAGCACATGAGCGCTTATTCCATTATCCTCGAAATAAAAGAATAAATAAAAATAAATAAATAAATAATCCTTCCATGAAGGGCAGGTGCTGAACATAATACACGGCAGTTGCATGATATGATAAAAATCACAGATTAGAAGATAAACATGAACACGTCACTAGTTCTGGATTGAATTTTTCCTAACATTTAATACAAGCATAAATTTCTTTTTGACTTTCTTATTGGGGGTTTTGTTCATGAAAGGTTTGTTTGTATGAAATTTGGTAGCTTTCCATGGTGGGATTGCTTGGAGTTACGTCATGCCTCTATTATCTTTTCTTTCCTTGTATTGTTCTGGGGTTGTTGTTTTTTCTTAACCTCAAATGTATTTGTTACTATATGTGTACATCTGCATGTGCATCTCTGTGTGTGTCTGTGTATGTATGCATGGATTTAATTTGTATCAAATGCAAGCCATAATATAGAAACTTCAGCCTTTTGCCTCTCTCTTTTCTAATTTTTGGGTGTGTTTTTTTCAATTTGGTTGCTGTTTGTGTGTTCAAGGTAAACTGCCAGAGCTAAATCAGATATTTCTACTTTGTCTTCTTAATAACTGCATTAGAATTATCAATACAAGGCACTAAATAGGCAATTGCAAAAACAAACGATAAAGATTTACAAAATAATACTTTTCTTTTTATCATGAACAGAACTATCGCATGAATATGAATGACACTCTCAATGGGAGGTAAATGTCTTTCAAGCTCTTTAATAAAAGTTATCTCCCATCATACAGTAATTGCCTTTTAGAGCTTCTGCTGAGAACTTTTGTTGCTGCCCTACGTGCCAATAAGGCACAAAGGCATTGATGATGTGATGATGCAGCTTCAATCAGATTTACTTGGGACATATGGAAAGTCAGTGTCCCTATCCACAACGCATCCACATTTGGTAAACAAGTACTTTTCCCCCAAATTGCAATGTCACACACGCAAACACACATGAACGCACGCACGTACATCCACACACACACACATATTTCACCCTTCCTACAATCACAACTTTCCCCACTTCTACAGGAATGGAAGGCAAAAAACGAGAGAAATCAATGAGTGATAATACAAACAGAAAAAAAAAATACAGGTAATAGCAGAGTGGATACAAAATATGAAAGAGTAGGAAAAAACCCCAAAACAGGAAAGGGTTTGGAATACAGGTAATAGCAGAGTAAAAACAAAATATGGAAGAGTAACAAAACCAAACAAAGGACAGGGTTCAAAATTAACAATAACAACGAAGTAAGAAATCAGTAACAAAAGTCCACAAATCCAACCTTTCTTGCACCACCAGCAGAATCAAAGACATCGTTGTCGCCAGAGGATCCAGGGCTTCTCTGCAGTAAAACAAACAACACCAGTATGAAAGTTCACACACACACACGCGCGCATATGCACACACACGCATGCACACACACACACACATGCGCACGCACACATACACGTATGCGCAGGTGGACAAAAAACTCAGTCTTAGGTTCAATTCCACCTCAACACACACACTCTCTCTCTGTCTCTCTCTTTCTCATATATATCCCTAAGGCCGAGGACTGATTGTTAAAAAGCACATGGGTGCTTATTATTATCCTCGAAATAGGTTGACAGAGTTCACCTGCAACACACAAACAAATGACAAATACGGTACATAGAATACGATGAAACCAGAAAATTCCGTCATAAGATTTTCTGATAGACCATTCACGAATGCTGCTTAGCTACTGATGCCTGATGCACCATACTTGCATTTTTTAAAAATCATTTTTGGAGAGGAAGATGTTGGAGGTGGTAGTTCACATAGACACGTGTGCACATCACGCATGCACACACATTCATGTACACACACATATATATATCTATATATCTATATAAACAAACACTCACAAAACCATATATTTACTATCCATAAGCTAAAAATCCCAAACAAAGCCAAAACACACCCCTCTCTACCCTCACCCCCACCCCTCAACTAAAATGAATGTTGTAAGTTAAACAAACATATATATGTGTGTGTGTGTGTGTGTGTGTGTGTGTGTGTGTGTGTGTGTGTGTGTGTGTGTGTGTGTGTGTGGTGTGTGCGCGCGTGTATGTGCGTGTGTATGTATGCGTGTATGTATGCATGCATGTGCATGCACGTGCATCACACACGCAAGCATGTGTGTAAAAGTCGACACACACAAACACAAAAAAATCCTTACGACGGTGTCTGCTTCATCATTGGCGCGCTCCTCCGGCGGTTAGGGGAGCGTCGGGGCAGCGTGTGGGAGTTGCCGTCTGCTTCCAGCGCGTCTGGGGACCCAGCCTTCTCCACGTTGACGTCAGACGCCGAGCGGCGCAGCTGAGCAGCGCCCAAGGGAGACAGAGCGTCCACGTAGGAGTTTTTCCTGGGGGGTGAGGCCATGGTGGTGTTGTTGGCAGGGGCAGCGTGGACGCTGTCGACCACCATCGCTGGGATGGACAACTGCGGGAAGGAAACAGACTGATGGTATGGAGGTCAGCCGCAGTCAAGTCACGATACTCGAATCCTTCGGATGAGACTATAAAACTGAGGTCCAGTGTGCGAACGCACGTAGAACGTCTTGCACGCACATTAAAACCTGTTCCGCTTTTCGGAAGAGTAGGCCATTGTGTGCAGGTGAGAACGGATGACAAAATTTACAAAACTGCATACACTTCGGGACTGCATTTAAAAAAGCACATGAGCGCTTATTCCATTATCCTCGAAATAAAAGAATAAATAAAAATAAATAAATAAATAATCCTTCCATGAAGGGCAGGTGCTGAACATAATACACGGCAGTTGCATGATATGGTAAAAATCACAGATTAGAAGATAAACATGAACACGTCACTAGTTCTGGATTGAATTTTTCGTAACATTTAATACAAGCATAAATTTCTTTTTGACTTTCTTATTGGGGGTTTTGTTCATGAAAGGTTTGTTTGTATGAAATTTGGTAGCTTTCCATGGTGGGATTGCTTGGAGTTACGTCATGCCTCTATTATCTTTTCTTTCCTTGTATTGTTCTGGGGTTGTTGTTTTTTCTTAACCTCAAATGTATTTGTTACTATATGTGTACATCTGCATGTGCATCTCTGTGTGTGTCTGTGTATGTATGCATGGATTTAATTTGTATCAAATGCAAGCCATAATATAGAAACTTCAGCCTTTTGCCTCTCTCTTTTCTAATTTTTGGGTGTGTTTTTTTCAATTTGGTTGCTGTTTGTGTGTTCAAGGTAAACTGCCAGAGCTAAATCAGATATTTCTACTTTGTCTTCTTAATAACTGCATTAGAATTATCAATACAAGGCACTAAATAGGCAATTGCAAAAACAAACGATAAAGATTTACAAAATAATACTTTTCTTTTTATCATGAACAGAACTATC
The DNA here is from genome assembly GCA_028751875.1 of Rapana venosa. NCBI lineage: Eukaryota > Metazoa > Mollusca > Gastropoda > Neogastropoda > Muricidae > Rapana > Rapana venosa. Next base: position 55,268,914 of record CM054138.1, read on the forward strand.
GCATGAATATGAATGACACTCTCAATGGGAGGTAAATGTCTTTCAAGCTCTTTAATAAAAGTTATCTCCCATCATACAGTAATTGCCTTTTAGAGCTTCTGCTGAGAACTTTTGTTGCTGCCCTACGTGCCAATAAGGCACAAAGGCATTGATGATGTGATGATGCAGCTTCAATCAGATTTACTTGGGACATATGGAAAGTCAGTGTCCCTATCCACAACGCATCCACATTTGGTAAACAAGTACTTTTCCCCCAAATTGCAATGTCACACACGCAAACACACATGAACGCACGCACGTACATCCACACACACACACATATTTCACCCTTCCTACAATCACAACTTTCCCCACTTCTACAGGAATGGAAGGCAAAAAACGAGAGAAATCAATGAGTGATAATACAAACAGAAAAAAAAAATACAGGTAATAGCAGAGTGGATACAAAATATGAAAGAGTAGGAAAAAACCCCAAAACAGGAAAGGGTTTGGAATACAGGTAATAGCAGAGTAAAAACAAAATATGGAAGAGTAACAAAACCAAACAAAGGACAGGGTTCAAAATTAACAATAACAACGAAGTAAGAAATCAGTAACAAAAGTCCACAAATCCAACCTTTCTTGCACCACCAGCAGAATCAAAGACATCGTTGTCGCCAGAGGATCCAGGGCTTCTCTGCAGTAAAACAAACAACACCAGTATGAAAGTTCACACACACACACAGCGCGCATATGCACACACACGCATGCACACACACACACACATGCGCACGCACACATACACGTATGCGCAGGTGGACAAAAAACTCAGTCTTAGGTTCAATTCCACCTCAACACACACACTCTCTCTCTGTCTCTCTCTTTCTCATATATATCCCTAAGGCCGAGGACTGATTGTTAAAAAGCACATGGGTGCTTATTTATTATCCTCGAAATAAAAGAATTTGTCATTGTCATTATCAATGTCACACACACACGCACACACACAAACAAAATGCTTCTTGTTGCTAAGCCAACCAATAAGTCACAAATTTTTTTTAAATCAACACAAAATAATACCCTATGGCTTAATTTCACAAAGAATTAAACAATCGAATGACTGACATTATACCCCATTCTTTTAATATGAAAAAAATATTATCAATTCGATGTAATTTAACCATTCCTTTATCTATGTCTATCTTGAAATCTTTCTGCATCTTCCTTCTCTCAAGCAGCACACAATGAATGTATGTGTCTTTGCTGATGACATGACACTTCAACTGCAGCAGCGTCAATATAAGATAATTATTATTTATCTGTATGTCTATCTTGCACTCTTTCAGCAACTTCAAGCTCTCAGACAGCACACAAAGGGACATATGACTTACCAATGTGTCCTTGCTGATGACATGACACTTCAACAACAGCAGCTTCAATATAAGATAATTACTATTTATCTGTACGTCTATCTTGCACTCTTTTAGCAACTTCAAGCTCTCAAGACAGCACACAAAGGGACATATGACTTACCAGTGTGTCCTTGCTGATGACATGACACTTCAACTGCAGCTTCCCCGTCTTGGCTCTTTCCATGGGAAACCATTCGGTGCCTCCCTGCAGGTACACACAAACAAGCATGTACATGTAGATCAATGTTGAAATATTACATATGCCGTCAGCACTTGGGGTTTATCACAGTTCTTGATTAAACCATTGACGCTGGGGGCAACAGCAAAGTGAGAGGCTGTATGACCAGTGGCTTTTCCATTCATGGAATTCCACTTTACAGCTTAGTCTTTACTGATCGACTATGACTCTCTGACTAGGAGGCTTGACTCCCACAGTCCTTATGTGCTGCATCCCTGGGGGCTAGCTGGCCTTTGGTGAACATCTCCAATGCTGACTGTCCTTATGCCCACTTGGCCGAGAGAGTGGGGATGTACTGTGGGCAAGGCATCTCCACTATAATCAAATTTCTGCCCAATTTCTGAAACAGCAGCTGCCTCCTCTGCTGTTTTGGAGGTCATCGTCGAACACGACGGACTAACATAACATATGAATAAACACACTGATTTCATCAGCACACACACATGCGGTGACGGTGATGACTGGTGAGGTCAGGATCACCTGGAAGACAGCTTTTGGCAACGCACCCTATGCAGGCTTGTTTGTACTTTGTCAAACCAATGAGGAGTTTGGGATGTCAAAATAAGGAGCCATGGTCGATCACAAACAACTTTTTAAGCATTCCAAAGTGACTTACAGACAGGCAAGCTGTACTGTACTGCTTCAGCGAACTTGTCAGCTGTAGGCAGAGAGGTTTGCAATCAGCAACAAGTTGATATAACATTTAACACAGCTTTATCACTGATAACCATGTGGTCATCAATCATCTTGCTGTCTAGAACACCTGAGCTGACGACCAGGAAAGAACTGTTTTGACTGCAGCACTCCCAGGTTTTCTTCAGCAATGGGCTTTTTACAAAACCACATCAGTACATCAGGCTCCAAGTCTGGATGCTCAAGATGGGTTTGTACAAAGAGCAATATGCAGAACGTTTCACCTTCACCTTCTTCTTATTTAATAAAAATAATAAAATCCATGATTCCAACACCATACCTTGATGGACAGTTCTTTGAGTTTCTCTGGGGTCAAGGTCACTTTGCCCATGAAGTCTTTGGAGATCATGTCCTTGTCAAAGATGTCCTGCCAACACAGAATCCATTATAAACACAAGGGAGATATTCTTCATCATTGTTTCTGTTTCATTAAGCTGAGACATATCTTCATCGGTGTATCAAAACGTACAGGGAAACATTCATCACTGCCTTCTAAGTCATGAGTGTTCTAGTCTATGGTGCATTTACCAAATAAGCCAGTTTTGAAATCTATACATATGCAGGAAAAATGGGTGAACTCACTGACAGAGTCATGACATTTAAAGCTTTTGCATGCTTTGCACTATAACTATAACATTTCTTGTGTCACTCTGAGTGATTCTTCTGTTCTGCCAACAATACACAACGTCAGCTGAAAATAACTTACGTTTATCTGACCACTCTTTGAGATTTACCACTGTTATCAAGCATACATAATATCATCAGATTGTCTCTCTGATACACACCACACACACACACACACACGTGACATAAATAAACTGTCCATCCCCGTCCATCCGCCCACCCGCCTGTCCATCCCTCCCTCCCTCCTCCCTCTCTCTCTCCTTTCATCCCCTTCCCTCTCTCCCATCAACAGTCTAAAATAACCGCTGTATGACAGATACTGACGATGGTCAGGAGTGATCCCTCCTGTTTCATCTCCAAGGTCACCAGTTCGTTCCACTTGGGAAACAGCGTCTTCTTCTTCACGGAGCTGGTGAACACTTTCTTCCCGTTCAGAGACACGATGCAGAACGGGTCGCTGAAACCTGCGCAGAAAGGCAGACGACATTCTCATCTTTCTTTTCTAACCAAAAAAATTAATTAATAAATAACAGAAAGATTTTTTTTTTAATTCACAGAATGACCCGTAAAGATGTAAAGTTGTTGGGGGTTTTTTTACCACAACAAACAAACTTTGATATCCCCCCCCCCCAAAAATAATTTTATATTCATAGATGTAAGAGATGAAACAATTTCTTTAAAAATTTTGTCATCCATTCCTACCAGCACACAATAGCCTACTCTTCCCAAAGTTGGAACCGGTTTTAAAGTGTGCACAGGGTGTTCTCCGTGTGTTCACAAACAAGACCTCAATTTATAGTCTTATGAAAAGGACTTTCGGGAGAATGGAGCAGGAAGCAGCAAACTGGGAGAGGGGAAGGGGGGAAGTGTCCTTGAAACAGACACCTCAGCGGAGATTCAATCATGTCTTCAGATAACTGTCAGTCCAACAGAAATCTTAAAAGAGTAAGCAAGCAAAATGAACAATGATATCAACAATGATGAACTCACCATTTCTGTCCATGGCAACCAAATCTTTGCCTTGCAAGATGGTCAGCTCTGCGATCAGCTTGTCTGGAAAGCAAACACATACTTATGTCAGCCTGTGCAATACACAGACATCTGTAAGACATTCTATGTCAATCTGTGCAATCCACTGATATTTGTACAACAAACACATACTACGTCAGTCTGTGCAATGCACAGATGTTGCTACAACAAAAAATATGTCAGTCTGTGCAATTCACTGACGTCTGTAAAACAAACACATACTATGTCAGACTGTGCAATGCACATGATGTCTGTAAAACAAACACATACTATGTCAGACTGTGCAATGCACATATGTCTGTAAAACAAACACATACTATGTCAGACTGTGCAATGCACATATGTCTGTAAAACAAACACATACTATGTCAGACTGTGCAATGCACAGATGTCTGTAAAACAAACACATACTATGTCAGTCTGTGCAATTCACAGATCTATGTCTGTAAAACAAACACATACTATGTCAGACTGTGCAATTCACAGATCTATGTCTGTAAAACAAACACATACTATGTCAGACTGTGCAATGCACAGATGTCTGTAAAACAAACATACTATGTCAGTCTGTGCAATTCACTGATGTCTGTAAAACACACACATACTATGTCAGTCTGTGCAATTCACAGATCTATGTCTGTAAAACAAACACATACTATGTCAGACTGTGCAATGCACAGATGTCTGTAAAACAAACATACTATGTCAGTCTGTGCAATTCACTGATGTCTGTAAAACAAACACATACTATGTCAGTCTGTGCAATTCACAGATCTATGTCTGCAAAACACATACTATGTCAGTCTGTGCAATTCACAGATCTATGTCTGCAAAACAAACACATACTATGTCAGTCTGTGCAATTAACAGATGTCTGTAAAACCAACACATACTATGTCAGTATGTGCAGTTCACAGATCTATGTCTGTAAAGCACATACTATGTCCGTCTGTGCAATTCACAGATATGTCTGTAAAGCCAACACATACTGTGTCAGTCTGTGCAATTCACAGATATGTCTGTAAAGCCAACACATACTGTGTCAGTCTGTGCAATTCACAGATATGTCTGTAAAGCCAACACATACTGTGTCAGTCTGTGCAATTCACAGATATGTCTGTAAACCAAACAATACTATGTCAGTCTGTGCAATTCACGGATCTGTCTGTAAAGCCAACACATACTATGTCAGTCTGTGCAATGCACTGATGTCTGTACAACAAAGACATACTGTGTCAGTCTAAGCAATTCACAGATGTCTGTAAAGCAAAGACATGCTATGTCAGTCTGTGCAATCCACAGATGTTGGAACAACAAAAACTATGTCAGTCTGTGCAATCCACAGATGTCTGTAAGACATACTATGTCAGTATGTGCAATACACAGATGTCTGTAAAGCAAACACACACTGTGTCAGTCTGTGCAATTCACTGATGTCTGTAAAACAAACACATACTATGTCAGTCTGTGCAATTCACAGATGTCTGTAGAGCAAACACACACTATGTCAGTCTGTGCAATTCACTGATGTCTGTAAAACAAACACATACTATGTCAGTCTGTGCAATACACAGATGTCTGTAAAGCAAACACACACTATGTCAGTCTGTGCAATTCACTGATGTCTGTAAAACAAACACATACTATGTCAGTCTGTGCAGTTCACAGATCTATGTCTATAAAACAAACACATACTATGTCAGTCTGTGCAATTCACAGATGTCTGTAAAACAAACATATACTTTGTCAGTCTGTGTAATTCACAACATCAAATGAGAAAATACATTTTCTTGAAGCAGAAGTATGGTGGCTGCCTATGTACCGAGGCACTTGAAAACAGCCATACAGGCAAACATCCCATCCAGTGTGTACTTATGGTCTCACAACAATTCCCATGAGTGACGAGTGAGACGGCGTACATATTTCGCTAAAGAACGCCATAAGATAACACACATCTAAATAGTGATATAAACCCATACTCTCAGAATACCATGAGGCCATGCATCTGGTGCCCTGACCACAAAACTATACTGCCACCATCCTCATCATATCCATACTGACAGTCCAGAGTATTCAGACATTGACAAAAAGTTGAATTGATTCATCACATGATGTACATACCTTCCAGCATCTCATCCATGTAATGCGCAGCAGAAAGCGAACGACGGCCATCTCCCTGCACATAATCATTAGCATCATAAAAACAAATGTTAATAATAGAAAACAAAACAACAAAATTATTATTTTGGTGTACCAGAAGTCATCGAAATAAACAACAAAATGACTGACAATGGTACTGTAGCCATGATCTTTACCAGTGTGATAAAAATATTTTAAACCCCCCAAAAATCAGCTTTTAAGAAAAATAAAGCAAAGAGATGGAGCTAAGTAAAATAAAGCAAAAACTGAGCCAAAATACTTGCACATGCGCGCACACACACACACACACACGCACGCTGGCTTGATGAAAAAAAGCAAACGCACTGCTTATTCAATTTACCATCTGAAAATAAAAGTTTGACTTTGAAAGTTTGACTTTGACGCACACACACTCAATAACTGTAGCAAATTATGGCAGATGGGACTCCTGCTTTTTCTTCTGGTTGTTTTTTGTTTTGCTTCATTTGTTTGTTTGGGGACAGGTTAGTTGTTGTTGTCTGTGTGTTTGTTTATTTGCTTGTTTGTTTGTTTGGGGGGGGGGGGGAGGTATCAACTGACTTTAGAAGCATTGTCTTTTCTGCGTGGTGTTAGTATGACACACAGAACAAGAAGGCCGTACTGTTTTACCCAATCTTTTGTGACATGTCTGCCATGTTAATTAATGCTGTCCTGACTTCTAGACTTCTTTCAGACTTGTTACAGCAGTCAAAGAAGAGAGGAGACTGACAAACACGTCACTCAGAGAGAAACATAAAAGGGAAGTCTTTACCAAAATAAATAAGTGGATTAATGAATGGATTAATAAATAAATTTTAAAAATTCAAACTTTCTGTTAAAAATCCAAGAATTAAAAAAGGAACTCTTTACCAACAAAAATAAATAAGTAAATACATAAAAGCTTATGAAAAACCACCAAAACATATCTAACTTGTCAATGAAGAATAAGTCTTCCCCAAAAATCAACTGAAAAAAATAATGAAAATAAAGAAATCTGGCACACAAATAATCATCAAATATGAATCAGTTGAATAAACTCTGAAAAGAAAAAAAATAGCAATCAACATGTATAAAATAATCTAGGCACAAACTGGGTACCATGTTGAGAAAACTGGATGTGCAATGATGCAGTAAAACATGAGCTAATGTTTCATGCCATTTCAAAAAAATGACAAATAATTCATATGTTTTATGCATTCATGAAATAAGATTACTAATGCTGTACACATAAACTGCTAAAGACCTGATACTGTATCTTCTATAGAGATGGGCAGAAATGAATACTGGGGGGAAATTTGTCTAATGCCAAAAAGTGTGATAATATTTTAGTTGGAAAATCTACAATTTCATATCTGTATTGAAAAAAAGGGGTAATATGTACATTCACGTTAATTTCTTTTCTGGTTTTTGTTGTTGTTGTTGTTTTGTTTTGGGGTTTTTGTTTGTTTGTTTGTTTTTGGAGGGGGGGTTGAGGGAGGGGATGGTTTATTTCCCCCAACCCCCTTCTATTGTGCAGGATCTCATGTATGATTGTCACCACACACAAAAAATGTTTTTAATTTTTTTTAATGCAAACAAACAACTGAATAAGAAAAATCATATACGTGCACACACTTATAGATACCTATTTACGAAACAGATTATATAATCGTCATGAAAATTATGTTTTGCTGCTCTGAGATGTGTGCTTTTCAATGGACTATCAATTGTGGCACACAACAACTAAAAATGATCAAAACTTTACAAAAATGCTGCGCAAAATTATGACAGATTTTTCAGTGACAACCACAAATCCATTACTAAAAATCATACTTATATTTTCTTTGTTTTATTTGAAAAGAAATTTAGCAACATGGAAATGTTAAGCGTATAAATACAAAAGGGTTTGGTTTTTTTACAGCATGCAAGAGTAAGATACATAGGAAAACACAGCCACAACCATAACTTATAATATGGCATGCAAAAACATGTGTATCCTAAAATAACAAAACAAAGTACTCCCAGAACTCCATAGACATGATTAATATGAAGAGAAGATTCGGTACTAATATACCCATCCCATCCACAATATCAATAACAACAAAAACAACATGAATATCCTCAACCTTATCGCTGAATGTGTTTATGCTCCCATAAAGACAGAACTACCACAATGTGATTATGCTAACACAAAATATCTAACACACTGTGATGTTGCTATCATAAATGACATAACATGATATGGTTATGCTAACACTAAATACATAATACCTTCATGCGGTCTAATTATACTTATACATAGACACAACAGCTAAACTCATGTCTTGACAGATAACAAACCAACAAGCTCCAGTAAGCAAGTAAAATAACAGAATGTTTCAATTTGCGCTTAAATAAGACATCCTCACCTGACTTTTCTCAATCTGTATCTATCTTATCTCCAACACAGCAAGCATGTTTATGTGAGAATGGATGTCAGTGTCAGGACAATGTTAGTGAACAAAGGCACTTCCAAATTAAAGTGCTGTTTCCATAATAAAGTGCCTTAGGCTGTTTTATTTCCATTATCATTATCATCATCATTATCATCTTTATCATCATCATCATTATTACTATAATTCTTAATACTATTCTTATTATCTTTATTTCAGGGATGATGAAAAAGAACTCATGATTTGTGTGATTTTTTTTTTAATATTCAGTCTCCATGTGCATGCAGCTCTTGTAAATTTTGTCACACAATAAGTTCAATGAAATATTTATTCAGTTTGCTAAGCAAACCATGACAAAGCAGGTACATGCAGTTTGAAGAAATCCAAGAAACTACGGTTACCTTGGTGGTCAATGAACTACAGTTTGTTAGAGCTAAAAGAATTGTGGAGTCATGCTTACCATTCATGCATCAATTATTTAAACACATTCACTTAACACAGTTGAGGCATTTAAGGCAGCAAATATTCATACATCAAATATTCAGTCTTGGGCATTTTGATTGGCAAATATCCATGTGTTGTACATATTCATTATATATAGTTTTGGTAAATCATAACAGCAAATACCCATGCCTTGTACATATCTAGTCTGTTTAGTCTTGGAAATGTTTTGTACATATTCAGTCTGTTTCAGTATTGGAAATTCTGAATGGCATATATCCATACTTTGTACATATCTAGTCTGTTCAGTCTTGGACATTCTGAAAGGCAAATATCCATGCTGTGAAAATACTAATTCTGTTTACTCTCAGTAATTCTGAATAGCAAGAAATTCATGGTTTGTTTTTTATTTATCTTTATTTTATTTTATTCTTTTATATCGAGGATAATGGAATAAGCACTGATGTGCTTTTTTACATCCAGTCCCCATGTGTATGTGGTTTTGTAAATTCTGTCATCTGTTCCCACCAGCACACAATGGCCTACTCTTACAAAAAGCGGAACAGGATTTAACATGTGCGCAAGATGTTCTGCATGCGTTCGCACACAGGGCCTCGGTTTAGAGTCTCATCTGAAGGACTTTGTAGAATTTTAAGTCTGTTTAGCCTTGGAAATTCTGAATGGCATATATCCATGCTTTGTATATATTCAGTCTGTTTGGTCTTGAAAACTCTGAATGGCAAATATCCATGCTGTGTACATACTATTTCTGTTTACTCTCAGTAATTCTGAGTGAACAGCAATAAATTCATGCTTCGTAGATTTTTAGTGTGTTTAGTTTGGGGAGAGTCTGAAAGGCAAATATTTATGTTTTGTACCTACTTAGTCCGTTTAATCTTGGGCATTCTGGGTGGTAGTGCATGCATTGCATTCATTACCTTGTTAAGGCTTCTACTGCATTCTCAACAGTCAGCACAAGGAGACTGAACAAAAACCACAAAGGCAGCATTTTAAAACGGACACAGTTGTCTAATAGGTGAATAACAGATATGACAGTTTTCCGTTTGGTTCTATGGGAAAATGTGTATAAATGAGTGTAAACACCAACAGAGCAAAAGCTGATAAACATGATTTTGTATGAATAACCACTTTTCCTTTGGACACAAAAAACAGTCTTCTTTATATTAAGGCAAAACAGCACATTCGCATAAAAAAAATTATCATAAGAAACGAATAAAAACTTAAACTACTGAAAGTAGCCCCGAAAAATGCAAAAGAATAAAAACCTGAAAATACAATGAAACCAAAAGAAAAGATTTCTTCAATATAATTTATATCTTCCCTTATACCAGCTTATGAGCTGCAAAAAATATGAATAAACAAAGAGATAACAAGAGATATGAAATTGAAACCGCACACCTTACAGTTTGTAAGAAGATTAAAGACTGAAAAGAAAAAAGAAACCTAGAAAACCGGAAAAAACCCTACATTCTTTTTAAAATCAATACTGACTTTATGCTTCCTTTTACGCCAACTGCCCAAAGCTTACTATTACCAGATATATTACCCATCTCATGCCAGCTTATTAGTTTAAAAGTTTCTGTTTTTCCTGGTCCATGGAACATCAAAAATAAGCACTACAGCCAGTGATCACTCAATCTGATTCCTACCATCCAACTGAATAATGTACTGCCCAGTGATGTTGGAAACACAGACTCCATGTATGCATGCTCGTTTCAGAAATCACTGAACAGTCTCATTTCATCCCTGTTCATCAAATGAATATAATGCCCAGTGATTTTAAACGAAAAAGACAAACTAAACATGCTCACATAAAAAACAATCACTGAAAATCTTTTTTTTTTCTCTATTCCTATAAGCCAAGGTTTATGAATGCACAGCTGACTCATTTATTGCATTTGTATGGTCATCCATTCACATAGATACATTTCTTGTTTATCAACCACACAACTGATAGGCCCTTTATGGCTGACACCTCATCAACAAAAGAAAAACTGACACCAACTGCAAGAAGGCAGATGCTTGGAAACTAAAAGCCCAGTCATAACTAACAAAATCCCCACCCATTATTCTCCAGACTATCGCTGCTGAAATTCAAACCCACGACTTCATGGACCCACAGGACTGAAGTCAAAACAGTTTTAACCACTCGGCTATGGTGTCGGTCAGAATATGAAATAAAGTGGAAGGTAATGTTAATAGTCTTTAAAAAGTTGTCTTCTTAGTCTTTGAGGCTATCAAACCTGTAAGCCAAGTTCATGTCAGAACTGACAGGTGACAAAACTTATTTTAAGCAATAGTCAAATGAAAGCCAAACTGTCACAACTGAACAGCTGTTAAAACTTTAACAGCAACAACAAGAAGTAGACCTACAAACAACACTGACAACAATAAACCACATTTTCCCTGCTCCTTAAGATCCATCCCCAGGTCCTTGCAATCTACACCACTGAACCAGCATCAGTATTAGTAGCTAACCAAAGTCCCCTTGTAGACAAACCAAAACTTTTTTTTTTTAATCTCCAACACCTTTCGGTAAAAACCAACCATAACAAACGCCACTCCAGCAATAAAGGCCCCCAAAAAAAGTCTGCGATCCCTTCTCACAAGCCGAAATAATGAACAAAATTAGAACATCTTAAACAACAGTTAGAAGCTAACGGAACACGGCCAAGGGAAGGGTGCAGACAACAAACAGCATGCACCAAAAAAAAACTGTCTAAGACTCTAGACACTGAAATGAATGTACCAGTTCTCGCTCATCTTTCTTCTCACTGTCCGTCAAGTACGAGAATGGGAGACGAACCCTAGAGCTGCTCTGTACATGGAGAGAGATGGAACAAACAAACAAAAAAAGACAGGCTAAAAATATTGAGAGGTCATAGTTTATGGCTGCTGTGTTAAAAAGCATGATGGTGTTTTCACACTGCTATTTCTCTAATGCAGCTTATTATGAAATGTAAGATCGGTATGAATTGTTTAGTTACTGAATTTTAAAACAACACAGGTGTTTGTATGATTATGTACAGGAGAGAGAGAGAAGGGAAGAGAGAGAGAGGAGAGTGTGTGTGTGAGTGTGTGTGTGTGTGTGTGTGTGTGTGTGTGTGTGTGTGTGTGTGTGTGGTGTGTGTGTGTGTGTGTGTGTGCGTGTGCATGCGTGCATGTGTGTGTGCGTGTGTGAGTATGAAAGAGGAAGGTGAGGGAAAGAAAGAGAGAGAGTTCATTAACTTTTTCATTCCAATATTCAACTTTTTCACAAGATATGGGTTCAACATTTTTTAATCCAATATTTCATCTTAAATGAAATCTATATCATCCGAGTAAATATAATTTGCTAATAAAAAAATATATTAAAAACCCAAATTCTAACTCTACAACCAGAATAACATAGCAGAATACATTATAATTAGCAGATGTCACTTTTGGTGTTTCAGAGAAAAGGCTGTGCTGATATCAATGATCAATGCTGCTGTCCTAACCCTTCACTTCATGCATCACAGGTAAGAGTGCTGCTGTTATGTGGTGATACTGTTATGTGATGATACTGATAGAACTGACACAATGTACTGAAAATTAACACAAGATATTAGAGAATAATGGCAACGCTCTCAACACAAACACAGTAACCAGGGGAAAACAAAAGCAAAGCAATGGTTAAACAACATGTATGGAAAAAATGAGAACAGAAATCCAACTTTTAATTTTCCAGTTACAAGTTTTATTCTGTGACGGAAAAAAACATTTTAGAAAACCACTGACACTGCAAAGGTCAGAAAGTCAACCTGTGCCAAATTGAAACACTGATATGAAATGGTTGAAGTATATGTACACAACTTCAAAACACTATGTTTCAAACACTATGAAAAGTACTGTCACATATCTCTTTCTTCACTTATGCTGAACTGACTACTTCAGGCAGAATGTGCAGTGTAATTCTTACTACCTAAGTGAACAGCCCTTATGCCAGGTACATGAGATCAGTCAAATGCTCTCCCAACTGAGATATTCCGGCTGACGGCACATGAGGGGTATATGTAGAACAATAATACTGACTTATCTAGAATACATATGTCAGACATTCTTACATGAGGTTTTTTTTTCTTCAACGTTACATGATGCAATACAAAGACAAAAAATGGTGAATGAGTGATGCACACAAAATGCTTACAATACTTTCTGGGCTATACAGTGCGCTGGTTTCAAAATGCGCAAATGCTTTTCTTTTAAATGCTTTTGTATTTTTTAATCAGGATAAATGATACATGTATACATCTCATAGGGTTGACAGCAGCGGAAGAAAATAAAAAGGAATGAAAACTTCTAAATCGAGAGACTGTGGCATCCCTGACACTGAACACTTAGTCTAGTCATTTCATCATCCATACTGTTGTATAACATAGCATCAAACAAAAGTGAAATGAAATTCAACTTAGCAAACTTGGTGCCACACAATTCACTACCTTTTTTTTTTTTTCCACAACATTATATGGCCGAGTGGGGGTAGTGGACTGAACCCCACATGGTTTTTCAACTCAAGATGGTGGGCGCTGTCCACTTGTTATAAGGACATTCAGAATCATCGTCATTAACATCATCTTTCACAAACCTAGGCCACAATACTGTTCACTTCATTAAAAACTTTTTTTCCATCACCCAAAATAGACAAGAAAAAATTAAATCTTCCTTATCTTTACTGATTTTAACTTATGGTCTCCATCATCACTTATCACTTCAATGATTAACAAAACAAAACAAAATATTTTTCTTTTTTTCATCATTTGTTAAGGGAGGGGGATGAGCAGTATCATCGTTTTCTATCTTCAAGACTTTCCTATTTCAAAACAGGAGAAGACAATCCTGTGACCAAGTGACAAACATTTCAGCAATGAAAAAAAATTTTTTTTACAACATTAATACTTGCACAGGAGAGGATAAAGAGGAAAACATAACAGTTTATAGCCCAGAAATTATGGCGTATCCATGATATATACGTACACATGAATGTCAAACACTACCAGAAGCAGTCAGTGCACGATATCGAGATGAAATAATGAATACTCACCGACATCTAAAAAGAGATGGAAGAGGGGGGAAAAAAATAATTGCATGAGATGAAGCATGGCATATCTTATGAAGATGCAATACAAAAGTTAAAAAAAAGGAAACAAAAACATGAGGAACAGTCTTAACTGTGAAATCATGTTGATGACAGAATGACATGGTACATTTCAATTAATCTTATTATTTATAAAATTTTAAAAAGCTATTATTTGATTAACATATGCACACATTTTTTTACTTGTCAAATACTATGGGGTAAGCAAGGAGGGAGGCAGGTTGGAAAGAGAGAGAGAAGGCCGGGGGTGTCTTATTTGGGTATTTTTTGTGTGTGTAATAGGTGAAGCACCATTGAAAATGGAGTATAGAACTGTACATGAGGGACAAGGTACAAAAATAGAATAAACATTGAAATATGATAAGCTATTCATCACAACAGTCTGGTAATCATATATACAACAGTATATATTCATCACAACAGTCTGGTAATCATATATACAACAGTATATATTCATCACAACAGTCTGGTAATCATATCAACAACATTTTATATCAATAACCTTTTACATGATACAATCAAACTCATTCTATGATTTTATTTTTTCAGACATCATCTTCTGTTTCTACGTCTCGTGAGAATAGAACCAAAAACTGGTTTGCTTCCATGCACTCTTTCTACCTTCATTAGCAACAAAAGGAACACACACAAAAATGGGGGAAAAAACACAACAGTTATATAAAAATGCAAACACTTTTTTTTAAATATTAGAGATGAAATACTAGCACACACCATAAATTAAATTCAGAAATAATAAAAGACACAAATAAACACACACAACATGAAGGAAATTCTGAATAAACACATAAAGACACACATACATGAATGAAAGTATGAAAAGTAAATATGGATATACACACACACATATTCATTCAAATGTAAGGTATAACATTCTAAAATTATTTTAAAAACACAACACAAAGTAAATAAATATTACACACACATAATGTCACACACACACACACACACACACACATATAATCATTCAACTGCTAGGTGTAACACCATAAAAAAAAAGAAGACAAAAGGAAAAAAGTTACTTACCACAGATGAAGGAGACACAAGATCCTCTCGGTACAGATACTCATCTCCCTTGAAGATGTACTCCACATCACGAAACCTCTCTGAAACAAAAATGAATACTTTTTTGTGTGTAAAAAGATCTCTACAGTGGTGACCCTATGGTGGCCCAACCTTGTTCAGCTCCCTGTGGACTTCTGACCTGCAGGATGCGACATGACAAAAAACCCAGGCATGGCTGAGGAGGCGAGGTCAGGATGAGTGGTGTGGGAGCAGCAGGACAGTAGCATCACAGGAAGGTGGCAGGATGGTTCAGATGTTTGCCTGCCAACAAGTAAACCGTGAGGTTCTGGGTTCGATTCCCAGCCTTGCCCTTTCATCCCAGTTTGACAACAAAAAATCAAACTGAATGTCAAAGTCCTTCGGATGAGACTATAAACTGAGGCCCCGTGTGCGAACGCATGCAGAACATCTTGCGCGCACGTTAAATCCTGTTCCGCTTTTTTAAAGAGTAGGCCATTGTGTGCCGGTGGGAACAGATGACAAAATTTACAAAACCGCATTATCCTCGATATAAAAAAAAATTTTAATTAAAATGTTTAAAATTTTAAATCATGTCATATGAGCGCTTTGATTTGTTGCTTTACAAGATTCAGCACTATATAAATTCCATACATTACTATTATTATTATTATCACAGAAGATGGGGCAGCAAAAAATAAAAAAACAAATGACAAAACAAAAACAACTAAATTTTCACTTCGCTGCTTAGGGTAACATCCTGACTATAAACAATGCACAAACAGAACAATCCTAAAACCCTGCAACATACAGCAAAACAATCCTAAAAACCTACCAGGTTCGGCTAAAGAGCCTCATCACTCAACAAGTCCTTTAATATATATACTGAATCAATTGTTTTAATTTATGAAAAAAAAACAACCTTTTTACAGTACACTACAAAACGCTTCACATCTGAAATGTATCAAACATGAAAGAAAGTTTGCTACCAACCTCACCAAACTCCCTACCACAACACAACCACCACCACAACTCTCTCTCTCTCTCTCTCTCTCTCTCTCTCTCTCTCTCTCTCTCTCTCTCTCTCTCTCTCTCTCTGTTGTTTGGTTGAGAAGGGTTTTTTTGGTTGGTTTTTAGTGTTCTTTTGCCCAGAGGGCTGGTTGTAAAAAGGCATCTTTGCTTATGCCATAACCCTCTTTAAATAAAAGTAATTCAATTCAATTCAATTCTCTCTCTCTCTCTCCCACCTATTTCCACACACACCTCTGCACACACACAATCTCTCCACCTCTCCTCTCTCTCTCTCTACTCCATCCCTCCCCCCCCCCCACTCAACACCCCTCTATCTACACAGAAACAAGACGATGCACTGGCCTCTCACCAGACTTGGCGACAGAGGCCACAGGCCTGAAGATGACGGAGACGGTGATCTGGCCACAGTTCTTGTCCGGGGTGAACCCCTCCTCTGGCCGGTTGTAGCCCAGCGTCAGCGACCGCTTCACCACGCAGGGCTCCTCCTGTCACAACAGGAAAGATTTGAACCATCCACCTTCACGTCTTCAGTTTCCCCTTCTCTTCTCTGCATTCCCTTACTGGATGGGGTGTGTAGTGCCTGGTCTGCTCTTATGCTTGTAACTTTGCAGGAGGTCTGCCTGCTGGCCTCACCTGACATATTCCGACTTCAGAGCAGCTCTTTTTTTTGTTTTTGTATACAGGGATGTATGCTGGGTATTTCAGTGTTTCCATAACCCACTGATTGCCGGCATGAATTACGTCTTTAATGCGCATATTTGATCTATCGCAAGTGTACATAAACAAAAGGAATTATGGCACTGGCAAGTCAGCGCTTTGAAAGTTGTTCTCCTTTCTGGGCTAGAGCTCCAAGGTTCACCAATGGTGTGATTTTGCTAATGATCTACACTTTCAGCTGAACTAGGTGATCATAAAAATCCCCACCCTTAATTCCACTAGATGCCGTTGCCGAGATTCAAACCCACAACTTCATGACCCATGGAAATAAAGACATTTTTGGTTTTTGCAGCTTTCTTCATAAAATCATAGCTGAGCAGACAAGCGCTATTGATTTGCATTCTATGGATCTATGAAATTGTGGGTTCAAATCTCTGAAGCAGTGTCAGGTGAACTAAGGGTGGGGATATTCATATTCTGTGTCAACTTAAAGCGCAGGTCTGCCAATGCCTGAACTCCCTTCGAGTGTATACACACTTGCAGAAGATAAAACAGGCACATTGAAGATCCAGTCATTCATTAACATTCCTGAACTGCATTTTGTTGTTGTTTTGCATTTTAAAACTCTTACATTTAAAATGCATTTGAAATAATGATACTTTGTCAATTAAAGACATATTAAATGTCTTTCGAACTGATCCAAATGCTTGCTTGTTTGTTTTGATACAATGCATAAGTCACATTAAATCTTCACATACTTATACTCTTATCACATACATGTAACAAAACAGTTCCTCATTCTTGGAGAAACTGGCAAGAAGCAACAAAAGCAGAAACAGACAGGGGGAAAGCAAGGAAAGCAGAAACCAGTCTGTACCTTCCGCAGTGACAGGTGAGCGACTCCAAGGAAATCGTCATTTATGGTGCTGCTGCCGTCCCAGTCAAACACAAAGAAGGAGTATGTGCTCTGCACACAGACAACAGAACCCAAATGAGGGCTGCAAAATAAAAACTACTAAATCACAAGTCATGGCCTAAATGTAAGTTATGCTAAGTCAAAAGTCAACACCTCAGAATAAACTACACTAAATCATAAGTCAAGGCCACAAAATGAATTACACTAAATCATGAGTCATAGCCTCAAATAAATTACACTAAATTATACATCACAGCAAAAAAACAAAAAAAATTACACTGAATCATAAGTCAAAGCCTCAACATAGATTCACTGAATCACAAATAACAATCACAACATTAACAAAAAATTACACTGAATCATAAGTCAAAACCTCAACAT
Organism: Rapana venosa; assembly: GCA_028751875.1. Taxonomy (NCBI): domain Eukaryota; kingdom Metazoa; phylum Mollusca; class Gastropoda; order Neogastropoda; family Muricidae; genus Rapana; species Rapana venosa. The sequence goes on from CM054138.1 coordinate 55,287,062, forward strand.
AGATTACACTGAATCACAAATAACAATCACAAAATTAACTAAACTAGATCCTTAGACCTACAACCCTCTTGCAATGACACCTAATACTGGCAACATCTTACTAGCATTAGGAACTTTATACGCATTTTTAAAAAAGTAAATCAGACTTCTGAAGCACACACATAACACCACAGATATTCTATTACTCTCAGCATGGAACTTTACCAAGAAAAGTATAACACAATGGAGCTGAGACACAGCATGATACCCCCTGACTTGATTCAAGATAGGTGAGTTACAGCCAGTACTGGCCAGAAAATTTCTAGCACAGAAAGTCTAGAGGGTGGAATACTTTTAACACCAGTCCGTGCCCCCCCCCCCCCTCCCCTCCCCAAACACACACACACTCTTCTCCTTCTTCCCTCATCATCCATCCCATCCCATCCCAGCCCACCTAGGGCCAGCTGGTGTTAACTATAGTAGGAACTGACCACATTTGGACTAGGTAAAATGAAGTGGCGCGCTAAATTGAGCACACTTGACTGAGTGATGTTGGATTTGCCCACTGTGACCAGTCTCCAGAAAGAAAAAACAAACAAAAAAAAAACCCACTAACAGTCAACTTACCTGTGTGAAGTCCCCAACGAAAAACTCCACCCAAGACTCCCAGCGGGGGTTTCGAGTCGCTGGTACATAGGGTGTTGTCAGCAACTGAAATGTACCCCGGAGAAAGCAAGGCAACCGTTAGCACCACTAGGGGCTTTACATACCTTCTCTTTTTTTAAATCTATTTATTCTATTTTATTATTCTTATAAACTTCAATTAAAATACATGCACACAACAACCACAAACAGTTTGAGAGGACACTGAAATTTTCTATAAAAAAACAACACACAAATATTTTTAAAAACTAGTAAATAAATAATTGTCTGATAAATAATTTTAAAAAAGAACAGAAATGATAAAATAGAAACAAATGAATGCAATCAAATGAAGAATTAAATCAACTGATAACCATGCACACTGACATGCATTTCTGCTTGTATACATACACCTACCCATACACACACACATACATACATACATATATACACACAGGCACGCAGACACACACACATACACACCCCCCCCCTACCCCACCACCCCACCCATGCATGCACGCACGCACACATGCACATACATACATACATATGTAAAAAGCAAGCAAAAAAAAAAAGAAAGAAAAGAAAACTATCAGTCACAACACCGAACAATCGCCATACCCTTCTCCTGTTGCAGAAGAGAACACAGTAGGGGTCTGAGGCCCCTGTCTTGTCAGCTGCCTTCACATTGCTGGCACCATGGATGCACACGTACACCACACCCGCCACTGCACACCACCACAAACTTACACAGTCACCTCGACTCTTTGCATTTCCTCAAGGAAAACATACTGGACAAAAGGCCATTACTGTAATCAGTCGGCCAGGGTAAAAGGTTACTGAAAAAACTGTATTAATGTTTAGTATATGGTACATTTTCCTTTGACTTGAGTTTATATATCTAGAACAAAAATTACAGTAGATTACCATCCATTATATCATAAATCCTGTATTTTTCTTGACTCTAGGGTCACCACCGATGAACTGACAAGCCAGCCTTCTCCTTCCTTCCAAAAAGTAGATAAACGGCTGTAAAACCAATTATCATTGGGAGCTGATAAATGACTGTCAACCAATACTGCTACAAGCTGATAAATGACTGTAAACCAATACTGCAACGAGTTGATAAATGATTGTAAATCAATATTGCTATGAGTTAATAAATGACTACAAACCAAAAATGTTGTTTTTACTCCCTTCAAGAAAGAGCGACAACTAAACTGAATAAATCATCTGAAGGGGAACTATGACCAAAATCGAATAAATCATCTGAACCCTGAAATCCCTCCCTCTCTCTCTGTACCTCCGTCTACTACACAGCAACACGTCCCTAACCCCTCCTCCCTCCCTCACCTTCAGTGATTTTTCTCCGTTTCTCCACTTCAGCTGCCTCCAGGTTGAGGACCGGCAGAGCCGTGTACTGCATGTTCATCTGCAGCTGAGAGCCGTCCTTGTTGCCGATCGTCTTGTCGGCACTGCGTACACACACACAGACAGACATATGAAAACATACTTACATCAATGATGGAAAGAAACTATGGCTACAGTTCCGTGTACACATACACAGACATATGGAAACATACTTACATCAATGATGGAAAGAAACTATAGCTACAGCACTGTGTACACACACACAGACATATGAAAACATACTTACATCAATGATGGAAAGTAACTATAGCTACAGCACTGTGTACACACACACAGACATATGAAAACATACTTACATCAATGATGGAAAGTAACTATGGTTACAGCGCTGTGTACACACACACACACAGACATATGAAAACATACATCAATTATGGAAAGACACTATGGCTACAGCGCTGCATCCACACACACAGACATATGAAAACATACTTACATCAATGATGGAAAGAAACTATAGCTACAGCGCAGTGTACACACACACAGACATATGAAAACATACTTATATCAATGATGGAAAGACACTATGGCTACAGCGCTGCGTCCACACACACACACACACATATGAAAACATACTTACATCAATGATGGAAAGAAACTATGGCTACAGCGCTGTGTACACATACACACAGACATATGAAAACATACTTACATCAATGATGGAAAGAAACTATGGCTACAGCACTGCATCCACACACACAGACATATGAAAACATACTTACATCAATGATGGAAAGAAACTATGGCTACAGCGCTGTGTACACATACACACAGACATATGAAAACATACTTACATCAATGATGGAAAGAAACTATGGCTACAGCGCTGTGTACACATACACAACAGACATATGAAAACATACTTACATCAATGATGGAAAGAAACTATAGCTACAGCACTGTGTACACATACACAGACATATGAAAACATACTTACATCAATGATGGAAAGAAACTATGGCTACATAGTAGTGATTGGACTGGATTGGGTTGGAATGGCTACATAAAAGCAGAGACAAAGGCAGGTTGGCAGACAATCCGAAGAAGAAACAGGACAGTAGAAAGATGCAAAGAAATGGAGCGGGACAAAGAGAGAGAAACAAAGACAGAGACAAAGACAGAGAGACAATCATTTATAATACAATAACACAGCTCCAAAGAGATATAGTTTCCAATATCTACCTCCCCCCTACCCCCACCACCCACACTCCTACTCCACACCACCCCCATCCCAACTCTCTATCTAATTTTCCCCCATCCCACCCAACTCCCCCCCCACCCACCCACCCATTCACCTACCCAACTTCCTCCTATCCCTCTCTGCACTCAGAAAAAAATCACCACTTAAAAATTAATTTGACTTAAAAAATTTTAATCATCGAGTAAAGCGGAGAGAAGGTACTCACAAGCTCTTGACCTGAAAGGGGAAGGAGGAGAGGGGGACGTTGGTCTGCTCCAGGGTGGTGCTGGTCAGCAGGCGCTTGCACTTGCTCTTGATCACGATCTGCAACACACACAACAACATCACATCGCTGCTGTTGTTACCTGACTTGCAGCATAAGAAGGAAGATTAAGACGTTCACCTACCAAACAAGTAAACCGTGAGGCTCCGGGTTAATATTCAAGTCTGTCTGAAATAAAGGCAGGAGAATGGACCAAGAAGGTAGAAAATCGACAAGAAAGAGTCGACTTGAAGAAAAGGAACAAGGCAGAAACAAACAGAGGGATGCAAAAGAGGGAATTCCCCGCACAACATTTCTGGAAGGTGGGGATGCTATATATACTGACAGGCCCCCAGCATCTCTACGAGGGAGTGAGGACAGATGGTCATAACCATTATTATCTACAGCATCAGACCTACAAGAAAATGTACAAGAAGAAGATAAATACTCACCTCTTCCCTGCCCAGGTTGTAGATGAAGAAGGTGCAAACATCGTCCCACTCCTCTCCTGCTGGCACGTCGTGCGTCTGCCGCTTGCGGTCACCGATGCGCAGCACAGTGTAACGGACATCCTCAGCCGCTGTTGGTGGGACATCAAAAAACATTTGTGTCACCGACTGTCATTGGTCAGATATATCAAAAAACATTTGTGTCACCAACTGTCATTGGTCAGATATATAAAAAAAAAACATTTGTGTCACCGACTGTCATTGGTCAGATATATCAAAAAACATTGTGTCACCAACTGTCATTGGTCAGATATATAAAAAAAACATTTGTGTCACCAACTGTCATTGGTCAGATCTATCAAAAAACATTTGTGTCACCAACTGTCATTGGTCAGATATATCAAAAAACATTTGTGTCACCAACTGTCATTGGTCAGATATATAAAAAAAACATTTGTGTCACCAACTGTCATTGGTCAGATATATAAAAAAAACATTTGTGTCACCAACTGTCATTGGTCAGATCTATCAAAAAACATTTGTGTCACCAACTGTCATTGGTCAGATATATCAAAAAACATTTGTGTCACCAACTGTCATTGGTCAGATATATCAAAAAACATTTTGTGTCACCAACTGTCATTGGTCAGATATATCAAAAAACATTTGTGTCACCAACTGTCATTGGTCAGATATATCAAAAAACATTTGTGTCACCAACTGTCATCGGTCAGATATATCAAAAATCATTTTGTGTCACCAACTGTCATCGGTCAGATATATCAAAAAACATTTTGTGTCACCAACTGTCATCGGTCAGATATATCAAAAAACATTTGTGTCACCAACTGTCATCGGTCAGATATATCAAAAATCATTTTGTGTCACCAACTGTCATCGGTCAGATATATCAAAAATCATTTTGTGTCACCAACTGTCATCGGTCAGATATATCAAAAAACATTTTGTGTCACCAACTGTCATTGGTCAGATATATCAAAAATCATTGTGTCACCAACTGTCATTGGTCAGATATATCAAAAATCATTTGTGTCACCGACTGTCATTGGTCAGATATATCAAAAATCATTTGTGTCACCGACTGTCATTGGTCAGATATATCAAAAATCATTTGTGTCACCAACTGTCACTGGTCAGATATATCAAAAAACATTGTGTCACCAACTGTCACTGGTCAGATATATCAAAAAACATTGTGTCACCAACTGTCATTGGTCAGATATATCAAAAAACATTGTGTCACCAACTGTCATTGGTCAGATATATCAAAAAACATTGTGTCACCAACTGTCATTGGTCAGATATATCAAAAAACATTTGTGTCACCAACTGTCATCGGTCAGATATATCAAAAAAACATTTGTGTCACCAACTGTCATTGGTCAGATATATCAATAAACATTTGTGTCACCAACTGTCATTGGTCAGATATATCAAAAAACATTGTGTCACCAACTGTCATTGGTCAGATATATCAAAAAACATTGTGTCACCAACTGTCATTGGTCAGATATATCAAAAAACATTTGTGTCACCAACTGTCATTGGTCAGATATATCAATAAACATTTGTGTCACCAACTGTCATTGGTCAGATATATCAAAAAACATTGTGTCACCAACTGTCATTGGTCAGATATATCAAAAAACATTTGTGTCACCAACTGTCACTGGTCAGATATATAAAAAAACATTTGTGTCACCAACTGTCATTGGTCAGATATATAAAAAAACATTTGTGTCACCAACTGTCATTGGTCAGATCTATCAAAAAAACATTTGTGTCACCAACTATCATTGGTCAGATCTATCAATAAACATTTGTGTCACCAACTGTCATCGGTCAGATATATCCAAAAATATTTGTGTCCCCAACTATCATTGGTCAGATATATCAAAAAACATTTGTGTCACCAACTGTCATTGGTCAGATATATCAAAAAACATTTGTGTCACCAACTGTCACTGGTCAGATCTTTAAGATTAACAATGGTGATGTGGTTTGAACCCATGAAATAGTAATCTTTTAACAATGTTAATCTGACAAGTGAGTAACAATAAAGATTTATTATAACACTTTAATGAACGATGCATAACAACATATAAAAAAACCCACATTTGTCATCAACTATCACTAATCAAATTTCTGAAAGGACAAATACAACATATTTCAAACTCATGAAATAGCAGTTTTAAAATGTTACTCTGACAAGTAAGTACCAATGAGGATTTATCAAAATACTTTATCAAATAATTCATAGCAACACAACCATTTCATGATTTCAAAGTGTTCAAAAATTTCTTCCTTTCTTTACATAAGGTCCATATTCATTTCTGATTTGAATATGCATTCAATCATTACATTACTTTTTTTTAAAATGTAAACAAAACAAAACAGTAACACAGAAAAAACAACAACAGAAAAGTACTTCACGAATATAGATATAAACATGACAGAGTTAACAAAAATTTACATCATTTTTATGCGAGTATTATAACTAGTTTGTTATAAAGGATCTTTCATGCACATATGCACTCACTCACTCACTCATTTTCTCTCTCTCTTACTCATTCACTCACTCGCTTGCTCGCTCACACACACACACAAATGCACAAACACACACACAAATGCACACGCATGCACACACACACACATCCACATATACAAAGATAAGGTAATTAATTTAAAATGCAAATAGGCTTACCAGGATCTCTGGGTGGTGTGCCTTTGACATGTATTGTCAGCACTCCCTGAGCTGAAAAATGAATACCCAGAACGATAACAATCTTTACTTTTACACATAAACATGATGCGAGATCTTTTTTTCTTTGTTTGTAATCTACATGCACACACACACTCACACACACAAACACAAAAGTCTTTCAGATGAGACTATAAACCGAGGTCCTGTGTGCGAACGCACGCAGAACATCTTCCGTACACGTTAAATCCTGTTCCGCTTTTCGGAAGAGTAGGCCATTGTGTGCCTGTGGAACCAGATGACAAAATTTACAAAACCGCATACACACGGGGACTGGATGTAAAAAAGCACATGAGTGCTTATTCCATTATCCTCGATATAAAAGAATAAAAAAAAATAATAATAAAGACACACACACATTCCATTATCCTTTAAATAAAAGAATAAAATATAAAAAGATTTAAAAAATAAACATACATGAACACACAAAGACAAAACATGCACGCATGCTTGCGCGCACACACACATGCATGCACGCACACACATACACACGCACACACATACACACGCACACACAAAGAGTATCTTACCCATGGGCTGTTTGCGTGCTTTGCGGGATATCTCCACAGGCCCTGCTTTGGCCAGAGTGAGGTCCACTGAAGCAGGGTTCACCATGGCTACACACACACACAAATATTGTTTAATCGTACGTAGATGATCCTCACATATATCTCTTCAAGCAATAAACTATCTTTGATATGTCAATAAGCTAAAAGGTCATTTAAAGCAATAAACTATCTAAAAAAAATAATTGGGTTGGACTGAAAATACTGACATACAGTTGCGTGTGGAGAATGATAACTCATGCGTGTTTTCTCAAGAGCATGTAAAGTGTCCCTACACACACACACGCACGCACACTCACACACACACGCATGCACATGCGCGCACATACATACACACACACACAGATAAGGTAATCAAGAAGGGATTCATTAGACACAAAAAAACAAGAATGGTAGGGGGTTAAGTGGGGGAATACAAGCAACAAAATGTCCACAAGCTTACCAAAATCACAGAAATCTAACAGCTATACACAACAGTGATAACAAATTGATATCTAGCTTACTTTTCAATTCCTTTCTAAACATAAAAAAACATGTTTAGAAAACTGATTCTAATGATTCACAATCAAAACAGGGACACATTAGAGAATTCTTCTTCATTGTCAAACGCGCAGACAGTGACTATAATTGTCTGTCATAGGCACAAAAATGTGCTGTGCTGCCATTCAGCACCTGACAAGTCAGACCCAATGCATCTAAATTTGGCATTGGACAGAATTGTCATCTTTAAGTCTTTCTGGAGAAAAGGCAGGAGAATTGGACCCAAAAGGCAGAAAATAAACGAGGAGGAAGTGACAGGAAGAAAAGTGAAAAGGCAGAAACAAAGAGAGGGATAGACAAGAGGGAATTCCTAGGATAGAATGTCCAGAAGATGGGGATGCTATTTATACTGTCAGGCCCCTGACATCCCCATGGGAATACACAAGAGAACAAAACCGGCAACTGTATTTCATGCCATCATAAAAAAACAACAACAGGCAAAGCCACCAAGACAACCTGCAAGCTGAACTGAAAAAAGCCAAAAAACCAAAAATGTTGCGATACCAGTGGCAAAGTACTAGACAGAATGCAACATCTTGTGGAGAAGATTTTTTTTGCCCACTCCTCATCTAGGCTCCAGTGTCACCAATGCTGAGGATTTTGCATATGTGAACTTTTCTGCCCTCAATTAACATAGACCTTACCGAAATTTTCGGCACTGATGCACCCTATACCCTAAACCGGAAATATTTTCGTGTCGAACAATAAACAAGCCTGCTTCCTGGAACTACAGTTAAATGGAAAGACACCCAAAATTATGCGATCACCATGTTGCTTGCAACATCCAGCTGCAAAACCTTGTAATTTTTGTTTTTATGCTACTGCTTGAGCTCTTGTTCACAATGGCTGACAATTTTGTTGAAGCATAAATAACTTTACCAGCTGTAAAAGTGGCAAATAAATCTTGATTTACCTAACAGTGGATGAAACGATAGTGATATGTTCAGGTGATCATGCATTTAAAAAAGAATGAGATTTTGGCTGACTTATTTTACATATGAGATGCGGGGTTGAACGGGTTTAACCAATATGAATTTTTGTCAGTGTGTACTTTTCAAATATATTTTTTGCTGTGGATTTCACAAGTAATTTGGGATGGCTGTTCATCACCAATATACGATTGGTATTACTGTCCATTGGTGCTAGTACTTCACCAATAGTCATGGTATAGTTTCCTGAGTAAAGAGGGTATGACTCTAGTTCACAATAGAATTTATTGCCGTATACTATTCCCCATTGACTGCATGTAAATTCTCCCAATGACGTAGCCATGCTCTGACTTCAGGGATGTATGCTGGGTATGTTTGTGTGTCTGTAACCCACCAAATGCTGACATGAGTTACAGGATCTTTAACATGCATATTTGATCTTCAGCGTGTATACATACACACATGAAGGAATAAACACACTGGCAGGTCTGCATATGAAGTTAACCAGGGAGATCATTAAAAAAAAAATCCCCACCGTTGATTCATCATATGCCAGCAAGATTCGAACCCACGACTTCAAGGACCCAAGGGATTGAAGTCGACTGGCCTTAACCACTCAGCTACATACAGCCTCTTGTCATGGAGAGATAAAACGGGACAGACACACGAACCCTTGGTCAGTCCAAGGACCCATGGGATTGAAATCAACTGGCCTTAACCACTCAGCTACATACAGCCTCTGTCACGGAGAGATAAAACGGGCCAGACACACGCACCCTTGGTCAGTCCCTCCATGACGTTGGTGTGGATCCAGCTCTTCAGCAGAGGCACCTCCATCAGCTGCAATGTCTTCATCATGCGCAGGTTGAAGGTCACATCCGGTCTGTCCAACACAGTTCGTCAACTCTTCAGCCACGTATGTATACTTGCAAGTTATTATTATATGAATGTGACAGCAGAGGTACATGTGCAATATAGCGCAATATGAATATTATGATGTTCCTTTTTTTTCTGTTCTTCTGCTCAAGCTCTCACATTCGCCAATGGTGAGATTTTTGCATATGCAACCACTCCCCCCTACCCCACCCCCACCCCCACACCATTAAGGTAGGTGCATTCTGACATCAGGGAACATTCCAATATGAACATTATGTGTGTACATACTCAATCTTATATGGTTACGTGTTTGTTTATGTAGGCAAACTAGCACAATACCCTCAAGCACATACAGAGAGATGCATGTATTGATACATGTGCATGCGCATACACAGGTGCACATACACATGCACGCGCATGCACACATACACACAAACTCACCAATTCATCCAAGATGGAGATATGTTTTAAAAAGAAAAAAAAAGACATTTCATAACAAAATGCAAACACATTAATCTACTTCTAATAATAAAAACCTTTCAGTATTTAGAACAACAACAAAAACAAAACTTTCAGGAAATAAAAACACAACATACACACATTACAAAAATTGTCACTCCAATTGTTACCTTTTTTACCAAGAACAAATCGTTGTGCTTCGTTTGAGGAATGTTTTGTATTACTTTTATGAATCTAGGGCAGTGTTTGCTACAAACTTCACATGTCACATAAAGCCTTTTATGTACTTGTGAGTTTGTAGCCCATAACTTGTATTCCTACCTCCTAGTCATTTCCATCATCCTCTTAAATTTCGTACAGGGAAGGGGGGAGGGGGGGTAGCCTAGAGCTAAGCTCACAATTTAACAGCCCAGGATTTATTATTTTTAATTTGATTCTTTTATATGAGGATAATGGAATAAGCACTTACGTGCTTTTTTTACATCCAGTCCCCGTGTGTATGCAGTTTTGTAAATTCTGTCATCTGTTCCCACCGGCACACAATGGCCTACTCTTACGAAAAGCGGAACAGGATTTAACATGTGCGCAAGATGTTCTGTGTGCGTTCGCACACGGGACCTCGGTTTATAGTCTCATCCGAAAGACTTTTGGGGAGAGTGGAGTCTGCACTGATGTTAACTCCAGGGGAAAATATCCCCCTTGAACGGGAATCGAACCTGGGTCGTCAGATTGTGAGCACAATTTTCTGACCACTAGGCTATCCCAGATTGAGACTGGGTTCAAGCCACCACTGAGACGTCTTTTCAAGGGGACTTTTTTCCCCAGGAGTTAGCATCAGCACTGATTCCACTTCCCCAAAAGTCCTTCAGTTGAGACAATAAAGCAAGGCCCTAGCAAGTGCATGCACAACATTCATTTTATGCACAAGTTAAAACAAGTTCTGAAACCAATCAACCCAAACAAAGAAACCAAAACCACACTGGTGTCATGTTTAGACACCATCCCCTAAGTCAGAATGCGGATACCTGTGACTTTAATAGACAACAAACACAGAACACATATGAAACTATTATATGCAAAAATCTCACCATTGTTAAACCTCAGCTTTCTTGCTGAGAAATGGAGGAGAAAAAACATTAATATAGGTAAACTCATACATTCATCATCGATACATTCAGTCGTTTGATCATTCTGATTTGCCTGGAAACACTCAACACATATCTATAGTTATTTATCTTGACTCAACCATTTTTCTCTCTCCTTCTTCGCGGACTGAACGTAAAAACGCATGCGATGCTTCATCTTGTAGTAGTACCCTTGGAAAAGATCATCTGTTCTTCTTATACCGTACATACACAGTGCTTACGTTTCACAGAAGGACATGGTGGCTTTGGTGATGTGGGGGAAGGGAGCATCCATGGACATGTGCAGAATGGCCTGCAGTGTTCCTGCTATCTGCAGCTCCTCGACCGCCATGTCAAACCCAATGTTCACTCTGAAAAGAAACATTCATGTCTGCATAAAGAACACCATGTGAAATGTCTTTCTTCTTCTTCTTTCCCCTGACTTAACTCTGCTGGGGGGTAACTGGCTGGAGCTCCCCACTAAGAGCAGAAAGTTCCTAGTTCCTCCATTTGTGTTGGCTGTACATGTCAAAGCCTGGGTCTCTACACGCAGTGTCTATGTCTATTCTGCAAAGCTGCCCATCCCCCATTTTTTGCCCCCTTTGTCTGCTTTTTTCATCTTCTTGACTAGACAGTTCATTGAAAAGGCAATTGGATCAAGTTTCTTGACACGCGGATCTTGTTTTTTTTGGTTTTTTAAGTGGATCTTGTTACTTGGCGAGTGGATCTTCTTACTTTCTTCCAAACTTTTTCCTGATATCTAGATGCTTTCTTCCAAACTTTTTCCTGATATCTAGATGCTCAAGAACAAACATTCTAACCTCACCCAAAACATCCTTCTTGAATCTTAACAAGTACAAACAAAACAAAACAAACAAAGAAGTCAAAAACAACAAACAGTCTGAAATTATTAAGTCACAAATGTTCATGCTTTCCCAATTCTGTATTTGCTCCAGAGGAAACATTCTTAAACTTCACTAAACAGATTATTCTTGAATTATTAAAAACAACAACAACAAAACATAACACAAAACAAAACAAAAACAAAAGAACAACAAAACAAACAAGACAACAATTTTACCTCAATCAAAAACAACCGTCACGAATTTTACACACACACACACACACACACACAAAACACACACAAACACACACAAAACACAAACACACAACACACACACACACACAAAAACACAACACACACACAACACAAACACACACAAACACACACAACACAACACAACAACACAATTCACAAATCTTCAAAATCCTCAACCACACAACCATAAAAAAAAACAAGCAACCAACCCACACCCTCCAAAAACATCCACACACAACAACAAAAAAACATCCACCAAAAAAACCTACCACACCCACACCACACCACCACCAACAGAGCCAACTCGCTTTTTGGACCCCACCCTGGCTCGGCAACCATAAAAAAAACAACCAACCCACACCCTCCTAAAACATCCACACACAACAACAAAAAACCCCACCAAACAAAACCTACCACAACCCACCACCATCGCCACCAACAGAACCAACTCACTTTTTGGACCCCACCCTGGCTCGGAAGATCATCTTGAAGTCTTCGGCCATGAGCTGCAGGTCGCACTGGACGACCAGTTGGTAGCTGGTCATCTTGTCCAGTCCTGCAGGGGGCTTGGAGATGCTGAACCACGTGATGGGCTTGTGGTTGCCCGGCACGCCCTCGCAGTATTCGAACACCTGCACATTTCGGATGTTGGGGGTCTGCTCTCCGGTGCTGAAGGTGTGCAGCTCCAGGTTGTCTGTCAGACCAAACAAGTTAGAAGTGATATAACAGAATGAGGTGGGGGAAATAGGTAAAAGAAAGTCCGTTCTTTCGGATAGAAATAAATGGGGTTTTTTTGTTTGTTACCTATAGTTAACCACTAGACTGCCCCCACCCCGGAAATTTTCCGGGGCTAAATTTCCAGGGTGTCGAACCGAAGTAAACAAGCCAGCTTCCTTGACGTTCACTTTAATATGCTGGCCCTTTGAGAAGTGAGGTTTCTGATGCCTCACTCCCCTACGACCAGATAGGTTATGGGACACCTTTATCTTTACTTTACCTGTAGTTAATGTGATCCTTTCAAATCTTTCGAACTGTTAAATTTTGAGTGTGTGTGTGTTTTGTTTTAGGGTTTTTGTTTGTTCCTCAGCTAGAGTTCTGATAATGATAAGTCACGTACACTTAAACAATTACATCAATATCAAAATCACATGCAAGAAATATATGTGTGAGTGTGCATGCATACACATACATCCACAGTGTACATTCATGCACACACAACGCACCTATGCACACACACACTTTTTTTTAATTCAACATGATCCAGGTTAAACATGACCACAGATTAGAGTTTTTGTGACTCAGCATTCAAATATTTTTTATTTAATATCACACCAAAACAGCACAATACCCCAAAACAACCAAAAACCATATATATGCACAAGCAACCAGTCAGGCTATAAACAAAATGAAACCAAATCTGAAATGCCAAAGTCCCACAACTGATGGCAGTAGCACTGTCATAAAAAAACCAAAAAAAACAATTGGCTACATAATACATATCCACACCTGTTTCCCAAAGCTCACATGACAACATTTCCTGAAATAGACATCTGAGGTCCAAGGACTGTGTAAAATGAGCTACTTCACAGTCTCAACACACAACTCTACACCCTGAGAGCGTAATTATTGACAATTCATGACAGTTAACTGACTTCCACAATTTTGTCATGCATTTGTTGTTGACTAACGGCACTTAACGCAATCAAAGAGACAGTTCAATTCATGTCTTTTTTCAGCAATATTTAAAACAAAAAAATCTATAGATAAGAAAGTCAATATTCTTTAAAATTCAGCACCCAAAACAAAAAATAGTAGCTAGTACAGTACTAGAAAAAAACAAAAAATAAGGGAGTGGTTTGGTCATTTAAAGCTTACGAAGAGTCTACAAAACAAAGATATTCCTGGTTTGCATTTCATCTAGGGTCATACTTTTTCAGCTGTCTGTCAGACCATGAGTGCTTGTCTGGGAGCTAGTCTTTCAAACCAAGCCATAAGCCTGTGCCTTATAAGCAATACCTATTTAGTGGATGAAAAAGAGTCCACTATAACAAGAGTTCAAAAGCTGTCCCTGGCAGGATTCTGTATAAAAACTAAGCAGCCATATGATAAATCACTCTGACAGGCAAGCAAATATACACACAAAGATAAAGGGAATGGGGGGGCTCTGTAATTAACTTAGGCAATGCAATCTCTCCAAAAAGAGAATCTGAATATCATACAGAAAAATACACTACAACTGTATAATGATAAGTAATATTATGCAATGCAGAGTAAAGAAAAGCCACAAAATGTAATGCAAAATTACTTAATACAATCTAATATAGTACAATACAATGCAATGCAACAAATAACATAATCAAACTTGATGAATTACAAAAAATAACACAGCAAAACAAAACAAGACAATTCAACACAACGCAAGTGCCTGTAAAGTCTTCAATCACTCCCCGAACACTTGTAAACAGTGGCCAGGAATGTCAATAAACCTGTTCTACATTATTCCTGCACAGCCTATAGCTCAGCACTGCAGGCATGACATTTGTAGTCCCTAGTGCTTAGCCTCTGGAAATGTAATACTCCTTGTACAACACGATGTCTCAACAAATGACAGTTCCTTTATGGAACAAGTTTGATATGATCACTCTAATCTGCCTATTATATCTTTGGGCACTGACCCACCAATCTATCTGCATGTCTTCACCCCATTATATATTCTATCCAACAGAGATGAACCAAGCTTTGTATACAAAGACATACAAACATGACATGGGTAGTATTCAAGTATAGAGATCATACACATAGACATGCACAGACACACACACTCTCTTATTAAGAATAATCACACACACACACACACATGCACACACACGCATGCGCAACACAAACACACACACACGTCACACATGCACACACACGTTCTCACGCACACACATTCACATACACGTCACACACGCGCGTCTCACTCACACACATAGACACACACATTTCTCTCTCTCTCTCTCTCTCTCTCTCTCTCTCTCTCTCTCTCTCTCTCTCTCTCTCTCTCTCAATGTAATTCTTTTGTGGTTCACATTTTAGTGTTAGAGTCTGTTATTTTCAGTACTGGGTTGTTCAACCTGTCAGATCATACTCTTTTAACCATTAGTGGATGCTACACTACTGAACACTCTCAGACAATAAGCAGCATCTCACAAAGACAGGATATTAGAACTGATTTTTCAACAACCAATGACCAAATGATTGTATCCATATCCTAATTTTTTTCTTCTACTTCTTGCTTAATTAAAATCCACTTTCATAGTGATCATATGCACATCAACAAATTGTCTATATATTCACAAATAACACAAACCACAGTTACATTTACAATCAACTTGACAATTCCTGTGTCTCTTCTCTTGCTCTAGTCTAACTAAGGGTTAAGGCCAGTTTGCTGGCAAGGCTGTTAATCACATGGCAGCCCTGTGTGTTTGCGACCACCAAACCATTCATAAGATGATAATGACAAAGTCACTAGCCCTGGTAGAGCTGTGTATTACAATAGACGTCTCCCTAAACCTTGCAGACATACTGTTATTTTAACTGTCTGCACGTTCTTGAAAGCGAGTCGAGAGCAGGGTGTGGGCTTGTATTCAATGTTTCTAGACTAACAACCCATGTTTGCCCTCTGTGGCGACTACTGTTATTAGCAAGAAGAACTTAGAAGCGTGAGCCTGTTTGAATTACATGTGGAGCGGTGTAGTGTAGTGTGGTGTGGTGAGGAGTGAAGTGTGATGTGGTGTAGTGTGGTGTGGTGTGGTGTGGTGTGGTGCGGTGTGGTGTGGTGCGGTGTGGTGTGGTGTGGTGCGGTGTGGTGTGTTTTATCTAGTATGGTGTGTCATGATGTTGTAAAAACATGTCCTGTGTTTGTAGAGAGAGAGAGGAGAGAGACAGAGACAGATTCAAACAGCATATAATTTATGCATATCTGTGTGGTACCATTGAGAGTCTATTAGGGAAGATTAATTAAAGAGAGTGTGTGGATGTGCACACACTCATGCAAGGGCACACACATACACACGTTTGTCCAAACAGTATAAAGAGGAAGAAATAAAAAACAAGGATTTTGTTGTTGTCGTAAGTTTTAAACTGTTCACATTTAGTGATATTACTCAATTAGACCAGAGAGAGGAAAAGAAAGAGAGGAAAAGAGGGAGAGAGAGAGGAGAGAGAGAGAAAAGAGATAGTGTGTGTATGCATGTGTGTGTGTGTGAGAGAGAGAGAGAAAGAGAGATAGTGTGTGTGTGTGTGTGTGTGTGTGTGTGTGTGTGTGTGTGTGTGTGTGTGTGTGTGCTGCGTGCATGTGTGTGTGTGTTTGCACATGCATGTATGTGTGTGTGCATGTGTATGTGTGTATGTGGTTATAAATACATGTATGCATGTATGCATATCAAGTGTGCATGTGTCTGTGTGTATGTCTGTCTACAGGTACAACAGTGTCTGTGAGCATCTGTGTTGTCTCTCATGCCTGCAAACTCTGCTACCCTTTGCCAAACATGCATTTTATGTTCCCATTATATATCTATCTACGTTGTACACAGAGTGACACCACATTAACCCACATCCCCGACTGTCTATACAAGCCTTTGGATGCAAACAGTCTATGATAAACATCACAGATCACACACACTGGAATTTTGCCAACTTGATCTGAACAAAACTGCACAATGTGAACACCAGTGGCTCATTCCAAATAAATGTCAGCAGCGAAACCACACTGAGTCATGCATGCACTTACAGACCCGACATTAAAAAAAATGTTATGGCATGGTGGGGTGGGTTTTCTGTTTGTTTGGGGTTTTTTTGTTGTTGTTTTTTTTGGGGGGTGTATATTCTTTTTTTCAAAGTATTTGTTGCCAGCTGAGCTTGATTTTTCCGTGTGAAAGATTCTTCCCTGTTCAAAAATGGCAGAGAGGACAATTTAATTGTCTTCCCTGGTGGACGCTACAGCTGAATGGTTAAGACACTTTGACTTCAATCTCTTAGGTCCATGAAGTTGTAGGTTCAAATCTTGGCAGTGGCCGTGTCTGGTAAATGGTGGGGATTTTCATGATCTCACAGGTCAACTTCAGTACAAATCTGTCAGTGCCTTAATTTCCATCTTATACACACGCAGGAGATCAAATTATGGACATTAAATATCTACAGGTAATTCATGACAGCGTCCAGAGGGTTACATATACAGAAACATGACCATACCAAGAGGCATACACTGTGGGAAAAAATGATGCATTTAGTCCAAAAAATGGAGCTGATCTGAAGTCAGAACTAGTTGGCTGAGGCCAGCATGCAGGCCTTCTTCAGAGTACAAGCACGGGATAAAATCAGGCACTATACATCCCACCAAATATTAAGGGAGTGCACAAAATAGAAGAAATGCCTTCACAAAAAGTATGAATATAATATTAGCTGAAACATGATGAGCCCCCCCCCCCCCCCCCCCCCCCCCCCCCCCCCCCCCAATCAAGAAAATTCAAGGATATGCTTACCCTTCCAATATAAATTTTAAAAGAAAACCAACTCCCAGAAGGGTCTTATGCCTGGTCACTCTCATCAGATGATAATAACAATGATGATGATGATGATGATGACGATGATGATATTGATAATAATGATGACAATGCTAAAAAATATATTTTATAACACCTAGCCTCATCAATAGAAAAACCATAGGCATTTCCAATAATCAATTTGTACACGTGTAACAAAATAATAGCCAAATTCAAACGTATTTGAGTGAAATTACACACACACACAAACACACAAACACACACATATACATATACACATACACATGTGCACGCAGCATGCACACATACATGCAGGCATGCATGCATGCGCGCAGGCATGCACGTACAGACACATACGTGCACATGCGCACATGGACACACACACGTGTCTCACACACACACACACACACACGTGTTTTACACAGACACCACTATAAAAAGCCAACAAAACTACCTTCAGACAAAGAACATGCACTGACGACAACTAACGTTAAATTAATACTGGTGGCTTGAGGGGAGGGACACAGGTCAGATTTAGCCTGGTCCAAAGCCAACTTGATGAAAGACTGCATGATGAAGTCGACGAGTGTTATCTTCTAATACTGTTGAATCAACGCCCAAAATTCAGACCCTTTTGTTAAAGTACGCAATCTTGTTTTGTTTTTGCTCCTCAGCTACACCTGTGAGATTCACCAACGATGAAATTTTGTGCATGCAACCGTTTTTGCCTACTTTGAAGGTAGCCACATTCTGACTTTGGGGATGGAGTCTAAACAGCACACCACAGGTGTGCGTGCATTATATAGATTTTGTTATCCATTCTTACCTGCACACAATGGCCTACTCTTCTGAAAGGGAGAAAACGTTTGAATATGTGTGCAAGATGTTCTGTGCGCATTCACATACTGGACCTCAGTTTGTAGTCTCATCTGAAGGACTTTCAGGGCGAGTTAAGTTGGCACTGATGCTAAATAAACGGGAAAAATCCCCTTGAATGGTGGTAACTCAAACCTGGGATCAATCTTGGGTGGTCAGATCACAAGCACAATGCTCTAACTGCCAGGCTATCCTATTCCCCCTTACTAATGATAAATCATGTTATTTATGGCCTCAACTATCATAATGTGATATGGCTTCATTGCAAAAAGTTGGAAAACTGTCTTTAATTTCACTATAGAAAAAAATAACCATAATTACATTCTAAATCATATCCTTGAATGGTGGTACCTGTAGTTTTTTTTATACTTGATCTGTCCTGAAAAGTCAGCATACAAGAAGTATTTTCTTTTCATTTTTAAGTTAGCAAGCTGACATATGTAATACACACGTGTGTGTGTGTGTGTGTGTGTGTGTATGGGGGGGGGGGGGGGGGGGGTGCATGCATGTATGCATGCGTGCGTGCGTGCATGCTCTCAGGAGAAGAAAATGCAAAACAAGCATCACATGAGCGCGATTACAAAGATACTGGAAAACAATGAATATAATGCTAAATGAAACTATCACAGAACTCTATATCTAATCACACAAAGTAGAGCTACAAGAAAAACACCTTTCTGTAGATCTCTCTATCTATCTGGGACTTGCCCCCTCGCCACACACACTACACTAAAACAGTCTATGTGTACAGAGCTGAACCGTCCCAGCGAGGCGGAGTCACAGATCCATAATCCGTCAAGCATGAAGGTGTGTGCTGAACTCAGCCGGTTCAGCCACCTTCCCACGCCTTGTGGAAATCATGAAGTAATGAAAGAGCTGAACAAAAATGTAAAAAAAATGGGTATAGAGCACAGCTAGTCATGCAAGCCACAGCTGAAAATGCAACAACCTGGGGCAAGCTTAATTCTATACGCAACACTGAACTAGTAGGCTGAGCGAGTTTTTCAATGGAGGTCTGTTATTGTACGGCTTTTACTACTAGCACTGTTTAGGAAGTAAACACCCAAGTAAAATTGGGCACTGTTTGTTATGAAACTGAAAGAATTGTACATCAAAACCATCCCCTTCAATTTTTGCTGCTGTTGTTGCAATAATGCACGCTGTTTTTAACAGCAGTCAGCAGAATGAACTGAGTAATTATTTAACTCATTACAGCTTCTAGTCTGGGTTGAAATTTTTGAAAAACTGAATTTATTTATAAATAAAAATAGAAGCACTGAAATAGTGTGTGTGACATGTTGGTTCAGCCATGTGAATTTGTCTTTCCGTTGTATGTATGCTCACACAAAAATGAAACAATGTTTTCAAATATTATGCATGATATGCATGATACTGACAGTCCCTCATTAAATTATCATGAATGTAATATGCATGAGCACTTATGTGCAAACACACCTAGATGTATGTAGCCATGAGCTCACACATGAACACATGTATATATGCATAACACACATTACACACATAGCAGTACACATGTATGTACATGTATGTATGCACACACCGACACACACACATATGCACACACATGTGAATACACATACATACACACACACACATACACACACACGCATACACACACACACACACACACACACACACACACACACAAATGCATTGCTTAATCAATACACCATCCGGAAATAAAAGTTTGACTCTGACTCTGACTGACTGACTCATACACACACACATACACACATACACTGATACAGTGATACACACACACACACAAACACACACACACACACACACACTCACACACAAAGACACATACACACATGAAAGAGTACCAACAAGACTGTGCAGTAATGCATATATACACATGCACACAAATGCTTGCATGCACGCATGCATACACGCACACATGTGCACACACACTCACATAAGCACACACACATACACACACACACATTCATACTGTGAGCAAAGAGACAATAGATTACAGAAAGTGCGAACGCACACGCACACACACACACACACGTCTAAAAATCACAAGCAGAAAAAAAACCCACTTACAAACTGCTCAACAACAAAAATACAAATCAGCAAAATCAGAAAAATGCAGCCCTTGTTCTCTTGAAAGCATTTCAACAAAACCCAGCGTCTGTCAAAGCTACCTGACAGGCAAAATTGAACCAGTGAGTTCTTCAGCAGAACACACAGAATCTGTATTTACATATAATGCAAACACAGCAGGGAAAGGGGGGCTTCAAATGCACATTTTGGTCATTGAGACGAATCACTCACACGTCACCTCACCCTGGAAGTGTGAATGTATCAATCAGCAAGCAGTCGAGTCAGTCCATAGCATAGGCAAACCCCGGCAGTTCTTTTTTTAAATCAATTCAAGCTCTGTTCTTTGGTCATTGTGACCCAGTTACTTTCAAACAGCTTCACTTCGTTGTTTACAAGTTGTTTCCCAATCAGGAAACTGTTTGAAAATATACTGACACTTTTCTATCCACATTATCTATAAAGAAATTAAGACCAAGTGGACAAACGATTAAAACCTGATTTTATACAGTGCGTTTTCCTGAACACAACCAGGAGAAACTTGTCAGTTGGTTGGTAGACGTTGTGTGTGTGTGTGTGTGTGTGTGTGTGTGTATGTGTGTGCGTGCAAGTGTGTGTGTGTGTGTGTGTGGTGTGTGCACGTGCACGTGTGTGTGTGTGTGTGTGTGTGTGTTTGTGTGCCTGTCTGTCTCAGTGTCTGTCTGTCTGTCTGTCTACTGACGTACTATCTGTCTGTGCAGGGGCATGTGTGCGAGTATGGCATACATACATGCATGCATGTGTGCATGTCTGTGCTGTTGCATGTCTATTATGTGGGTTAAAGTGTGTGTGCACCTGCATGCATACATGTGCAAGCACATCCTTTCCATGGATGCACGTATTTGAGAGCATGTCCATCAATTTAAATACGCACATGCATGTGTGTATGCGTTTAATTCATACATTAGACAAGCCATACAGACAAACAGACAGACACAAAGACAAACATAAATCATGTGTACAAATCAGATCTTAAGCATGTATGATCTTAATCATATATGTCCTGGAGACTTTTTAAATCAAAGCTTTATCCCTGAAGTTGGAATACGGCTACCTTAATGCTGGGTAAAAATGGCTGCATGCATTGCAAAATTTTACCTTTGGTGAAAATTGGAGCTCTAGCCAAGGAAAAACAAACAAATAAAACAAATCAAAACTTTTTTTAAAAACTCACATGGGGGTGGGGGGCGGGGTGGTGGGGGCTGGGGAGGGGGGTGGGGGGCTGGGGAGGGGGCTGGGGGGAGGGAGGGGGGGAGGTGTCCCCTCATTGGTTCATGCTGTAGTGTAACCAGAGCCATCTTTTCCCACTCTATGAAATCATTTCCATTCACTTGTCAGAATGACAGTGACAACTGGGACAGCACTGTTACATGTCACATTATTTATGCAACAGCTGCACAAGATTCCATATCAAACCTACGTGCGTGCATGTTATCATGATGTCTGTATTAAAATTGAATAATGGTAGCTGTCTAGTATTATCAGCAATCTATCTGAATGTTAAAACTGTTTAGAATTGTAAAAACTGCCTTGGGTTCTTTGCTGTAAAAAACTGAACAAAAAAAAACTCTTTTCACAGTTTTGATGATGCAAGGTTCTTGAGCTTCTGCTAGCAGTCTTTAAAAAAAAAATTGCATGATGCCTTTTCTACGTGTATGAATCTGGAATAACTTCTATATATTCCATACTACACACACACAAACACAACAGAAGAAACAAGCCATAACAGTGTGCAAGTGAGGGAAAAAATTGAAGAGGGGAGGGGGATATCTGACTGGTGGTGAGTCAGGAGAGTGAAGCTGTGAAGCAATTTTTAAAGAGTGAGCAGATGTTTGGCCTAACTATAGTACTGGGGAGGCCTTGACCTGTGCTGCTATATATATATATATATATATATATATCCTGCTTTTTTATATGAAGATTTGCATAGGTATAACTGTTTGTGTTGTGACACAATGTCTGTGTTCCAATTATCTTTTTATTGCTATACTGGATTTAAATCACACGCAGGCATATGTGCAGTCACAAACATATGTCACACACACACATTCGCATTCACACACACACACACACATTCGCATTCACACACACACACACACACAACGCACGCACACGCATGCACACACACACACACACACACACACACGCACACACACGCACACACACACACACACACATGCACGCACGCACACACACACAACACATACATGCACCTTGCAACAGTGATGTCAGACACACACACACTTCTTAGTTAAAACTTAAATATTTATGATTAATTATATGATTGCAATCAAAGAATGTGATTTGCTATTCCCACTATAAACTAAAACTTTGCACTGAACATGAAGCATGGTTGAGTAAATACCACTAAAAACTTACCAAATATTTACAAGATACATTTCAATTTACCACTCTACAAACTTTATATTCTGTACATGTAAGTAAGTCAGTCTTCAATTTTAATGTCTTTTCACTTTAAGTGATACCAGACGACCCTAAAATAGGAGACTGAATATGTGAGAGAGAGAGAGAGAGAAAGAGAGAGAGCGAGGATCTTACTCTGTGAGTGTGAGTGTGCGTGTGTGTGGGCATCCCTGCATGCATGCACGCTTGTGTGTGTAATAAATAATAATAACAAAGGAAACAGTATTCTTAACATGAACAGATCAAGAACAGATTTTTTTTAATTTGAAATTCAAAAATAACTACAAGAACTACATTAAATGCCCTATAAGACTTAACAATAAACCCTTAGCAATGTTAACTAGGTAGAAAGATGTTTCAGAACTGTAATGTCTTGTCCCCAATACTGCTTTCGTACAACTTTTAGCAGATTTAAACATTTTCTTCCTTTAGTTAAGATATATTCAATATGGGCATTCCAAGTTAACTTTGAAGAAAGAAAAACACCTAAAAACTTTATTAAGTGCTTATATTCAACTATCTCATCTTCATTTTTGAACACAGGCAAGTTTTCTGGATTGCCACCATTGTTAAAAAGCATCATCATCATCATTAGCCATTACACCCAGCGGTGTGTAGGGCAGCAACAAAGCGCTTCCACTCCTGCTTATTCTGGGCCAACCTAGTCACTGATCCCCAAGAGTGCTGCATGGCCTTCATCTCACTTTCTACAGTTCTTCTCCACGTTGCTTTTGGTCTTCCTTTCTTTCTCCTTCCTTCTGGGGTCCAGTGCAATGCTGTTCTTGTGATTGACTGTGGGTCTCTTCGGAGGATGTGCCCAATCCACTTCCACCATCGTCATATGCGTTTTTTCTGTAGATAACTTTAGGCCATTTTCAATTATGTACTTATTTAAATTATCAAGGTCTTTTGGGTATAGTTTTTTAAAATATAGTTTAAAGACCTTTTCAGTGTGTTTTGTTTCATGGTAACATTCATCCACATGCATATGTCATCTGCATATTGTACTAAGACAACATTCTGAGACAAATGTTTAGGAAGATCATGTAACAGGATATTAAATAGAACTGGTACTATAACGGAGCCTTGTGGTAAGCCCATGTCAAGATATCTGGGATATGAGTTGTTATTTTCTACCTTTACTTGAATAGATCTATTGCTAAGAAAGCTGTTGATGTAATGATAAATGTTTCCGGAAAGGCCAATTGTCTTCATCTTTCTTAATAACTTTGCATGCCAAACTTGATCATAGGCTTTATTTATTTCAAAAAACATTGCAAGGACATTTTTTCTACATGCAAATTGTTGTTTTACATGTGTAGTAAGTTTAAATAAATTATCAATAGTACA
>CM054138.1:55316687-55330836 GCA_028751875.1 Rapana venosa
ACCTTATTGATAGGTAAAAACAGGTACACAATTTCAATTTTAGAGGTATATCTTGCACCATTTCTGAACCTCAGAGCTCTAGCCAATCAACACACACACACACCACACACGCACATGCACACACAAACCCTGCATGCGCATGCGTGTGTGGTGCGTGCGTGAGTGAAGGAGAGAGAGGGAAGGAGGAGGAGAGAGAGAGAGAGAGAGAGAGAGAGAGAGAGTGTGTGTGTGTGTGTGTGTGTGTGTGTGTGTGTGTGTGTGTGTGTGTGTGTGTGTGTGTGTGTGTGTGTGTGTGTGTGTGTGTGTGCATGCATACACACACCTTTAATAAACAATAACACACACACACACACAAAACAAAACAATGCAGACCTGTAATCTATCCATTACATAACAAGATCCAATTTCACCCAAGCATGCGGTAGGTGGTGGGGTGGGGGGTATCCACAATCCTAGCAACTGATCTGACTTGATCAAACCACATAGCCTAGCCACTAGCCAGGCAACAACAACAAAGTTAGAACTATGAAAGTTGCTCTTCTGTTGGGACTCTGTGATAAAGTCAATCAACATACAGGTCTACAAAGGGGCAGGCACGGCTAGAGCTACTCTACAGAGCAGTAGACTGACCCTATCTCCAATACAAATCAGAATATGAATGAGCTATAAATTACAAAAATAGGTGTCTTCCCTACTGGCTAGTAATAGTATCCGTTGTCAACTCATTTCCAGCGGTACCCTCATGTGTTCAGGGGGAA
The DNA here is from genome assembly GCA_028751875.1 of Rapana venosa. NCBI lineage: Eukaryota > Metazoa > Mollusca > Gastropoda > Neogastropoda > Muricidae > Rapana > Rapana venosa. Next base: position 55,317,446 of record CM054138.1, read on the forward strand.
AATCTTCGCGCCTAGCCTAGTATCGCTCTAATCTAAATGTCACTATCACTATCTCTCGGAGCCCTCCTATGGTAAAGGTGCCTAGCATTCTTGGCTATGGGGAATCAAACTATGGTTTAATGCATTAGTGTCAAGCTTGGGAAGGAGGGAGAGAGAGCAGAGAAAACCACAAGTATGCTTACATTCTGTTAAAATGTACCCTGAAAATGGATCATCTTCCTATCTCTCAAGAAACTGTTCTTGTAAAGTTAAGAATGTTCCTGTTTTTAGATTTGCTTGCAAAAGTCTTGGTTTTTCTTCATATTAGCAAAATGGTTTTGTTTGGTTTTTTACATCAGATTCATACAAATCAAAATCTAAAAGCCTTTTTTTTATTTTTAAAAAAGCATCCACAGTTGAAAGATAAGAGACTTAGTTATCACACTTTCTTTCAGATTAAAATACAATAAAGTTTTTTAAAAGTTTACCAAATGATCCCCGATTAATCTGGGAAGACCCCTCTAAAACTCAATCTCACTTCTCAAGTTACTGCTAATCCGTACACTTGCCCCCACATTATACAAACACCATAATATGTACACACAGTAACAAAGTCAACCTCAAAGGCGAAAAGACACACTTAACGCCATTACTTGAACAAACATAGCTCTAGAAATCCTCTCACTAGTCTCAGCACTGCCACTCAGGAAATGTGAAAAAAGCTGAGAAAGTAGGGCTTACAGTTAGGCTTCAGCAGCCTTTCAGCATGCTGCAGAGGATTATATAATTATAATGCTATTTAACAGTAACACTGCTTGATGATTTTTCTTGAAATCTTGAAATACCGCCCAGATCTGTTAGATAAGTAAGAAACTCCGGAAGTTCATGAACTTATTCTACAACTTGCACTTAAGCATAACACTACACACAGGTCATTTTCTTCTCCTGCCATCTGGAATACTGTGAATTGTTTCCCCATTACTATTCTCCCAACGACACAAACCCCCCCCCTCCACCTTCTTCTTTCTTCAACCTTTTTCTTTTTAATTTCCAAACAATTACTCAAATTTGTTTTTATTTTATTAACAACAGCAACACAACAACAATAACAGCAGTAGTAGTAATTAGAGTAGCAGTTGAGTAAGAGGAGAAAGATAAGGAAGAACTGCCAACTACGCTGTAAGGTGGAAATGATGTAATCTGTTCAGTGTTCTGTAACTGCCTTCTGGATGATAATATATTAATAACATTAATCATGTTAATGATGTATGATAATGATAATGATGATGATGATGATGATGAAGAACAACAACACAACAACTACAATGATGACAACGACAGTGACAATGATGATGATAATGATTCAGATGATTATGATTCAGATGATGATGATAATGATGACGATGATAATAATAATAATTTGATAATAATGATGATTGCCACATAAGCTAGCTATCAAGTGGAAACAATGCAATATGACTGTTAATACTGTTATATAGCTCCCTAAAGTCTGTTACAGGTATTCTGAAAAGACACAACCTTTATTCAAATTATTTACTTTTAGTTTTTAATTTTATCAATAGTCTCTTTGGAAAAATGTCAAGACAGCACAATGCATGTTGAATACAGGTTGCAGAACACATACAAATTCACATTTGAAAAAAAAATGGCAAAAAGAAATTTATAATCAAACAAAAAGAATGATTTAAAAAAAAAAAATACTGAATGACCGTCCTTGACAAATGATAATTCAACAGAAAAATAAGCCACTTCAGGACAACATACTTTCCTAGGAGTAGGACTGTAGTCGTGAGTTACACTAACAGTATTCTCTGTCATCTTCCTAGTCCTACTCTTACTCACATTAATTTTTACATACCTTCACATGCTGTAGAATTTTACATGGCTCTGATGTGGCATCAATCAAAAATATGTCAATAAAAAAATAATATTGTAATGAAATTAATATTATTGAAAGCCAATGAGTACAGTTTATACTTTATGCACCATGTGCGCATACATGTGCGCATCTGTGTGTGTGTTCACTGTTTGTCTGTCTGTCTCAATGTCTGTCCCTCTGTTTATGTCAATATGTGTGTCTATGTTTGTCTCAGTAAACTATATACATAATGATATGCACCTGTGTACATGTATACATGTGTGGGAGTGCTGTAAGTGGCCTATGCATGAGCACATATAATATATTCTGTTTGTGGTCGTAAGTTTGTGAGTGTGTGCATGAGTGTGCATGCAATGATGCATGCAATGTGTGTATGCTGTCGTGTGTGTAGACCTGTGTGTGTGTGTCGGGAGGGAAGGGGGTGGACAAGTACACTTTCAGTGTTTTACAAATTTGCCTTAGGTTAGTGTAGTACTAGTGAGTACTAATGTACATACAATACTTCAAATATTTCTAACATTCTCTCCAATTCTGTGTTAAAGTATCTCAATCTTTTAATTTTATACATATAATTATGTATAATGTGGGATAACACAGGAGTAATAGGCCGAGTATGCTTTGCAAGTGTTGATCAATTCAATTGTGATGACAGCACTGAGCATGCCTGGACTGCTGGAGATGTTGTTAGTGGTCCTCATCAATGGTCAATCAACCAATGGATGAACAACAATGCAGACAACAATTAATGTACTGTTTCAGTGTCTGTCATATGATGTAATGGTTAAGTGAGTGTGTGTTTGAGCATGTTTCATTTGTTTGTGTGTGTGTGTGTGTGTGTGTGTGTGTGTGTGTGTGTGTGGTGTGTGTGTGTGTGTGTGTGTGTGTGATTGAGTGAGTGAGACTGTGTCACTGTGTGTGTGCATGTGTGTGTATGTGAGACTGTGACTGTGTCACTGTATCAGTGTATGTGTGTCTGTGTGTGTGAGTGAGAGAGATTGAGCATGTGCATGCATACTAATGCATAATGTGTATCACTGTATGTGTGTGTATGTGTGTGTGCATGTGCATGCACATATGGCTGTGTCTGACTATGTGTGCGTGTGTTGCACATGTGTGTGACTGTGTGTGTATACTTGTGTGTGTATGTGTGTGTGTGTGTGTGTGTGTGTGTGTGTGTGTGTGTGTGTGTGTGTGTCTGTCTGTCTGTCTGTCTGTCTGTCTGTCTGTCTGTCTGTCTGTCTTTCTTTCTTTCTGTGTGATTGTATGTTTACTCCTGTGTGCTCATGATGATGTGCCTCTGTATATCTCGAAGTTCTTAGAGTCACATATTTTTAAAGAAAAGCAAGAAATTCGACAGTTTTTAAAGTATAAACAATAGATTTCATTCACTTACCATCTGTTCAACAAGAAATTTAGCCACTCAACAGTTTCATTTTGTCGAAATGCTCGTCTCCTGTACAATACTGTTTCCTCAATATTCAGATGCTGTTTGATGATTTTGCTGATCTTTGCTTTCCAAATGACAAACAATGCAGAAATGAGGAGAAATGCCCAAACAAATGAAAAAGCAAAAAATCCAATCAACCAGGAACATGACACCGCGCCTGCCACAAGTAGATACATTCCTGTCAAGCCGGTGACAGCTCTACTCTTCTGCTCATCATCTGCTGCACCACCTCTTCTTGCATCTCCCATGGAACGTATGTCACCATTTGGAGCACTCATTTTGCACAAAAACAAATTCCACTTCGCACTGACAAACAATAATCCCCGCCTGTTGACACTGAAAACGCTTCCTTTTTTTTCTGTTCTCTATCGATTTTTTTTTTAAACGTACATGGTAGCTCGTTGATAGACCGTGTCAGTGGAGATCAACTGTAGGCATTTGTCAACTTCAGTTCATTCATGCACCGCTGGCCTGGCCGAGACTGCAGTTTCCAAAGCACTAGACTGATCGGAGACTAAGACGTTGCAAAGCAAGCAAATTTTGGTCAAATGATCCCTGCAAAATTTCATTTACACAAATATCTCAACCTGAAAAACCCGATTGATGAACTTCCATAAACGATGAAAGCGTAAAAGCCATAGCAGCAGAACCAAACACACTCAACTCTGTAGGCTAGCCTAACAAAAATTTCGTCTGCAATCGTTTGGGTGTCTCGCGGTGACGAGTCGTCCTTGGACCGGAAGTAGAATTTAAGGCACATGATTGCTCACGGCCAATAAAATATGAGTTTACAGTTTCGAACACTCAAGCGGGAAGTGCTGGAAAAGTGTCAACATCTCGACAGTAACCGACATGGATCTCGATAATTTGAAGTATAGCGAGCTACAGAAGCTTGCAAAAGCTGCTGGAATAAGAGCAAACATGAAGGTAACAGCTTCAAAGTTTTAGTGTTGAATGCTGATACAGATTGGCAGGCTTCTCATCTCAAATAATGTCCGAGTCAGTCAAGTGTCGTCATGGTGTCCAGCAGCTTTGCCCTGTCTGTTGGCTTGTGAACGTTGTGGGCGTGGTGGTTGAATGAATAATTAATAATATAAATTACTGTAAGAGTCGGTCCGGATTATTGCATGGAACACAGTGTCAAGGATTAGTGTTACCATCAGTTAATGTGTCTTCTTCTTCTTCAAGTGTCCGGTCTGGTCCTGCAGACATCGACGATCATGGCTCTCCATTCTTCCCTGTTCTCGGTCCCTCTCATGAGCTCATTGTTGGTGCCCTCATAGTGAAACAGTTAATGTGTATCAGCTGCAAAACAAAGCGTTGCTCTCCAAGAGCTCAGATTACCTAGACTAGAGTAGAACAGTAGAAGTTTGAGCTCCAAAACGCAAACTAATTAAATTTTGTAGTCCTTACTGATACTGATAGTAGTGAAGTGAAAGACATTGAGACAACAACCAGTCATGTAAACAATGATAGTGGTACCATCAAGGTATAAAGCATTAATATAAAAGTTTTCTCAGTGCGTTTTACAATAGGCCTAAGTACTTCATAAATAAAACACAAAAAGCAGATTTTGCATACTATACAAATACTACAGTACAATACACAAAATATATACAATCCATAACAATGAATACTACTACTACTAGTACTACATTAGTACTAGACATGCATATGTTCACAGCACACCCACACTGCTACATACAGTGATAATGATAGGCCTAAGGCCTGTTAAAATATTTTTTTAAATCAGGCATTGTTGAATAAATTTTCCTAAACTGGGTCAGGTAAGTTCTTTAAACTAGGATTATGAAAGTGCATTACGCCTGCACTGTTGTTTACAGGGTTGCTATGTAGTATGTAGGCCTCCAGTACTTAGTGAAAAATAGGACCCCCCTCCCTCCCACCTTTCCAGTTTCCATAACAATGATAACATGTAACGAAATATTGCATGAACAGGCATGCACATCTTCACAATAATAATAGTGCATTTGAATAATTATAGATGACATACAGCCCAAGATCAGTGTTAAAAAAAAACTTATGTGTACTCTAGTCTATGTTAGTAACAATAAAGTATGGTATTTGCAGCACTCACTCAGTTCAAGTGGTAACTAGTAGAACCCCCAGAGTTCGATTTTAGAACTTCACAAACAAAATACAGCCCTGGCCTATTCAAATTACTGTTCGATGTTCTTGTAAACGGCTTGATTTCAGATTGTGGATCATTCCCACATTTAGACCCTTTTTTTCCATTATATTATTAATTTATATGTTACTGATAAGTTATCAAAATATATGCTATAATAAAGTGTTGCAGTGCTACTAAGTAGCAGAACTTTGTCAAACTAAATTTACTATATATCCGTATCTGAATATGATCACAAGATGAAGATAACAGAACAAAAATACATGGCATTGACCACAATGACAGTTAAAAAATATACATGTTGTATGAATATTGTATTTCTTATTTATAATCTGCCTAGTAGGTGACCAATCCTTTTCGATTGGCTTTGGTATATATATCTTGAGTTAGCAGGGTTTCAGGATGACTAATCAAATAATGCTGAGTGATATACATGTTAAATCACAACAGTGGGTGCCTGCCTGAAACCTGTATGAAGTGAGAAAATGAAATAAACTTATTTAGTTATTATAAAGTTGCTGTACTCAAGTCACAGCGAGATCATCTCTGTATTTTATATTTTACAAATTACATGCCTCTAAAGAAATCAGAACAGTAAACATAAGTGTTACTGTTATCCTTTTGCAGGTGGATAAGTTGTTGAAAGCTTTGAAAGAGCACTACAGCAACCAAGAACAGAGTGCATCTGACAGCCAGAAAACAGACACAGAGAGCAGCAGTGAGGTATGCTACATTATGATTATCTTATTCGAATGAGTTACCTTTTTAGTGGTGTTACTCTTACTCTTCGTGACTTTATTTTTCTCACTTACCCATTCGCTATATTTTTATTTATTTGTTATTTTATATCGAGGATAATGGAGTAAGCACTCATGTGCTTTTTACATCCAGTCCCCGTGTGTATGCGGTTTTGTAAATTTTGTCATCTGTTCCCACCGGGACACAATGGCCTACTCTTTCGAAAGGCGGAACAGGATTAACGTGTGCGCAAGATGTTCTGCATGCGTTCACACACGGGGCCTCTGTTTATAGTCTCATCCGAAGGACTATATATAATCTTTCTGTGATATTCTCACACTAGTCACAGTCACATTTGTGTGCTTTTCTTCTTCCTTTTCAAGTTCTTGTGTATGGGATGTTTTGTTGGGGTTTGTTTTATTTGTGTTTGGTCGGTTGGTTGGTTTGGATTTTTGTGTTGTTGGGGGGTGTTTTTTGTGTGTGTTTGTTGTTGTTGGTTGTTTTTTGTGTGTGTTTTTTTTGTGGGGGGGTGGGGAGGGTACAACTTGAATGATTCAATATGTACAGGGAAAAGAATCTGTGGCTGTGTAATTGTCCCTTTTCACTTTTGTTTGAATAATTATTTAATTTTGTGCTGCATTATATTAATAAAATATTGATCATTACATTGTTGCTTTCAGTTATCTATGAGATTGGAGTTAATTTTGCATATTCTTGTAACAGCTTAACTGTAATTTAGTATACATTCACGGAACAGCTTTCAGTATTCTCTCTATAAAATATTTTATACACAGAGTAGTGTGTGTACTTACTGTACTGTTAGTGTAGTGTATTATTTTTTATTTGTCTGATTATAATTATGACAGTGTTGATTTATTCTGCAGAATTTGGCCATGGTCAGCTTTGGGATTTTGTGAAGGTTAAAATTTGGTGTGTAACTTTGTGTGTGTATATGTATTCATGAAAATATGGTCAACATATCTCAGTTACTGAATTATAATTTTCACTAATCAACAATTTTTTATTATGTAAATTGTTCTGTTTTCAGCCCAATACTGCTGAAGAGGATCTGAGTCCTACAAATGAGAACAAAGATGACACAACAAAGAAGAAATCTACCAGGGGCAAGAGGAAAGGAGCCAGAGGAAAAGCTAAGGTAGTGTTCTTCGTGGGAGTTGAGGAAAGCTTGAAGGGAGCATGATTCTTTACCAGTCTTCTGCCAATATTGTCATTTAGGATATGAGGGCACATTCAGCTTGTGATTACTGGTATATATATATATATATTTTTTTTTCTCTGTGAGTGTCTCTCTCTCTCCCTCCCTCTCTCTCTCCCTCCCTCCCTCATTACATTTTGAATTTCTCTTCTTTTTTTCTTTTTTTTTTTTTGCCCAATCCCATAATAATATACTTTTTTTAAAGAGTTCATTTCTTTTTTCTTATTAAAGCTACATTGTTCATTTTGACTTAACCTCTTCAGCTACGGAGCCTGTAGCTTATGGTGATATTGTAATGCTTGTGTTCTCTCCACTTTTTTTTTTTTTTTTTAGTATAACAAAGCACAAAGAGAGAGAAACATGCACACAATGAACAATACAAAATTGCCCTGGTTTTTTTTTTTTGGGGGGGGGGGGGTTGGAAATTACTATAGTTAAAGGATTCATAGGTGAAAATTAGCAAATACTGTTAAAATACTATCCCTATCCCATTTACTAAGTATGTGCTTCATAAAACGATACTTGACCTTGAATATGCATTTCATGTTTCAGAAAACTTCACCATGGGATAAAAGCCAGGGTGAAAGAGTGGAGACGCCAAAAACAGACAAGTCACACAATGGGTCAGCTACATCCAAAAAGCCAACTCCTAAAAGTCAGCCACAGAAAAACACACCTGTTCACACAAAATTGCCTTCGTCGAAAAAGACACCTCAAGGGGGAACACCAAACATTTCCAAAACTCCTGTGATCGTAAAGCCAGTAACATCGAAAACGCTCCAAAACAGAACACCAAAAGTCAATAGCGTGAAAGCAGTTTTGGTTAAAACTCCAGGCAGTGGTCCAAAGAATACGGCAAAGAACGCTGTGGCTGGAAGAAACACCCCAGGTCCCTTTTCTCCCAAAGGACCAGTGTCATCAAGACCCAGTTCTGCTGTTGCTGCAAAGATGACACCAAATAAAATTTCAGGCAGTGGCAAAAAGCTTGCCTCCTCTGCCACCGAAGTAAACAAGAAGACCCCTGTGGCTGAAACTTCAAAGAGGCGTTCGCCAAGAAACCTGGCTGCAGCTGAGAACAAGCATGAGGTTGAGGTCTACATTTTTGTCTGAATTGTTGGTCTGTCTTTCTCTCTACATGCACATGCACATGCATTCAGGGGAAAAGTGAAGCATTTCCTTGATGTGCTATTCTAGATTTAATGTGAAATAATAAATATAAACACTGATTGTTACTACGAATAATAACTTTCATCTCCTTATGTTGTTTTATCCAGCATGAATCATTCAGACTTGTTACCATTCTTAGCTGGGGGTTTGGGTGGTTTTTTTAACTGAGTAATGATATTGAATATTACAATAGCTGATAACATGTGCAGGGGGAGGACTAAGTGGTGATGCTTTTTTTCACAGCTAGACAAACCTGAGAGCTAATAGGAAGTTTTAACTCAGTCAAGTCAGATTTACTAAGTTATGGTCAATCAAGCTAAATACCTTGAAAATCATTCTTGAATTGGTTTCAAAATATGGGACCTAATGGGGGGGAAAATTGTGAACTTTAATATTAGTTTTTTACTAGTTTTACCAGCTTTTGACACCTCAGATTTTTATTTCATTCACCTTGGATCTGGGAGGAACATGAACAACTTAGTATATATAACCTCATGGCTGTTGTATTTCCATCTTTCAGTTTTTCGAAAGAGGATCTTCCTACTGGAAAAGAATTGTTTCTACTTTGGTGAAAGTTTGTCTTTACCTCTTCATTCTGGGAGGGGGGTGGGATATTAATCTTTTAACAGTAAAATGTAATGTTTTAAAACTGATATGAAAAATCAAATGAATTACTTGCTTTTGTCCTCTTCAGACCACCCCAGGCAAGACAGGAAACAAACTGAAGCGGCAAAACACATTTGATCTGGAAGGACCCAGTCTGACTGCCACTGCCACCCCAGAAGCGGAAAGAACAACCAAAAGAGCGAAACGCAGCTCAGGGACAAGTGAGCAGGACAAAGCCACACCAAGCAGCCCTGGCATCCAAGACATGATTGACAGCATGTCTGGAGAAATTAGCAGCGCTGAGAGACGAAATCGACTGATGAGTGCTATCAACAAGAAAGTGGAAGGGAAAGGTGAGTTCCTTCAGTTCCTCTCTACCCACTTCCTTGGGTTTTTTAAATGGGGGTAGGCTTCAGTCTTGCACACACGTTTCATAAGAGTAGGCCATTGTGTGCCGGTGGGAGCAGATGACAGAATTTACAAAGCCGCATACACACGGGGACTGGATGTAAAAAAAGCACATAAATGCTTATACCATTATCCTCGATATAAAAGAATAAAATTTAAAAACTTTTTTAAATGACACCCGAGTCAGATATTATAAGAACTTTTAGAGAGTAATGATTTTTAAGGACAAAATTTTGTAATGATGGTAATGGGATTACAAAGTTATCAAGAAACATGAGTGTGTCAACAATATGTAGGCATTATGAAGAGACTATATGAATATCAGGTGTACATTGAACATGTTAGAATTTTCCACACTTTTTATTCCAAACTCGACAGACACCAGAGCCATGTGGTTAAGACCACATGCAGAAGATCAAGTGTGCACATCAATGATTCCATAGTTCATGTTGGCGTTTGGTGGGTTGCCTAAGCACGAACATACCCAGCACACATCCCTGAAGTCGGAATGCGGCTACCTTCATGGAAGGCAAAAACAGTTGCATACACAAAGTCTCATTATGAGTTGAACTCTAGCTGAGTGGGAGGGGGGTCCAAACTGATGGATGATGGAAATTTTGGGGGGGGGGGGGGGGGGGGTACACATTCCATAAAACTGCTTGTTTTGGGGTTATTGTTTTTTGTTTGTTTGATGTATTTTTTTAAGCGTGATTGTTTTATTTTCTGATGACAATTTTCCTTCAGCTTCATTGCTGTTTCAGTGAAAAGTCCTGTCACTACTGGACCATTGACACAGATCCCTCGGTTTGCTGCTTTCTTGGCCAAGAAGAAGCAAGAGCAGAAAAAGCCTATCACTCCAGGTTTGTGTTTCATTTCATTTTATAAATTGAAGTAGTTATGTGGAGCTGGTTTTGTTGATGGTTTTTTGTTGGGGGAGGTGACAATCACTGTCTTTTTTGTTTAAAATTTCTTTTCATGTAGGATTCAGATGATGAAATACATGTGCATGATTTTAAATCTTATGTGCCTATGTGAAAATATTGCAAGAGATTAATTTGACATCTGACATAAAAGAAAATCAGTATTGAGAGGAAGTCATGATTGGCTTGTCCCAGGAAATGGGTTTAGCTAAGATGTCACTTATGAACAATGCGTGATAATGCACTTCATTGTCACTTACACCTGGCTGAATGTATAAGTGTGTGAAGAAGAAATGTTTTCTGCTGATGACCAGGAAACAAGGACTGGGACAAAGTGCACAAGAAGGAGTTTGCCAAATTTGACTCCATCGACGTGTACCTGGAGAAGAAGCGCAAGCGAGCAGACGAGATGACGGCATCGGTGAAGAAGGCGCGCACTGTCCTGCATGAAGTCCAGCAGGCTGTGGCTAAACTCAAAAATAAAAGAACGCCCAGTTTGGTGAGTGATGGAAGTGCTGGGGGGGAGTGTTAGGATTTGCGTGTTCACTCCAAAACGGGTTGTACAGTTTAAGAATGGCATTGTTATCTTATAGCATGCACAGGATAGCTCAGTGGTCGGAGTGCTCACTTTCCCTCAGCCAAGGTTAAGCAGCACTGAGCATGGTTACCAGTTGGATGGGTGACCGTTTGCACACCTTGGCTTCGGTACAGTCCCCCAGTTCACCCAGCTGTAAATGGGTACCTGCCTCTTTAGGGTCAGGGAAGGTAAAGCAGCAAGGGAGAGGAGATGGGCACTGCCCTCAATATGCTGGTCCCTAGAAAAGTTAGGTCTCTGATGCCTCGCTCCCCTACAACCTTATAGGTTATGGGACGCCTTTACCGGTTTTTGTTGGGTTGGGTTTTTTTCCTTATTTTCTGTTTGTGAAGATACATTAAGTTTGTTGCATTTATAGAAGCTCTTTAGGAGTACAAAAAAGTTAAATGCTTTTGTTATTGCTGCTGCCTCATCTTTTTTTTTTTATTGCATGATGATCAATGACAATGAGGATGATGTAATGATGCTGCTGTGGAAGTGTATATGCTTTGAGACTACTTGACAGGGTTGTACTCTATGCTTACTATCATAATATATCCCGGTGTCAACCAGGCCCGAGAGATACAGACACCTGCAGTGTTGGTCAGGTAATTTGAGCTACACTCTAAAACTCGCATCTGTTAAGTAGATGAAGCTCGACTGTGTGGTCCCAATCTTCCCACTGAGCCCACAGCACGCTCACTCTGGGTAGGAGCCGGCCGGAGTCTGAAAAATCCCTATGACTCTTATGGGAATTGAACCCATGACCTTCCAGTCCGTAACCCAAGGCGCTAACCACTGCACCATGGCGGTTTTAATGCATTATTTTGTGCAGGGTTTTTTCCTAGATAGATGATGACTGTTCTTGTATTTGATAAGTTTTGTGCTTGGTTCCAGTAAAATTACTCAAGGGGTTTTTGTAAAAACTAATTCAGTCTCAGTTTGTTGACATGACCACAATATATATATATATATATATATATATACATAGATAGATAGATAGATATAATTATCAACGCAATACAGGGTACATGTTTTTATCGGTTCTTGTAAAGTTTGGGGGGGGGGGGGGGGGGCTTGTAGTTTTGTGCAACTGTGAAAAAAGAAAGAGACTTGACACAGTGACTGGACTTGAAGTGGGGAAACTTATTATGCCAGTATCTCATAATCTGGCTTAGTGTTAATCGAAGTACTAAGTTTTATTAGCACAAGAAGTATAATTTAGTTTGGGTTTCATTTTGTTTTTATATCTTTTTTATTCAGGGCAAAAAATCTGATTCCCAGTCTTTCAAGCCATCTGTCATGTCCACAAAAGATATGAATCTCAACTTTGGAGCCACAGCCTCCAAGACTCCAAACAACAGGAAGTCTGCTGCTTCATCATCAAAACCATTCAAACCCACTGTCACCTCAACGAAGGACATGAGCTTGAACTTCAGCTCCCTGAAGACTCCAGTGAATGACAAGAAAGCAACAGAGAACAAAACCCCAGCAGCAACAGAGAAAACCCCAGCTCCTGGCCTGAAGGAAGCCCAGTCTGCCAGAAAGAGCATGGGGACAAGTCAGATGTCGGCCAGGAAGTCTCTGGGAGCAGCAGCCTCTGCCCGAAAATCTCCCAGCAGTAAGACTTCTTTTCTCATATCTGTCTTTAGGTGCGTTCATCACTGATGAAGTGCAAGCTTGTTCATGTAGCATCCACTTGTTTTTGATTTGCTGGGAATGCATTTATTCATACTTTAGATACAATTTCAAAGAAAAATTTTTAGTCTGTAAGTAGTTTTTGTTTTGCTAAATGGACTCAAATTTGCAGAAGATGTCCTGAAAATCAAGTTTTCTAAAACAGAAAGATTGAATTCACTTACTTTTTTTTTTTTAATTAACTTTTCTTTATAACGTGATGTTAATATAAACACATGACAACTTTTTTTACTTGGGGTGGAACATCAAAGAAACGAAAGTTTGATCATGATGATTCAACTTCTGTGTGTGCAGATACTCCCTTCCATTTCACGGGGAATTTGAGCATGTCTGGAGTGAAGTCAGCAGCCAAGCCAACATTTGATCTGAAAGCCAGTCTGGCACGCCCCATCACCTGGAAGCCACACGTCGGCAAACTGAAGCCTCTGCAGGAAGGGTACACTACAGTGAAGACAAAAGATGTCCAGAACTCAACCACCAAGCCTGAGACTAGCCGCATGGACATCTTCAAGTCCATGGTGAACAGAACTCAGAGGACTTATTCTAGGTAGGTTTTTTTTTTCTTTCTCATAACTCTGCCAGTATGATG
>CM054138.1:55331336-55386336 GCA_028751875.1 Rapana venosa
AGGGCGTCTAAACAGACACTTATGTGCATGCATTTTTACAATTTTGTCATCCGTTCTACTGGCATGAAATGGCCTACTCTTCTGAAAGGTGGAAGGGGTTTTCAACATGTGCGCAATATGTTCTGCATGCATTCGCACACAGGGCCTTCAATCCGCTGACCACAGAGGCCATATCAGGGCTGTCACCTCGTCACCTCATCAAGTGGGGGAAGGGGGGAGGGGGCTGAGAAGACAATGACAAATTCTTTTTATGACAAATTCTTTTATTTCGAGGATAATGAGTAAGCACTCATGTGCTTTTTTACATCCAGTCCCAGAGAGAGAGAGAGGGGGGGAAAGAGAGAAGAGAGAGAGAGAGAGAGAGAGAGAAGAGGAGAGAGAGAGAGAGAGAGAGAGAGAGAGAGAGAGAGAGAGAGAGAAAGAGGAGCGCACATGCACACACACACACACACCCCACACACACACACACACACACACACACACACACACACACAACCACATCCTCCCAGAGAGAGAGAGAGGGGGGAAGAGAGAGAGAGAGAGAGAGAGAGAGAGAGAGAGAGAGAGAGAGAGAGAAAAGAGAGAGAAGAGAGAGAGGAGCGCACATGCACACACACACACACCACACACACACCACACACACACTGATATATTCACAATCTATTCAACTGTTTTACATGATTTCTGGTGAATGGGATTGCTTATAATACTCAGATGTAGTACACAATAGTGAACAGCACACAGAGTCATAATACTGTCAAGAAGTATCACACATCAAAATCACAGTGAAAGTACCACATGATTCAATGTAAACCATAAACCCACCTAACCAAGCACAAAGTGTATCTATAAAGTGCAAATAGCAAAGGCTATAATACTGAGAGGTATGTATATGAGCGTTATATTCAAAAATCGGTGGCAGAAATGAGACAATATCTGTCCATATTGATAATAATGCTTGAAGAAGAAGAAGAAGAAAAGAAGAAGCAGAAAGCATGAAAAAAAGAGAGAAAAATGAACTCCAGAAATCTTATTTTAAAAAATCAATCACACAAATACAAAGAAAAAAATTACAAAAGTCAGATGAGAGAGTTGAAAATCACAAGAACAGATCATAAGGAAAATCATTAAATAGTAACAGAAAAAATTATAACAATGATGATAATAATAATTATGCTAATGATGATGATGATGATGATGATGATGATGATGATGATGATGATGATGATGATAAAGGGGCAAATTGCCAGCTGTATACATCAAATTTTTGTTCTTAGCAACTAATGGAAAATGCCAGATACATATCGTTCCAATCAGAATAATCAAAAAGCCTTAAAAAGAGACCAAATTACCCGGAGAGGGGGAGACAGACAGACAGACAGCTCACAAAAAAATATACAAACAGCAAAGACAACATCTGATTGTCAGAGTAAACAAAACATGGTAAGAAAGAAAAGAAGATGTCACACAAAAAAGCAAGTAAGCAAAGAAAAAAAATACAAACACTATTTTACCCAATACATGACAAGCAAAATACGTGATTATCCTGTGCCATTTTAGCCCATGTTTTAAGCTGGACTAACGTGGTGAACTTGGAAACATCAGAAACAATCTACTCCAGAAAACACATTCCTGTTCCATGTCATCTCATGATAGAGCTCTCTGCAAAGTCATTAGTGAATATCTCCAAATGGACCCGGTGCATTTTGCACAGGAGTGACATAATCCAGAAGCTTGAAAGCGCCTCATGGATGAGTGTCTGGAACTAATGAAGTCTGAAGAGTCGATTTGTAGCATGCATGTCATCGGAATACCTGACGAAAAAACAGAAAAGAAAACTTTATAGTCTACAGAAAATCAACTTTGTTGTAGCTGATGGTGAAGAGTCTCTCCACTTCTATGAGTTAAAAAAAATCCAAGAAAGAAAAAGAAACCTCACAAAAAAGGTCTGGTAAAATTATGAACTTAATAATGCACTTATACAAAGACATAAAATAATCTCTATCTTTTTCTCCTCTCTTACACACACACACATATACACACATATGCCTATTCATGATGCACATACATACATAGACATGCATATTATGAGATGTAAGTGTGTGTGTGTTTTTGTGTACACACACAGATGGTGCATCTGAATGTGTAATGTTGTTGTGTGCATGCATTTGCATGTGCACACACACATGTGCATGTGTGTGTGTGTGTGTACATGCATTTATGTTTTTGCATTTACATACATGAAAAAGTTCAATATTCTCACCCGACCTTTTGTTTAAATTCTTTTGTTCCATTCTGGTGTGTGTGTGTGTGTGTGGTGCACGCGCGTGCGTGCGTGTGGTGTGTGTGTGTGTGTGTCATACGCACATGTGTGTGTGTTTGTGTGTGTGTGCATACATGTGTATTTGTGTGTATATGTGTTTGCTGATACAAATATATTGAATGAATATTAACATATTTTCTTCTTGTTTGATCTTCTTTTCTCTTCTTGTTGTTATATGCTTTTTGTTTTGGGGGGCTTTTCTTGGTTCCTCAGCTAGAGCTTTGAGATTCACCAGCAGCAAGATTTTGTATCTGCAACTATTTTTTATCTTTGTTTATAGTCTAGTTTTATTTGTGTTATAGGGTTTGTTTTGTTTTTTTCATAGATAAAATATGCCCAAAAAGCATTTGAGTTGCCTGCCTCTTTATGTTCTTTACAGTCAACATAAGGAGACTGCTGAGAACCATGATGCTTAGATCCAAGAAATATCCACAAGTACCCACAGAGAACAGAGAGAGAGAGGGGGGGGGGGGGGATGGGGGAGCGAGAGAGCGAGAGAGCTAGAGAGAAACAGAGACAGGAACACAGAGATAGAGACAGACTGACAGACAAAGACAGGGAGTCAAAAACAGAGAGACAAAGACAGATAGAGAGACAGACAGACGGACAGACGGACCGACAGACAGAGGCAGTGACAAAGAGACAGACAGAGACAGACAGACAGACAAACAGAGAGAGACAGACAGAATTTTCCTTTGACTTCCCCCACCCCCACCCAATACTTCATAAAACTGATCCTACTCCTACCTCGTCATGGGACTGTTGACATGGTGAAGACGCTTGGGAGCCCTGGTATGATGAAAGGTGGAGGGCCTTGTCCCGTCCCCCAGCAGGGGGGCTGTACTTTGAGGGCACTTCCCACCGAAGGCAGCATCTGGCGAAGGGTCGACCAACTCTCATCCCGAGTGCTGGGGTAGTTGGGAAACTTGTTCGTCTGCTCCCGTTCAAAACTGCGCGTTGGTGGATCCGCCACTGGTACCCAGTGCCGTTCCGCTGGGGTTGGCAGTTTGTTGGCGACCAGTTTATGTCTAGGAACGGGAGCCAGCACACGGAGATCGAGTGGATTGTATCGTTTTGTCACCCAGATAGTTTCGCAGCCTGGTTGCTTAAGGTCTTTGTACTGCTGGTCTTGCAAATAGCGGTTGTATTGGGTTTTGTAGGTCCCAAACGCGCCCATGCTAGCTGCCGCCATTTTGAAGCTAGTGTGGTTGTCAGGACTGTTTCCAAGTGGGGAATTAATGCGCTTCCGGTGTTAAGCTGTTCTTTCATTTTCTGGCACGCGTTTTGCCTCTTGGGATTTTTTTCTGTCCCCCCCCCCCCCCTCTCCTCTCTCTCTCTCTTACCCTGCTGGCAAGTGTGTTTGGTAGTCGAGAAATACTATGCTAATAACAAAATATGTGCATATATTCGAACTAGTCGTTTATCTTGCGGATTGTAACATTTGATTAAAAAAACAAACAACAAAAGAAAGAAAAAGAAAGAAAAAATTCAAATAATAACAAAAACAATGTGTGTGCGTTGTGGGGGGGGGGGGGGGGGGGGGGGTGCCGCAACAACAAAAAGACTAACGAAACAAGACCAAACCAAGTTACCAACAAGCAAACAAACGAATAGGACTATCAAAGCAAACTAAGCTAAGAGACAAACGAGCACCCCAAAAAAAAACCCAATTAAAAGCAACCTTGCAACAATAAAAGCCAAACAAACAAAAACAACCAACAACAAAAACAAAACAAAACAAAACAACTTTTTCATTCAAAAAAAAAAAAAAGAACAACCTAGCCCACAAAAAGTTGCTAGTTTCTTGTCATTAAATCATATATTATATCTCATCCACATTTTTTTTTTTCATTAGGGGGAGGGATTTGTCATGGGTTATTTGGGGAAAAAATCCTATTGTGTACTACATTTAGGTTGTTGTTGGTGTTGTGCGTTCCCCAGCTTTACACCCTGGGGGTCACCCAGTACATGCACTCTGACTCCCTCATCCCACCTGGGAATCACTGTGAGATAGGAAGTACACGGGATGAGAAGTTTGGGTGTATGACTCTTTTCAATACCTCACCACATAGGAGCCAACTCCGACTTTAGAATTTTTTTTCCAAAAGGGGAAACAAGCCAAAACCAATTTTTTACCCCAAGCAAAAAAGGAATTTTTTTAGGAACCCCCACCCCAAACCCCCCAAACTAAGCAAAAGGGGAAAACAAACGGGCAACCCCCAAAAAAAAACCCTTTTGGCCCCTTTTGGCCCTTTAAAAGCCCCCCCCCCCCTCCCATCCCCCCCAAAACCCCAAAACCCCAAACAATTTTTATTCAAAAAAAAAAAAAAACAAACCCAAAAATTTGTATTACTTTTCCTTTTAAACATTTTATAAAAGCCAACACCCCAAAAAAAAATAGCGAAAAAAAATTTTTAAAATTTTTTTAAAAAAACCTTTTGGTTCTTTGGGGGGGGGGGGGGGGGGTTCCCCCAAGTTTTAAAAAAGGGGGGGTTTAACCCTTAAAAGAAAACCAAATCCCTACCCCAAACCAACCCTGTTAAGAAAAACCCAGGGAACAAAAAAACCCTTTAAAAGCCCCCCAAAACAAAAAAAGGAAAACCAAAAAAACACCAACCAAAAACCCAAAAAAAAAAACCAATTTTTATTTAAAAAAAAACGCACAACCAATCCCAAAAAAACATTTTTTCATAAAAATTTTAAATTCATTTTTTTTCCCCCCAAACCCCTTTTTTTTTCTAGGGGGGCAAAATTTTTGGAACCGGGAAAGGGGGGAAAATTCCATGGCTCCATTAAAGGGTTTTTGGGGGTTCCCCTGGGTTGGCCTTCCCCCAGTTCCTTCCCCTTTTGTCCCCATTTCCTTTTCCTGACCCCCCCTCTTCTCCCCCGGGGAACCTTGGGGTGGGAAAGTCAACTGATGGGTTGGGTCCCCAACAAACCCTTTTTCCTTTTTTTCACCCTGGCACCCTTTCCCCCTTCAATTTTTCCCCAAAAAGGAGTTGGACTTTTTGGGAAAGGCTTTGTTGGTGAAAGGCCCCAAACCAAATTTTAAAATCCCAAGGCTTTAAGGAAATTTTTCATTTCCCAAACCCCCCCGGGCCCTCCCTTTTCCCGGTGGTTGGCTTTCCAGGGGTCCATTGCCTCCACCTTGGTAAACCCCATGAATTAGGTGCTACCCCCTTTTTTATTAACCCCCTTTTTTTTTTTGGAGTTCCGGGGGGAAATGTTTTCGTCCTTCCTAGGGTTTCGGCCCCTTTGCCAAAATTTGAGCCTTTTTTCCCCCGGGGGGCTCTTCTAGGATTTTGGCCCTTTTTCAAAAACCTTCTCAAATTGTTGGTTAAAGGTTTTAAAAATGGTCCAATGCCCTTCCGGGGCCCCTTTTCACCCCTTGGGATCCCCCTTTGGTGGAGTTAGGTTTTGGCCTTTTAAAACATGAAAGCTTTGGTTTTTTAATTTTCCCTTTGGTTTCCCAAAATCCCCAAATCGTACCCGGTTTAATTTTGCCAGTTGCTTCCTTTTTGGTGGCCCGGGGTTTTCTTTTTCATTTCCTCCCAAACCCGTCAAATTGTAAACCCCCCAAACCTAGGGTGGGTGATTTGGTTCCCCCTTCCAATTTTTGACTGGCCTGGGGGTTCTTTCCCGGGCTTTTTCCACCCATAAAGGTTAACCCCAATTTTTAAACAGGGGTTTCCCAAACCCAGCCAGCCCAAATTGCCCCCCCAAAACCTGGGGTTTGGGAAACCTTTTTCCCCTCCCCTGCCTTACAATTTGCCTGGTGGTTTTTAAAGTTAGAGTTCCTTCAAAAAAAGGGTTAAAGGGGGGGGAAAGGACCCCCCCCCCAAACCCCAACCCAAAAACCCGGAGGGGGAAAAATTTTAAAAAGGGGAAAAAAAAAAAACCCCAAATGGTTAAATTTTTTAATTGGGGGCCCCCCAGAGGTATTGCCTTAATCTAAAAAGGGTTTCCTTTTAAAATAAATGAAAAAGGGGAAATTTTTGTTTGCTGGCGGGGATTTTAAAAGAAACTCAGGTTAATTTTTCTTTTTCGGGGTGTTTCTTTTTTGGGGGGAAAACCGGCCTGCTCTTGGCGATTGTTGCCCTTTGGGGGTTTTCCCCCTTTTCCCAAGGATAAATTTCAGCAGATTTTACGGGCATGACTTATAGCTGATTTACCTTTAAAGTTTTGGCCCCTGCGGGGGATTTCCTTTTTTGGGGGAGAGTGATGAGATATATTGATCTATGGTGAGGCCACCTCCGGCTGCCAAAATCTTGTTGCAAAATATTTTAAAAGGATCCTGTCACTGCTTCCCCCCCGGTTTGGATCAGCCTGCGGGATTTTTTCGTTTCCTGCTGATTTTCCCTTTTTTAAAAGCGATCAAATTTTGCTACTTCTATTTCCCCCAGTAAAATTTGGGGAATTTTTTCCCTTTAAATTCGATGAGGTTTGGCTTCCCAAGGGAAAACTGGGGGTCGCCTAGTTCCTGATAATTTTAAATTTTCGGGAACCCAATATTCCGTCCACTGCCAACGATTTCCTTCTTTTCTGTTAGGCAATTCCCTTCTTTGTCCGGGAAATGTTCCCTTAAAACTCTTCCCCTGTTTCTTTTGGTGACCTCTTTAAAAATTTCTGGTTTTTGGCCTTTTTCTGCTATTATTTTTTGGGTCGGGCCTCCTTTGGGATTTGAACATTTTTTCTCTATCCTTTCCCCCCTTTGGGCCCTTCCTCAGTCTCTTCTAAATTTTTCTTTCCTTCTCTGTACCATCTGCTCCGTATTTGCCCCTTGCTCTTTTTTTAAAGGTCTCCCCCTTTTGTCACCCATTTTCCCAAAATTTCATCGGGTGACCCCCTGGTTGGTTTTTTTCCGGGGTGTTTTCCCAAGGGAGAAAAATGCTTCCCTGCTCCCCCCATAAACTTTTTTAAAAAACTATGGCCCTCTTTCCCCATCTTCTTCAAGTCCACAGGTGCGAATTTCCCTCCAAATTGTTTGCTTGGAAAGACTCGGCGATGGGGGTTTCCTTCGTCGTCCAGGTTAATTTGGGAGTCGGGTTTGTTCTTTGTCTTTTTGACTTCTTCAATGGGACTCTAAATTTTAGGAGCACGGGGTCATGATCGCTGCCCATGTTTTTGCACCGGGGAATGTCCTCTTTTTGGGCCCTCTGGTTGATGCCCAATCGAAAACCGGGTTCTCCCAACCAGGATTTTCCCAATTTCGGGGTTGTGATGGATCCCTTTGGGGGGTCATGCATTGTCCACGTCGGGATGCCTTGTGTTCCCCAAAAGGGTAGGGGGCGAGAAAAACCGGTCTTTTAAAAGCGGGAAAATTTCCATTAGTGGGGAGTCCCGCTAAATTGGTGACCCCGAAATTACGGGAAAGGGGCCCCCGCAAATTTTTGCTCCATTTTTCAGTGCCGTCCCCGGGGCCCCCCTTTGGCGTTCCAGCTCCCTGGAAGACAAAATTTTTTCTTTAAAAAACCTTATCGATGATCCCCTTATTTGGGGTTGTAAAAATTTCCCCCTCTACTTTTCCTCATCATCGTGACCCGTTTTGGGTTGCGTGGGCTTGAAATACGGTTTGGTTGAAGGGGGAATGCCCCGAGGGGAGGGGCCATAAGCCGGCTTTTTTAACGGGGTAGTCCCCAAATTAAACCGAATTCTTGATGTTCTTTTTGGGACAAAGAAAGCCTACCCCAAATTGTTTATTTTTTTGTCCTGCTCTCCGTAAAATTTGAGCATATGTCCCCTCTAAATATGGGGGGTTCACCGTGTTTCCTTTTCCAAATTTTGCCCTCCCCCCCCGAGCCCCCCTACCAGATCCAGGTGACCGGGTCCGGCTCGTAAGCATTTCTTGGAGTTTGCCTGTTTTGGCCAACTTCTTACTTTTTTCCCCCCGTTGGGGTTTTGGGTTTGGGGGTCCCTTCCCGATCTTTTTTTTTGGGGGTTTTCCACCAGTAGCCCCCACTTGGCCCCCCCTCCCCCCTGGGGGCCCAGCCCGGAAAGGGCCCGGGGGCCTTTTTTGACCCGGGCGGCGACCGACCCGGTAAAAATTTTTTTAAATTGTTGTCCTTTCCCATGTTGCGGCCCTTGGAAAAAGTAGCCTCGTCGCCCACCCTCTTTTCCGGGCGTTTTTTTGGGTTTGGGGTTTAAACTCCCCACTTTTGCCCAAAAAACAGGTGGTCCCCGGTTTCCCCAAGGGGTTACCAGTACAGAGGACACCTCTGCCCTTTACCCATACACCTCCGACTAAACCCTTTTTAAATGTAATTTAAAAAAAAAAGGGAAAAGAGTCCCATAACCTAAAAGGCCCGTAGGGGAGCGGGGCGAAGAGCCCCTCACTTCTTTGGGGCGGCCACATATTGAGGGCGGCGCCCATCTCCTCTCCCTCGCTGCTTTACCTTCCCTGACCCTAAAGAGGGCAGGTACCCATTTACAGCTGGGTGAACTGGGGCAACTGTACTGAAGCCAAGGCGCGCAAACGGTCACCCATCCAACTGGTAACCACGCTCGACGCTGCTTAACTTGGCTGGGGGAAAGCGAGTGCTCCGACCACTGAGCTATCCCGTCCCATTTTAATGTAGGCCTTGGCAATTAGCTGACATCAACAACCTGACACAGCTTTTGGCCTGGGCCAACTACATTTAGGTAATAGTAGGAGAAACTAACAGAGCTACCAACAAGTCTGAATACTGTCCACCACTTTAATTCCAAGCTGCCTCCTGCGGTGCCTTTAAAAACACACTACACGCATGCCAAAGCCACTGCCATAGTCTTAATGAAGTGCAAGTTAGAAGCCTCTAGGGCAGGATATGGGGCAACACGTGAAAAATACCTCAGTGGTACAGATTTTACCTGTGAAATGTCAGTTCATTAAACAGACCTTTTGACACTTTCATCAAGCTTAGCTTGATGAATGTGTGCTTAGTGAATAAAAAACTGGTAAGCTTAGTGAATAAAAAAAACTGGTAAGCAATAAAAGACTGTACATCCAGTTGTCCCTGGCAACATTGTGTAGGGGGAAAAGGCGATTCTGACAGGGCAACAAACACATATGCAGACAGGAAAAGGGAAAACAAAGGTCGTGCTACTCTTGTGGCCACGCATCCTCCCGGGGAGAGCAGCCCGAATTTCAGGTAGAAGAATCTGCCCTGACTTAAAGTGTTATACAATACAATGCAATACAATACAATACAGTACAATACAATGCCAAACTGGTCGCCTACTGACGACAATTAGTCGCAGAGCCAGAAGGTGACCACTACAACGTTCCTGTAATGATCATGGAGATTTTGTTTGACAATAGGTCTAACCTAATGACAGTCATGTCTAAACCTCTGTCATTTTATGCCCAGAAAACAGGATAGATATATCTAACCCTCCCTAACGCACCAAACAAATTGCACAGTAAAAAAGAGCAAATTAAACTAAAACTCCCTGGTTCTAGCAGCTTAAAATGCTGGATGCATTAACTGCTGGTGTTAAAGACCACAAAACTGCTGTTAAGTCCCCCCCCCCCCCCCCTCCCCTCCCCTTATAACAGATGTACAATTCACTGTAACAAACACGGAATATAAACTCCATTCTTCTCCACCCAGAATCATCAAGTCCTATTGGACCTCTTATGCCCGACTCTGCCATTGCCTTTTTATAATTTATTTTTCGTTGATTCTTTTTCTCTTTTTATTTTCTTATTTCAAGAATAATGAAAGAAGCACTCCTGGGAGATTGATTTTCCATTCAGTCCCAGATTGCACGCAGTTTTTGCAAATTTTGTCATCCATTCCCACTGGCACAATTAGCCTAATCTTCACAAAAGTTGGTACAAGTTTTAATGTGATTGCAAGATGTTCTGCATGCGATTCACGCATGGGACCTCGGTTTATAGTCTCATCTGAAGGACTTTCGGAGGAGAGGAGTCAGCACTGATATTAATTCCAGGGAGGAAATCTGTCGGTGGTGGCTCGAACCTGGGCTCAAACCCAGGCCGTCAGATAGCAAGTGAAACAGCGACGCTCTAAACACCAGGCTCTTGTGGCTTTTAGGGTTCGTGACCTCTTTCTCAAGAAATCAAATGTGTTATGAGATCAAAGGAAGGTGTTCTTACAAACCTCATAGCTTAGACTTCTGTGATGATGGTTTTGGCTTGGAAACAAGAGTCGTTTAAGAATCTTACAAGACTAACACATTTCTTGGTCTTAAAGATGTAGGATCCCTCCTGTCTGGTTTCATATAATAATAATAATAATAATAATAATAATAATAAATGGAATTTATATAGCGCTGTATCTTGCACATACAAATCAAAGCACTTGCACTCAACTCATTCTTACACAGTCATGCAACCAATGGCAAGTAATAGTTCTAACAAGTCCAAATGCACACACACACACACACACACACACACACACACACACACACAACACACACACACACACACACACGTTATACACTTTGGCAGGGTGATGGAATTTTTGGCTGTTGAAAAGCAGGGATAGCTATGAAATGAAACAGGAGAGGAAATTCTTAGGTTTGAAACAAATATGTCTTGAGGCCAGATTTAAAAGAGTCACAAGAAGGCCTTTGGCGAAGAGAGATAGGGAGGCCATTCCAAATTGATGGACCAGAAACAGAGAAAGAGCAACGGCCAACAGTGGACTGGTTGAATCTAGGTGTTTGTAAGCACAAGGAATCTGCAGCAGAGCGAAGGGAACGAGAAGGGGTGTACAGGTGGAGACATTCACAGAGGTAGGAGGATGCTATTTTGTGGATACATTTGTAACAGAGAGTACTGATCTTATAGTTTATTCTTTGTGGCACAGGCAGCCAGTGGAGAGATCGCAAGAGAGGTGTATGTGCTCAGATTTTTTTCTTTCTGAGGACTAGTCGAGCTGCAGAGTTTTGAATACGTTGAAGGGAGTGGATAGATGATGCTGGCAGACCAGACAAAAGAGAATTGCAATAGTCCAGACGTGAAAGAATGAGGGTTGCCAGAGTTTTGATGTTGCTGTGGACAGGTACTTTCAAATTGCACTAATACGCCGTAATTGATAGAAGCATGACTGGCAGGACTTTTGCATAGAGAGTGTGTTGTCGATAATGACCCCTAGATACTTTACAGCAGTGGATAGAGGGACTGATGCATTGCCGAATTCTATTGAAGCTGTTGTAATGGAAGAGAGTTTGTTTTTGGTCC
Organism: Rapana venosa; assembly: GCA_028751875.1. Lineage (NCBI taxonomy): Eukaryota > Metazoa > Mollusca > Gastropoda > Neogastropoda > Muricidae > Rapana > Rapana venosa. Next base: position 55,342,847 of record CM054138.1, read on the forward strand.
CTACAAGCATGGCTTCAGTTTTATCAGCGTTTAGTTGTAACTTGTTCTCTATCATCCAGTTTTGAATATCTTGAAAGCAGTAGGCCATATTAATCAAGAGGGAAGGCAGATTTTCAGGAGTGTCACTGCTTAGAACCTGAGAGTCATCTGCATAAAAGTGATGGTTGATCTGATGACGGTTAATTATATATGACAGTGGAGCGGTGTAGAGAGTGAAAAGAACAGGGCCCAGAACTGATCCCTGCGGGACTCCACCTTCCAGTCTGGCAGGTACTGACTGAATCTTGTTTACTGTGACTGTCTGGAATCGGTCAGTCAGGTATGAGCTAAACCAGGTGAGGGCTGTACCAGTAACACAGACCCCCCCCCCCCCCCCCCCTCCCCCTTGTGTGGATGCCCAGCAATCAGTCCTGAAGTTGGAATGTGGCTACCGTCATGGTGGACAAAAGCTTAAGTTTACCATTGGTGAACCTCGATCTCTAGCTAAGAAACGAACACACACACACACACACACACACACACACACACACACACACACACACACACACACAACTGTGAAATTGGCACCACGTGACATTACTTTGAATTGAAGAACACACACACACACAGAATGCACACATGCACACAGTACAGGCACCAACCCACCTACCACCACACATACACACAGCACACAACGCACGCACACACGCACGCACCTATCTACCCCCACACATACACTCACACATGCACATACACACAAACACACACACACTCACACACACACACACTCACACAGACACACACACACACACTTACACTTTTGACCTGGATTACATTCTCTCTTCTCGTTTTGGGTTAGATAAATCATGCCAAAGGCCAGTCATAGGTCTTATTAATAGATTGAAGTTAAATTCTTTCCTTATAGAATTTTATAAAGATATACATTGTGCGTGTGGTTGGGTCATTTTCAAACATTCTTTATGCAGTAGGCTAATGGTGAGAGCACTGTGCCTCTGCTCTGAAGGCCAGGGAACAGATAGCCACCATGGAGGCACCCGTTTTAGGGAATTTAACCTACCCCTGCAGTTAACATCAGTGCTGGCTCCACACCCCCCAAAAGTCCTTCCGCTGATACTATGAACCGAGGCCCCCTTGTATTGTCAGAACGCACCCAGAACATCTTGTGCACACGTGAGAAACTCATTCCACCCTTTTAGAAGAGTAGGCCATTTCATGCCAGTAGGAATGGATGGCAAAAATAAAAAAACAAACAAGCAAAGTAAGTAAAAATGCATGTTACCCCATCCCTTCCTCCCGGCACGAAATGGCCTACTCTTCTTAAAGGCGGAATGCGTTTCTCACGTGTGCCAGTCCCTCAATCGGAAATCTCGGCTGGAGCTTTAATTTAATCACAACAACAACTCACGTGTGCCCAAGATGTTCTGCGTGTGTTCCTACAAAACTAGGAGTCTCGGTTTATAATTATAGTCTCATACAAGGACTTTGGGAGTGTGAAGTCAGCACTGATATTAACTCTAGAGAAGGCTAAGTCACTGACGGTCAATACCCAAAAATCTCAGAGCTCTAGCCCAGCAAAAAAAAAAAAAAAGGGGGGGGGGGGGGGAGGGGGGGAGTGGTAACAGGGAAGCTGTTGGAAATGCTAAACTATCACATTATATATATATATATTATAAGGTGTCCCATAACCTATGTGGTTGTACGGAAGCGAGGTGTCAGAGACCTCAGCTTCTCTAGGGGCCAGCATATTGAGGGCAGCGCCTATCTCCTCTCCCTGGCTGCTTTACCTTCTCTGACCCTAAAGTGGGCAGGTACCCATTTACAGATGGGTGAACTGGGGAACTGTACCGAAACCAAGGCGTGCAAACGGTCACCCATCAAATTGGTATTCACGCTCGAGGCTGCTTAACTTTAGCTTGGGGAAAGCCAGTGCTCTGACCACTGAGCTACCTGGTCCCCATATATATATATACATATACTCATAGGTTAATCCACCCACCCACCCCTCCACACACACACCCACATGTTCTCTAAATGTGACACGAATTTCTTCTTCTTCATCATTTTTTGTTCTTTTTGTGTGGTCTAATATCATTTTGAGTGAACAGACGTTCAATTAAAGAAAGTACACACACACACACACACACACGCGCGCGCGCGAAAACCCCTCCTACTTTTCAAGAGTAGGTCATTATGTGGTGGTGGGAACAATGAAAAATGTACAAAACTGTATACACACGGGGACTGGATGAAATAAGCACTTAAAGAAAACAAAATATAAATAAATAAAACACACACACACACACTCACACTTACAAACGCACACACACAGGGCACACACACACACAGGGCACACACACACACACACACACACTATTTCCTGGACTATATTTCCTGGATCTATTTCCACAAACCTGGCGTATTTGATCCACCACCTTTCAAAAAATGATTTCCAGGCCCTTGTTTTACAATCTCTAAATGTGAACAAAAACAAATTGCCCAGATTACCAGGGTACTATTACCCACCTATACATCAAAAAGTAGAGGGTCTAACAAAGATTAGTGCAGCATTTACATAAAAGGGAAGGAATAGAGTACAGTGTGAAATCTCCACCAATACCTGGTAACATTCCAGATCTACATTCATGTGCAGCGGTGTCAAATTTAATGATCAGTTAATCTTAAATATTATTTCTTTGTATTTACCAAAAGGACCTAACAACCTTTAACACAGTTTGGGGATTCATAATCTCCAAGATAATGAAAAATGGTTTATTGGAGGAGATTTCAACGCACATGCACCGTTCTGGGATAAAGATTGCATTTCAGTCACCAGCAACAGGTTCGTAGAAAACGTAGTTGATTCTGTCTATGTTTATTGAATGACGGCAGCATCACTAGAATTCCCGATGTCTCAAGTCACAGAGCCTCGGCAATAGATCTAACTTTAGTGTCACCAACACTTGTTTCTGATTGCGATTGGTCAACCCATAAAGATACTCTAGGCAGTGATCATTTACCTATCATTATAACTTTTAATAACCAATTATGCCAGTGTGATATTACAAAGGACAAAGTTCCAAAATATAATTATAAGCGTGCTGACTGGAAAAAGTTTCAACATATTCTTGCTTCTTACAATACAGAGTGCATAGATACACAGGACATAGATCAAATGTATTCTGCCATAACAAGTAATATACTACAAGCTGCCAATATATCCATTCCTAAATGCCACTCAGGAAAATCTATTAAACACTTTGGAAATGTCTGGTGGACACAAGCATGTGAAGCGGCTGTACATAAAAAAACATTTAATGCATAAAGCTTTTCTAAAAAATAAATCCTCTAGTAACCATGATGAGCAGAAAAAAGCCAAGAACTACTGTAACATGGTCATAGCACAAGCTAAAAAACAGTATTGGTCATCTTTTTGTAGAAGTGAAATTTCAAATCATAAAGATATTCAGAAAGTATGGAAAAAATTTAATGAAATGACAAAAGGTATTAACTTACCATCATGTCCAATTATTCTAAAAAACAAAGAGTTTCCATCTAGTTCAGAAAAGGCTGAGGCATTTGCCACGATGTTTTCAAATACCATGCGTAAGGAGGGTCTATCGGCTAAAACATAAGAACATTTAGAAGTGAAGAAGAAGTCAAAAATGATATGTAGACCCAGTGCCTGATACCACTCTTTATATTAATGCTCCAATTACACTCCAGGAAGTAAAGATGCAATTCTATCACTTCCTAGTAAGAAAACATCTGTTGGCGCTGATGCGATTTCCAATGATATGATCAAAAACTTACCAGAAAACTTCATTATAGTACTTTCATAAACTTTTTTGTAAATGCTGGGTCCAGGGTGTCATTCCAGTACAATGGAAACAGTCCATTGTAGTACCAATCCACAAGCAAGGAAAGCCCAAGACAGATAAGGCCAGTTACAGGCCTATAGCATTGACCTCACATACATGTAAGCTCATGGAGAGAGTTGTTCTTGGGAGGTATTATACTATGCCAGAAAATAACATTATTGCAAGCAACCAAGCAGGCTTTCAGCAAGGTGAGATCTGCTATAGATAACCTAGTTAAACTTACAAACACGTGTAAAAAACAACAATTTGCACGTAGAAAAAAATGTCCTTGCAACGTTTTTTGACATAATAAAGCCTATGATCAAGTTTGGCATGCAAAGTTATTAAGAAAGTTGAAGACAATTGGCCTTTCCGGAAACATTTATTATTACATCAAGAGCTTTCTTAGCAATAGATCTATTCAAGTAAAGGTAGAAAATAAATACTCAGATCACAGATATCTTGACATGGGCTTACCACAAGGCTCCGTTATAGCACCAGTTCTATTTAATATCCTGTTACATGATCTTCCCAAACATTTGTCTCAGAACGTTGTCTTAGTACAATATGCAGATGACATATGCATGTGGATGAATGTTACCATGAAACAAAACACAACGAAAAGGTCTTTTAAACTATATTAAAAAAACTATACCAAAAAACCTTGATAATTTAAATACGTACATAATATGAAATGGCCTAAAGTTATCTACAGAAAAAACGCATATGATGCTTTTTATAATGGTAGTAATCCAGAAAACTTGCCTGTGTTCAAAATTGAAAATGAGATAATTGAATATAAGCACTTAGTAAAGTTTTTAGGTGTTTTTCTTTCCTCAAAGTTAACTTGGAATGCCCATATTGATATATCTTAACTAAAGGAAGAAAATGTTTAAATCTGCTTAAGTTGTACGAAAGCAGTATTGGGGACAAGACATTACAGTTCTGAAACATCTGTCTACCTCTCTAATTAGATCTAAATTATCGTATGGACAAGAAGTTTATTTTAGTGTCACCTAAATACTTACTAAAAAAGCTTCAAAGTGTAGACTGCAAGGCATATAGACTCGCTCTAGGGTGTACCATTCATGCCTCTGCACTTGATACATATAAAGAAATTGGAATGTTACCACTTGATGAGTACCGACAACTTGTATGTGCCAAATATATTCTTAGAAGTTCAACATCTGAAAACTTTGCTTCAGAAGAAATAAAAATGAGGTCTGAAACAGATTTTCCCAAAAGAGCCCGAAACATAAGCTCTTTGATGACTATAAGTACCTACACATCAGATCTCTATGAGCGTTCTAACATTTTAAAATATGATGTGGACCCACAAAGGGCAATTCCAGTTTGTCCTGTTTGGGAAATGAAGCAAGCTTACTTTGATGTTGACTATATCAACATGAAAAAGAATGAAAATCCAAATATAATGGCAGTTAATGTTCATGCACATTTACAACAAAATTACTGTCATTGTCTTAAAATTTATACAGATGGCTCATTTTTAGATAACATCAAGCGGTTCAGCATTCGTCATACCGGCACTAAAAATAGAAAGTCATATCATGTTGGTAAAAATCGATCTGTTTTTACAGCTGAACTGATCGCTATTCTCATGCTTTGAATTTCATTTTAGATCATCCATACTCTTTCTTTCATATATTACTTTGTGTGGATTCAAAATCAGTATTATATGCCTTAAAGTCTATAACTATAAGCAATCAGCTAAACTTATACTTGACGTCAAATACTTCATAAATCTTCTGCGTTTAAGAGGAATTCATGTTTCCTTTTGCTGGATTCCTTCACATATAGGATTGTTTTCTATGAGTGGGCTGATAGGGCTGCAAAGAAAGGTGCACGTAATGAAAAGGGGTCTATAGTACTGCATGTCCCTCTATCCATTGCAGATGGTTATCGGTTGTTAGAAGAGCATCCTTTAAAAAAATATATAGAAAAGTATCAGCAAAACAATCGGCTTTCACATTCAACTCTGAGTGTGAATAGTGTAGTTGATTATATTGAAGACTTGAGATTCATACAATGCTGTAAAAGAAGACAACTCAAGGCATTATTTTTAGGATAAATTAAATGCATTTACAACAAAATTCAGCAAGGATGTTAAATGCTTATGTGGTGATTATATTTCAAATTACTCATATCATACTTGAATGTGAGAAGCTAAAACCTCATCTCCCTGCCTTTCTGAGAATTCCATTGAAGAAATTTGAACATGTTAAGTTAACAATTGATTATTGCTAAGGGTTTATTGTTAAGTCCTATAGGGCATTTATTGTAGTTATTGTAGTTATTTTTTAATTTCAATTTTTTCATTTTAATTCTGTTCTTGATTTGTTCATGATAAGAATATATTTCCTTTGTTATTACTATTTATTACACACACGAGCGCGCATGCATGTAGGGACGCCCACGCACAACTCACACACAAGAGTAGATCTCTTCTCTCTCTCTCTCTCTCTCTCTCTCTCTCTCTCTCTCTCTCTCTCTCTCTCTTCTTCTCACATATTCAGTCTCCTATTTAAGGATCGTCTGGTATCACTTTAAGTGGAAAGACGTTAAATTGAAGACTTACTTACTTACACACACACACACACACCACACACACACACACACACACACACACACACACACACACTCTCTCTCTCTCTCTCTCTCTTCTCTCTCTCTCTCTCTCTCTCTCTCTCTCTCTCTCCTCTCTCTCTTCTCTTCTCTCCTCTCCTCTCCTCTCCTTTCCTCTCCTCATGCCCTTTGTCTTGTCTAATTCAATAGATTTTATCGTGGATGTTGTTTTAATTGCAGTTAGAGATGAGATTATTAGTACTATTATAAGCGATACTGTTTTAGTTTGATATTGTTTTAGTTTGATAGTCCAGTTGATTATGGGCTTTTGAATTCTGTATCGTATAGGGGTTCTACTTGTTTGAAAAATTGTTTTTTTTAAAAAAATTATTAATTCTCTATTTGATTGAAGGTGTTTTTCCCCTTCCCCCTTGATACTCCTCCCCCACCCCCATCATTTCCAATGCTTTTCTGTTATCATCGTTATGTTGTTGTCTCATGGTGATGGGGATCATTTGTTATATTGTTATCTCATGGTGATGGGTGTTTGTTGTTATTATTGTATCTCTATTATAATAATCATTATTGTAATCTTATTTGACTTATCTTGCTTTGATAGTTATTGTGTGAATATATCATTTTTATATATCATCAACGTGTTCCTGGAGAACATCATGCAGGAGGCCCTCCTTGACTTCAAGACCACAATCACAATAGGAGGAAGGCCAGTCTGCAATCTTCGATTCGCAGACGATATTGATCTCATGGGCCGCAGTGAAGAAGAACTCCAGGATCTCACCACCAGACTGGAAACATCAGCCAATGCCCACGGTATGGAGATCAGCACGGAAAAGAGCAAGATCCTAGTGAACAGTACCACACCGACCACTCCCACCAGCATCAAGATGAGTGGCGAGACACTAGAGGAGGTGGAAACTTTCAAGTACCTTGGAGCAGTCATCACCAAAGAAGGTACGAGCACACAAGAGGTGAAGATCAGACTTGCTGTGGCACTCTCTCCTCCATGACTAAGCTGGCGAAAGTGTGGAGAAACCATAACACCAGAACCCACACTAAGGTCAGACTCTACAAGGCACTCGTCACATCCATTGCCTTGTACAGCTGTAAAGCATGGACACTCACTGCCGATTTAGAACGTCGCATTCAAGCCTTTGAGATGAAGTGCCTCAGGCGGATCCTAAACCCATCACCTACAGAGACCGTAAAACCAACGACTACGTCTGGCAGCAGATCGAGGCACTGGCTGGGAAACAAGAACCATTGCTAGATACAGTCAAACGGAGGAAATTGAAAAAGGTTTGGCCACACAACAAGGCATAACAGCCTGTCAAAGACAGTCCTGCAGGGAATGGTGGAAGGAGCAAGGAGGCAGGGACGACCACGCAAAAGCTGGATATCCAACATCAAAGAGTGGACCAGCCTCACTGTACCAAACCTCCTGAAAGCAGCCCAGGACAGAACCATTTGGCGGTCCACTTGCAGCGTCCGTGCGGGTACCCCAACGGTTGTCCCGACCAAGGGATGATGATGATGATCATCATCATCATTTTTAAAAAGCGCTATTTGAAGAGTATGAGCGCATAAAAAGCACACGTTTGCTGGGTGGAGGAGGAGAGGAGGGAGGTCATTGAAGGTAATATTGTCAGTAATGACGAATGCCTAGTATTTTCTAACGTTTTATTCCTGTACCTTTTTATTATCTAAAGTACAAACGTGTAAGAATGGATGAAACAGTAGGTGAAGTAATTTGTTTGTCCTGACGTTTTATGATTTTCTTTTTTTAATTCTTAAAACATTTTTATTTAAATGTGTGTGTGGACATGAGCGCGCACGCGCTCAGGTGTGCATGAGTATGGGTGTGCGTGTATATGTATATGTGGTAATTTGTATTTTCAATGTATTTCCTTATCGATTTTTTCCCTTTTTTTTACTGGTTTAACTCAATGGTAAATGATGCAATAATGTAGTGTCTTAGTATAATCATTACGAAAATTGTTCTTAGATAGATGGCTTGATGAAAAAAAGCAAATGCATTGCTTATTCAATGTACCATCTGGAAATAAAATTTTGACTTGACTTGACACACATAGCACACAAATCACACGGTTTTACTTCACTCATGAAAGTGTTACACGACAGTGAAAATCGAAAGTAGCTCTAGCGAAAGCTTAGACAACCTTTAACCCGGATAGAGTTTTGAAAGCCTCGCTCTGGATAGAACAACTAGGCCCTAACACAGCTGTGTTGCTGTCACTCCTTCGAGCAGAAGTCAGTCGATTCATGGTATCCAGGTTATTTACATCGTGAAGTACTGTTGTATGGAACATTAAAACAGTGGTTTAGCCCTGCTGTTTTTGATTGATTTTGGGGAGGTAAGTGTATGACTAAAATAGTCTCGCCAGTTTTAATTTTACAGGTAATTATTGGAAAAGTAGGAGCTTGCTCTCTCAGTTCTCCGGTCGGACCAACCCATCCAAGATGGCATCGGTTGAGGTTTGTAGTCCCAGCAAGAGTTAAGTCCGCTGGAGCACAAGGCTTCTTACTGGTGTCATCTTTCTTTGGTTGAGGTCATCAGTTTGTATTTTAATCTTGCGCTAAAACAATACGCAGAGGATTATGAAAAGATCTCTACAGAGTAAAAATTAAAACGTTAGATCTGCTTGTCAGGTCACGTCACTGATATATTCGGACGTTGTGTGATCGACATGAACAGTGGAAAAACGATTTTTTTTTTTTGGTTCACTTTCGTGGCCAGTGAACAGCGGGTCCTTTCGAGCAAACACAAAGGCAGTTCTGTCCATTTTGCTGTGGTCCATAGATTTTAAGAATATTTTTCTGAGAAAGAACATGGAAAACTGGGCTTTCTTTGATGCTCGAGTAGTTTTGCCCAGAATGCAATTGAATTGGCCAAGTTTGGCTTGTGATAAATAGATCTATACAACTTCTCCCGACTTGAAATGTTAGATTTGCCCAGTCATACCACTCAGATGAAAGGTCATGAGTGCAAAAGAACAAGATGAATCATTGTTTACTTAGTTATTTTCATTTTATTATTTTCACTTTTTTTAAAGAAAGGAAACTAAACAGAAGGAAACTAAACAGAAGGTAATCAGTTAACTTATCCAGTTACTGAGAAAATAAGACCAACCTTCACTTGAACTTTGAAGTCAATGAACAAAAACTGGAAAAGACTGTATACATGTACACACATAAGTTTAGGGTTTGTTACAGCTTTCCATTTATCTTAAGTGTGTGTTCTTTTCAATCACAATTCACTTTGAACACTGTATTCACTAATTCAGTGATTTAGTCATTGCAGTGAAAGCTGAGTGAATGTTGAGAAAGAAAAGAAAACTGCTTTAATCATGAACATTTTAATTGTCACGAAACCTAAAAATTATTTAAAAGAAGCCTAAAAGTTATTTAAAACAAGTGGCTTAGGGGCAGGATAGCCTTGTGGTAGGAGCATTGGCCATTGTACTCACGATTTGACAGCCTGGGATCAAGTCCAGGTTCAAGCCACCACTGAGACGCCTGTTCAGTAGGATTTTTCCCCTGGAGTGGAGTTAGGCTAACATCAGTACGCTTTCCACTTTACCTGAAAGCCCTTCAGATAACTGTAAACTGAGGCCCAGTGTGTAACTGTAATTAAAGCATCTAAGCCATCTTGCACACATGTTGATAAAACCCATTCTACTTTATGGAAGAGTAGGCTTTTCGTATGCTTAACTCAATGGAGTCGCAGTGAAATGAATCCTGTCATATTGTGGTGACGCGTGATTTTGGTTATATTTGAAAAATTCAGCACATTTACCCAAAATAATAAAGACATACAAAGTATACATCATTGAAAAGTTTATTTTTACTTTGGAGCTTGTTACACAGTTTTTCAATAGATTACTGTAATTATTTTTCACCAATTTTCAAAATATGTCACTGAATGCTGAAAAATAAAAAGTTTTGGAAGTTAGGGCTGCTTATCTTACATGGCTTGAACTGTTCATCAACTAGTCCACTTGAAACAATGGGATGATTTTTCACCAAAATAAAGTTCCCTGAAGTTGGCTGAATCCATCTGATGTCACTTTTTGCTCTATACAACTTGTTTTTAAAATCATAACACTGGAGAGCCGAAATCCCAAAGAATATGCTTGTCAACATGAAAAGTATGCAAACTATGCACATGCAAACTAGGCAAGCTTATGGTCAAGAAAAGCAACTGTGTTTAGAAAAAGGATTGCCCTACAGGCCAGAGTACTTTCCCTTCGGTTGAACATCATTTAGTGTATTTAAAAAAATCGTAATTCTGCCTATTCTTCAGGCGTTAAGCTTCGGCATGTCACAACCTCATTGAGTTAAGAATGCATGACAAAAAAAATATATAGAGCTTATGAAAAAAGCATGCATGATGGTGTCAGTTTAACTGTTTAGTCATCATCCCCAAAGTTTTAACAAAAACTCTTTTATTTTAAGGATAATGGGATAAGCACTCATGAGCTTTTTTACACCCAGTCCCCATGTGTATCATGTGATCTTTTTGTAAATTTTGTCATTCATTCCCACCAGCTCACAGTGGCCTATTCTTCTGAAAGGCAAAAAAAACCCTAACAAATCCCCCCCCCAAAAAAACAAAAACCTCTTCCAAAAGGCGGAACAGGTTTTAACGTGTGTGCAAGATGTTCTGCCTACATTCGCACATGTATATAGGACCTTGGTTTATACTAATAGTCTCATCTGAAAAATATGCAGCTATCTTGATCATCAATGGAGGGCAAAAATGGTCGCATAACCAAAAATCTCACTATCATTGTATTAATGAACCCCAGAGCTCTCCATGCCTGAAAAAGAAGAAAAACCAAACAAATAAGTGGCTAAATTCTATTCTGCCCTCTGGATTATGTTAAGTCTAGATTAGTAAATCAGGTATGGAAATCAGTCTATGTAAAATGAAGTTGAACACAATTTACTAGTAAATCAATGATTTGCCTTCTTTACTTTAATTGTTGTTTTTATGTGTTTTTAGTACTTGTCTAGAGCTACGTCATATTTCATGTCTGTTCTCTGTTGCCACTTACAACTAGTACTTACTGTAGTAGTACTAGTACTTGTACTAGTACAATATGTCAATAACTTGAATAAGTGACAGCAACAATATCACTTATAAATTATAATATATTTTCACATTGCAGTCTAGACCATTTGCTGATTTAGCTTCACAGTTTTGGCTGTTACATGGGGAAAAAAGAACAAAAGGAGACAACTTGCAGGATAACTCTTTATTTGTGATCCTGCAGAATCTGGCTATACATCATTTGTGTGATAGAATTTTGAAGCAAATCTTGTACAGTTACTTGTGTATTTTGCATTTGTCAAAGTATGTCAAAACCCATGACTCATTGACTGATTCACTTTGACATGTTTTAACTAACTGGATAAGTTAAGTTTGGGGGGGGGGGGGGGGGGGGGGGGTTGGTGTTTTTTTTGCAAACCAGTTTTTCTAACACTGTACCTTTACTTTTTGTGATATGGACAGTTTACACAAAAATTAGGCTTATTGCAGACTAGTGAGATTGTTGTTGAACCAAGGTTTGTATTAAAAATTCAAAGGACCTCTCCCCCGCCTGCCCCCAACCCAAACAAACCTCAAAATAAGAAGTGTACGTGTCTGAATGATGCATAGGTGTATGATACTATTGATGTTATGAATAAGAATTTAATTATTTGGGATTTAACACTTTATACAAACCTGAGTAATATGAGTGAACTTAATTTAAAACAAGTTGTAAAACTAAAAGTTAGCATCTAATAATTTGTTAGTGTGTGTATATATATGTGTGTGTGTGTGTGTGTTGTTAGTATGTTTGGAAAAGAAGTTTCTTCATTAACCAGTGTTCTAGTCTATCTTTGTGTGCGTTCATGAGCATGCACCTTTTTTTTTGGGGGGGGGGGGGATGTTTGTTTTTTTAAGCCTTTAAACTCGAAGAAATAGTGTGAATTGTGATCATAGTGGTACCAACTCAGCAACTGAAGAAGACAGAAACTGAGAAAGGCATGTAGTTATGCAAAGAGTTTGACTAAGTCATAAGTACTTCAGTTCTTCAAGCCTGTGATGCTTTACAGCTTTAGTTTTTAATTACCATTCACCTTATAGTTATATATTCAAATACTGATTTTCTCATCCTGGTAACGTTGTAAAAATTGAACAATAGTGTCTGTTCCAAAAAATCAGGATTTTCTTTATGAGGAATAAACGCACAGAAGGGTTTTTACTTTTTCAGTTTTTGGTGTGTGTTTGTTGTGGGTTTGTTTTGTTTTTTCATCTTTTGTAGTCAAAATCAGCCATGTTTCTTTGTGTATCATCTTTTAATTAAGTCATATTACATTGTACAGATTCCTTGGCTGCTGTGTTTTTGTTGCCATGGAGGTGAGTTTAAAAATAAAATAAGCAAAGAAGAAAAATAAAGCCCAGGTCTTAATGTGTAAAAAATCAGTGCAGTGATGGACCAAAATCAACAATTTTGTACACTGGCAATGTGGTGACCCTTCGCTTGATTTTTTTTTTTTTACCAGCAAGTAACTTTTTGGTTTATTTTTTGTCCAATTGATTAATTCAAAAGTATGAAAACTAACAAAATAACATTAACTCAAGACGTAAAAAAAGAAAAGAAAAGAAAATTGTACTATTACTATAGTTTAAACAAAGGTTACAAGTTCAAAATACTCACCTGTCTTTTTGTCCAGGAGAATCAAATCTTTAGGTATTGCGGAAATGTTCTCTCCACAGGTTTGCTACGCAATCCATTTCTGATCATATAGTAAGGTGACTGAGCTATCTGCCTTTGTGCAGATAACACTCCCTCTCCACCCTTATTTTTATCTACCTCTCCCCAGCCACTTCAATTCTTTACTTTGTGCCTCTTCCCTCCCCCCCCCCCCCCCCCCCCCCAACCTAGAAACCTGTCAGCAGCATGCATACATTGGGTTTGGTACCTTTGCTTTGCTGTCTTAAAAGGGCATACCAAATGTACAGAGCATGCCAACTTTGGCAAGTTTCAACTGACCTCGGCAAAGACTACTTCATCAAGTGGGCTTTGTTTAATAATAGCCAGCAACTACACACAATGCAAGTTTGGTTCTGCCAGCAGCTCAGAAACATGTCAGAGACTTTTAAAAGTTTAACTGACTTGACCTACAAAAGATTATGGTTAGGGGAAAGAAAGAAGAAATTCAATCAAGAGACATACAGTTATCTAGAAACATGGAAGAATATATTACAAATAGTTGTTTTACAGTAGGCTAAAATCATTGTCATCCAGTGGTGTTTGAAAATGTATTCTGATGTTGAGTCTGATCAGAAGTCAGCATTTTATTGTAAGTTGGTGCAAACAAGGGCATTTTTACCCTGTCTGTATGTGTAATATTACTAAAGACTGGTGGATCAATGGTCTAGAGAGGTATTGCGCCTGCCTAGAAAATATTGATAAGTAGGGGTTCAATGTCTGTTTGATCCCAAACTTTTCCTCCATCCACTATACCCAGAGTGTTAATCTGGGTACTAACCATTTTGATGAGGCAATAATAATCTGATGTCTTGTTTACAACATGCATTCAATGAACATTTTAAAAAAAACCAACAGGAGAGTTGTCCATGGCAACATTCTGTAGAAAAAAGCCACTCATAGGAAAACAAATTATATGCAAGCTGGATCCTTTTAATATTTGTTTGAAAATATTTGAACCAAGTGTGGAAGCAAACATAAAATTATAAATATGCCATTTTAAAGTGAAATATTTGTGTGTGCAGGTTTAAAGGATTTCTAAGTGTCTACAGACCTGTTTTCTATTTTCTCACATAGTAAAGAAAAGCTGTTGAACAAAATGGATTCTAACCCCAAACACTGCCCAACCCGCCCCACAGCAGATAACTTAGCAGATGATCAGAAAGAGCCCAGCTCTCTGTCAACCTCCTGTGGTACCAGCTCAGCCACACCACCACCTGGCAGTGAGGCAGGGGGCAGTCGACAACCCTCCACATCCTGTGCGATGGAGGAGATGGCAGCTGCTGTGACAGAGTCCCCCTCTGTGGGGATGAAAGGCAAAGACGACTGTGCTTCTTCCTCGCAAAGCATGGAACGATCCAGTGCAGGATCACCACCACACAGAGCCTCAGACATTGCCCTGGCCTTGCGAGGGTCTGCTCCGTGTGTGGTGAAACTTCCCACTGACAAACATGCCTGCAATGCCTCTGTCCCAGTCCCCTCCTCCCAACAGAGTGCTTCAGCTGCTGGTGAAGTGGGGGTGGAGAACAGTGAAGTGTCAGCTCTTTCCACACAGGATGAATCAGTGTCTCGGGGAACTAAAAGGTAAGTTGAACTTTTTTGGGTTTTGTATTGTATCTTTCTCCACTTAAAAATGATCTTGTAAACTTTATTCAATTTTAGGGCATATTCATACTTCTACACAGGAAACTATTGTGTTGAAGGGAGAAAATTGTACAGACATAAATTCATCACTTACACTACAGTGCCTAAGGTGATGATACTGACACAGACATGCTCACACAACCTCTTACACACACACAAGCATGTACACACACGCGCGCGCACAACCACACACACACACCCTCACACACACATGGGGACTGGATTTAAAAAAGCACATAAGCACTTATTCCATTATCCTCGAAAGAAAATAATAAAATAAAAATTATGAGAATAAAAATAAATACAAGTGCATGCCTGCTACCATTCTTCCATGTGTAGAGATGGAAAAAGAAAACCTTGCAGATGAGGCCTACCCTTTCATTTAGCTCTTACTCTTAGCAGAGCTGAAAGCATTCATACCGAAACACTCTTGTGCATGTGTGAATGAATATTCTTCACAATCTAGCCTCCTATCTTCCTCATGGAGAGAGAACATGGGGATCAGTATGAACACCCTTACCCCACCTGTGTATCATGTTTGGGTTTTTTCCAGTCTTGCCTGGGGGTATGAACATAGCCTTGTAGTCTAGTTGAGTTGTACAAAAGTTTCATTCAAAATATTTGTCAGCACTTGGCTGGGGGGAGGGGGGATGGGTTTTTTAAAAAGATTTTTTTCTTCCTTTTTTAGAAAACCCAGGAGTACATTTTTTTCTCTCCAGATTTTCAAGGGCAAAAATCACAGTGTCATTTCTTGTATGTTCATTTTAAAGCTGGAGAACAGTGTACATTTATAATCTAAGAAAAAGATTAAAAACTGGATTACGCTGAAGGGAGGAAAGTTGATCATCTCAGAGCATTTATTCATTCAAATTTGGTCCATATTAAAAATGTTGTTCAGTTTGCAGTCAGGAGTTCATCATAAGGGGACTTTTTTGGTTTGTTTTTAATTAATCAATACTTAAATAGTGTGAACTTGGTTGAAAAAAAGAAGAAAAAGATCGGTTTGGTGGATGAAAATAAGAAGGGACAGAAGCCATGTCAATTTTGTCATACACTATTTATTCATTTGTGTACTGCATGTGGTAATTTCCCTAGTGCAAACACTTGTCGAACACCATGCATACATCATCTATATGGTAAAACCAGTGCTGCCTGTTGCAAGAATAGGCCATTGCTTCCAGGTTGTCCGAACAGATGATAAAAAAAGTTAAAAAAAACAACAAAAGCATAATGATATTCACACTCTGGTGTCATTTTTAGACATCCCGAAGTGTACATTTTTTAGGGCTACATTCATAGTGGATAGGAACAGTTACATGCAAGATATCTGACTCCTTAATGTGATACATGTTACTTAACTGCATAGTCATCTTATGAGTGAATAAGTATTTGTGTTAACTGTTATGGGTTATATGTTATGCGTAAAATGTAATATGGGATATAGTGTTTTTTAATGTTTTAATCCAAGTCTGATGTGTGCTTTGCTTGTTTAGGCCACACAGTGAAGTGGAGGCTGAAAATGCACCATCACCTGTCCCTGTGAAGCAGAAAAATAAAAAACGGTGTTTCAAGTGTAGCTGCAAGCTGGAACTGGCACAAAGAGAAATTGGTCGCTGCCGATGTGGTCAGTTTTCTTTTCTCTTATTTGTCCTGGTTTTGTGTAAACACATGTGTGTTACTGTGTATATTAACTCTGTGTGTGTGTGTGTGTGTGTGTATGTGTGTGTGTGTGTGTGTGTGTGTGTGTGTGTGTGTGTGTGTGTGTGTGTGTGTGTGTGTGAGAGAGAGAGAGAGAGAGAGAGTAGTAAATTACAATGTAGACACATAGGTAAGTACTGCATACTATTACTAGCAGTTTCATCTCACTTTGATATGGTTTATGACATTGATATTGATTTTTTTAAAACTCTTAAAGGGTGAACATTTCTTTGATAAATGTTTCTGATGGTACCTTTAAAATTGTATTGGCATAAACATTTTAAAGCAAAAAGTGTTTCTTAATGTTCTTTAGAATTTAGCCTTGGACAACTCTTTCACTGTTGTTGTGTAATTTAAATAAATTTTTTGGTATGTGTTTGATATATGTTGCACATGGGACCTTGGTGAATTATCATAGATAATATATCCAAAAGACTAGCACCCAGATCACTACTCATGGTCTAGTTGTTTTTTATTTTGGGAGAGGGGAAGCCTGGGTTCATATGATAATTGAACCTCTGACCTCTCGCTATCTAAACCTGTATGTTACCTCTAGACCATCCATGTACATTATGCTGAACATTGTCATTACCTTGAATTATATATCAGGAATGATATGCATTTTGTTTGTTTGTTTAGATCGAGTGTTCTGTTCATTGCACCGACTGCCAGAACTGCATGGCTGTGACTTTGACCATAAGGAGGATGGGCGACGTGAGGCAAGAGACAAGATGGTCAAACCCACACGTCATCTGGGTACTTCTTTCCACCGGCTGGACCACAACTCTTGATGCCAAGGTGGTCCTTACCACCCTACCACTACATCTTTCCATCCAAACATGCCCATACTCCAAGCCTTCCCATGGCTGAAGCCTGGTGTAGTTTTGGTTAGCCTTGTTTTGATGGCCATTCATCCCCCAGAATTCCCATCTTCAGTTACATGTTACCATCAGACAATACATTTAGGATTGAAGTGGACTGTGGCTTCTGACTTCATCCAGGGCTCCAGAAGGGTAGCTTGCAACAAGACTGCTTCCATCCTGCCATGTTACAGTGCTTTGTCTTAAGCCAAGCAAGCTTCAACCCTCTTTCTCCCTTTTTTTCTGGTTACAGACATGTGTCATCATATCTACTGGTATTTGTGCTGCTAATGGCTGTGTTTGAATCTTGTCCTGGAGTGGACAGAATGAAGTGAAAAAATGTAATGCATGCAGTGCGCTGGGGAGCAGACTGCAACAAACATTTTTGTGCTGCATTTCTATTCTAGTGAATATGAATTTGTGTGTCTGTGTGTGTGTGTGTGTGTGTGTGTGTGTGAGAGAGAGAGAGAGAGAGAGAGAAACTGCAGGGCTTAGCAGCGCAAATAACTAGATTTTTGTCTTAATCAGGTTTTTGTGGTAACTTTTTGAAGAAGAGTTTGATGAAAAGAATGTATTTGTCTATATATAGGGTATTGGTGGATGATTGTATGTGTATGACAAGGTAGGTTATAGGGTGTGTGTCCTGTGGTAGATTATTTTGTCATCTGGATTGTGTGTTTGTAAGGAAAAGTCTGGGCAGTATGTGTGTTGAAGAACAAGTGCAGGACGTCCATAAATGATTACTGATAATGTGAGCATGTATGTCTGTGAGCAAAAGTTTCTCAGATGGCTGTTAGTGTATGGATTTACCATGAATTTGATTTAGTATAAAATCTAAAAAGGTATTTGGATGTTAAAAGTAGACGGGACTGGGTCTTTTTGTCCTTTTCTATCCCTCCGTCTTTTTTTCTGATTTGACCAATATTTATTTTTGCCATTTCCCCCAAATTGTCCATGTTAATTGTCTGGTATCATTTCTGTTGTGTTATGTTTTAACTGCTTGATTTGGTATATGTTTGGTTGCTGGAGTCGATGACATTTCAGGTGAAGATTTCATATTGAGTTAAAAGCTAAAGAAATTTTAACAGCAGGGGATGGTGACTCTCCATAGACCTCAGGAATGTGTATGACCGATTATTTTCTACCCATCTTTGTGTGTTCTTTGTGTCTGAACTTGGGGTGTGCACACACGCATTTGTGTAAAAGTTTCTTTTTTTGCATATTTTTTCACTTTTTAAAAAATTTATGGTGTCCCATACAGCCTTAACTATCGTTTGTACTTGATTTTCAGTTGTGATAGTTTATATAAATTGTATAAAAGGAAATTTTTGATTTTTTTGTTTTGATTTAAAAAAAACAACAATTCTCAGTTACAAAGAACATACAGGTAGTTTGCATCATTGAAATTGCAGCAAATGATGAAAAGATCTTGTGATCTTACATTTGGCTCTTTCTGCTGCTAATAAACAATGGAGAACTGAAATTGTACATGCGCTGTCTTGATTTATTTTAATCCGACTTTTTAGGCTTTTTTCCCCACTTTAAAGAAAACACAAAAAACCTTATATTTTTCCTCAACCTCTAGTGGAGTGATAAACAGTCAAGACATAGGCTTGAGAAGTATGGTTGGATTCATTGGACTTTGGCAGAAAGTATTACTTAATGTGCACTAAGAGACTAAACTGATTTGGTTGTGTTCAACATCATCTGGCTCATTAGACAAAACATATTGATTTTTTTTATCCATTATATAATGCAGTAAGAGAAACCAAAAGAAGTTAAAAGTGTACATATGACAACATTGATATATACACACATGGAACTTAAGGGAAAGTGAATGAATTCAGCATTTGATTCCTGTGATTTTTAAATGAAACAAAACAAAGGACATGAATTGAACATAAATGAATACAAATAAACTTCAGTTGAAACTTGGATAAATGAGGGGATTTGAACTTGAGTTCAAGAAAATCAGACATCAAATCAGAACAAAATGAATGTTCATCAGACAAGCAAAGAAATACTTGGCCAACACATTTTCTGACAGTTTTTCACCTCTTGATGACAGCAGGTACAATTTCCTGGAAACATATTTATATTTTGGGCGAATAGAGTGTATATTTGTTTTGAGTTTCGAAATAATGACTTTCTTTTGTCTTATTTCCATGACGGAACAGAACACTTCTGTCTTGCTATTTATTTGTGATTAAAGAGCTTGAGTACTTGTTGGTTGTTCGGTTGGTTTTCTGTTTTGTTGTTGGTTTTTAAAAAAATATGATTCATTTACTTTATCAAGATTTTTCCTGACTTTACACACATAAATGAGAAAAACTTTATATGGGGTTTGAACCTTTTTTTTTTTTTTTAACGAAATAGATTTCTGCATTTGATTTGAATTATTATACTGTGTGAGAGAGAGAGACTGTGTGTGTGTGTGCGCGCATTGTTGTTTAGCTGAAAATTTGTTCATCTCAGAAAATGAAAAAGTTATAGGAATGCAAAAAACCTCAAAACCCTCACTTGTGAATCACATATTCTTTCATATGTTTAAGATTTCTATATATTATGACATAAAACATGTTTCATGTCTACATGTATTGAGTACTTAAGATGGACAAGCAATTTAGAATACAGCTTGAGATGTGCACACTTTGGAACAGACACACAAGTTTTGTTTGTTGAACGCACACACTCAACACACATTTTGATATATGTACACACACACACTCACACACACACACACTCTCTCTTACTTGGTCACTCTCCATGTTGACATTCAGATCAGGTCTTCAAACAATAGTATATTCTCCAGAAAATTGCCGGATAGGTAGTAAAAATGTTATATGTTTTTGTTATTCAAAATGCAAGTACTGGGTTTTCCGTGTTGTTTGGCGCATAACTATAAAAGCCACATCAGCTCGATTGTAGGGACAAATTCATTTCTAAGTTAGATAAATTCATTTCTAAGTTAGGTATGGACCATTAGCCATGTGAGGGCAAAGCAAAACCAACAGTCATGTAATTCCAATCCAGTTGCATATTGCTGTTGTACAGCATATACACATGGTTCTGTCAGTTTCACGGTGTTTATAGAATTACAGTAGAAATCAACTTTAACAAAGTTTGATGGCAAATGAATTGCTGCTTTTCTTTTGAAACATTGTTTTGGATGCAAGTTGAGCTTTTAGGACAGCTTTCAATCCAAAATGCTATCCGTAAGGAATGAAGCAGTTCTTTTAAAATGCTATCAGACTTGCACAAATAAATGTGTTAACTGGTGATCATATTAATCATATAGTAATGCAAAGATGCTTGATCACAAAAATAATGGAACGTATGGCCCATAATGTATTTGAAAACAGTACTTGCAGAGTCATCTGGGTATACACATCCAAGCTCACTAGCTGTGGCCAGACTCAATAATTATGAAAAATAGACTTTTAAAGAACACAAAAGAATCCAATTATGGGCTACATTTGTTCTATAAAGTTGTGAGGGGATGATGCAGCATAAAAAGTTGCAGCTTTAATTTAATAATCTGTAAAACAGGGTTGTATTGAGTCAAAAAGGATAGGTTTTTTGTTTTACTGTAGAGGCACCAAGAAAAAATTTTCTAAGTGTGAAATCTGTTCTTTTCCTGTCTCATTTCTGTGATACTTAAGTCCTTCTGCTCCCATGTCACTCATTCTGACCTCGCCTCCTCCATCATATTGAGGTGTATTCTATTAAGCCCTCAGAATTCAGAAGTCCTCATGGAGCTGTCAGTGTTAGGCTGCCATGAATTCATAGCCAGGAAATATCCAACACTGCTTGTGAGTCACTTCAGTTGTGTTCATTTGAGCCTGTTCTGATCCAGCACATGCTGTTTGAAGCCTGCTAACCCCTCTTCTTACAACAGTATTAGTATATCAGGAATCAGATCAAGGTGTATAATCTGGATGCCACTACAACCCACAACTAACAGTCTGACTCTGACGGCTCCGACACAAACTCAACAAAATCCTGAAAGTGGAGGAATCATTTAAAATGAAGTCACCATAGAATTAAGGGAACAGGCCTACTGAGTTACAGCTTACATTATTTTGTTTTACTGTACAATGATCTGGAGTGATACATCTGCAGTGTCAGTCAAGTGATGATCTGAGCAACTTAAAATAATGTCTATAAAATGGATGATATTCAACAGTGTGGTCCTAGTCTTGCCATGAAGCCTATCATAAACTCCCTGTGGATTGTAACAGGCCAACCCCACTTTCCCCAAGCCTCTTTCCCTGATTAGGATTTGAACACACAACCATCTAGCCATAAATCTAATGCTCTAAGCACTATGCCATGGTAGCTTGTGTCAAAATTAATTCTAAAAAAAGAGAGAGAATTAGCTGATGCAGTTGACACTTAATGCACCAGTTGTAGGTCACAGAGCAAGCTAAGAGCTCTGACAGCAGTTTTGGTTTTACCAATCGTTTGGTATTAAATTTTGAAATTGGCAATAAAAATAATAGCAAGAGACTAAGAATTAACAATTTCAGCAAAGACTATTTTGTGAACACATCTCTTGGTTCACTATGTAAATTGAAGTATGGAATAGGGGATTTTTGTTTTCACTTTATTTTGCTGTTGGATCATTTATGTGGGTTTTTTTTTTCATAGCTTTGACACAGAGAGATCAGGCTACAGTTCCTAGGGTCACTATTGTACCATGAGGCAACCCAATTATGGCTGTTTCCTGTAACATTTTTATTATCTTTTACAGTAAATTAGCACATTGCACATCTGATCATACTAAACATAAATTTTCCCAAGATGTTTAGAATGTCTGACCATGAATTTGTAAAGCTTATGGTATACTAAATCATAGTCCTGAACTGATTTCTTTATGCACTGTAGCTTAATTAGTTTAAATTCAAACTGTATTTAACAAAACTGAAAATTTGGGTACACATATTCTATTTGTGCCTTAGAGATTTAAAATGAGTATTGATTCACCATGTTGGAGTTACTTTCCATGTGCCAGCACCAAATGAAGAAGTAAACAGTTTTACTCATGAAATATGCCTTTAGCAAAAATTGATCTTGCAATGTTAAATTTCACATACTAGCAGTGTTTGATAAATTTTCAGTAATCTAATAAATTTTGGACCAAGAGTTACTGCCCTGTATTCTCTTTTACTGTGTAGCATATTTTTTTTATTACAATGGAGACATAAGACAATAATCATATCAATAGTAAGCCTTATTTGGTTTTTGTAGAGGAAGAAGTTTCTGAGAAACTTGCAATATTATTCAGGATAAACACACACACACACACACACACACACACACATGCACTTAAGCCTACCCTTATGACATTGAACATTTTCACTTTACTTACTCAAATGAGTTAAAAACAGAAAAACCACATTTAAAACAAAAAGGAATAATACTCATTATTGTTATGCACATGAAATATATGATCTAAGGTGATAGAGGTAGTTTAGTTGGTTATCACTTTTAATTGTTGCCCCAACAATTGGAAAATTATTTCTTGATTATGGAAAACATCATTCACCTCCAGGCATAGTTGACATTATGTTTTTGGCTAGGTCTCAAGAACTTAGGAATGCTGTTTTTTGTCTGCTGTATAAGGGATTGCAACTTTTCTGTCTTTTTAAGAAGCTTATTTTATGTGCGCAAAAACCGATTTTTATATGATATTTTGTGACATTTCAAAACAAAAATTTCTGGTTAGGATAAAGTTGTGACAACGTATTACATTTTTTGGTCCCAGTCTCTCAGACTGACTGTCTTACTGCAAGATAATGGAAAAAACTCTACGGGTTTGATAGTAGATAGAAAATTATTGATCAGTTGCTTCTAGAAACCGCCATCTAACTTAGTTCATGGAGCTCAACAAGATATTAATTTTTATGTTTGTCAATGTTTTTTTCTCATATACTGTAGCATGTGTGTTCAAGTGTGTTAATGGTTATAGTTCATATTGAAGTATCTGCAAACAAGCATGTGCAAATAGAAGACCATTTACCTCCAGACTCCTGTTGCAGGCAATCATAATGTACATATATTTTTCACAGTAGTGATGTTTGAGAAAGTTTATCCGCAAAATTTGGACTCGTTCATTCATTAATCTTTATAGCCCAGCTGACCACTCAAGCCATACCAAAGCTGGTGCTGGATCAAGTTATATACTGATAACAAACTTCTTCTTCTTCGTCCATCGGGATCGATGATGATCATCTATTCATCCTGGGATTGGGAGGGTCCATTTCTGTGGGTGCGAAGATGACTTATTTGGCCAATCCACGCTTGAAAAGTTCTTGAGCAGTATGGACAGGGTATAGTGGCTGCTTTTGGAGACTTGGAGGCTCTATCTTTCCTGTCTTGCCTGCGTTGCTCAGCTGTCGCAATTCTGTTTGCTTCGTGGGCCTTGGCGCCACTGCGTACAGCAGCTTGCCACTGTGGCCTCTCCATTGCTGCCTGCTCCCATGAGTTTATCTCAATATTGAAGGCTTTCAGTGAGGCTTTCAGAGTGTCCTTGAAGTGTTTCTTCTGGCCTCCCTGGGAGCACTTTCTGTGCTGAAGTTCGCCAAACAGAAGTTTCTTGGGGAGCCGATGGTCTGGCATGCAAACTACATGGCCTGCCCAGCAAAGCTGGGTCTGCATCAGGGTGGTGTGGATGCTGGGAAGGTTTGCTCTAGTGAGCACCTCAGTGTCTGGGATCTTGTCCTGCCACTTGATGCCAAACAGTTTTCTCAAACAGGTGTTGTGGAAGTGGTTCAGCTTTTTAGCATGGTGTTGGTAGACTGTCCATGACTCTGAGCCATAGAGCAGGGTGGTGAGCACTAACGCTTTGTAGACCTTGATCTTGGTTTCTGTTGAGATGCCTCTCCTGTCCCACACATTCTTTCGAAGTCTGCCAAAGGCAGCGCTTGCTTTGGCAAGTCTGGTGTTGACCTCATCATCATGGCTACTGTGCAGGAGAGGGTACTGCCAAGATAAGTAAATTTTTCCACTGCTTTGAGTCTATGTCCATTTACGGAGATGTTTGGTTCAACGTAGGGCTTCCCTGGGGCTGGTTGGTGCATTACCTCAGTCTTCTTGGTACTGATTGTCAACCCAAAGTTGTAGCAAGCATCAGAGAACTTGTCAACACTGTCTTGCATGTCGGCTTCAGAAGCAGCATTGAGGGCGCAATCATCAGCAAACAGGAAGTCGTTGATGATATCTTTTGAGACCTTGGTTTTTGCTTGAAGCCTCCTGAGATTGAAGAGTGATCCATCATACCTGTACCTGATGCTGACACCAACATTTGAATCTCTGAACGCATCTGACAGCATTGCCGAAAACATGAGGCTGAGCAGGGTGGGAGCAAGAACACAGCCCTGCTTCACTCCGTTGGTGATTGGGAAGGGTTCAGATGCTCTCCGTTGTCTTGTACTCTGGCCAGCATACCATCATGAAACTGACGTACAATGGCGATGAATTTTCTTGGGCAGCCGTACTTCGCCATGATTCTCCATAGACCCTCTCTGCTAACACTATCGAAGGCCTTGGTCAGATCAACAAAGGTGGAGTAGAGGTCAGTGTTTCGTTCCTGACACTTCTCTTGGAGCTGCCTGGCAGCAAACACCATGTCGATAGTCCCGCGATCTTTCCGGAAGCCACATTGACTCTCTGGAAGAAGGTCTTGCTCAACTTGGACAATGAGCCGGTTCAGCAGTACTCTGGCCAGGACCTTGCCTGCAATGGACAGCAGGGATATTCCTCGGTGGTTGTCACAGGCCTGGCGGTTTCCTTTGTTTTTATATAGATGTATGATGGAGGCATTTTTGAAGTCTTGCGGAAGTGTCTCATGCTGCCATACAACTTGGAAGAGCTCATGAAGTTTTTCAGTCAGTGCTCTGCCACTATCAAATCAACAAAGATTGAAGCTTGAAACTTAAACGTAAAACAATGACATACTGCATTCTTAATCAGGTAAGTAGTCTTTATCTCATGAAAATTGTTTGTTGCTATCAAAAATGAAACAAAAAAGGCATCTGAGATGATACAAATCTTTTACTGTGTAATTGAGCAGTAAAAAATAAAAAAATAAAAAAATTCTATGGTTATTCATCAATCCTCATTTAATTATTCATACAGCACATAACTCCCACCATCTTTGAGTGGGTGACTGTGTGTAAGGTAGGATTGACCCATGTGTAACATTGCAAGGGGAAGTATCATCTTTTGTGTAACTCACAAAAGTTCAGAGAAACCCCTTCAGATTTAGGAAGATCTGCAAATCGTTATTCTATTCTTCTGCCAAAGGTCTTTATATAAGATGAGTTTGAAGTTACAAATCAATATCTCAAATAATGACATTTGAAATCTCTTTTTGAGTGTGTGTGTGCGTCCGTGTGTGTATGCATGCTTTTTAAGGTGGTCAGCAACCTTGTTGAATGTCAACATTGTCTGGAATTGATCAGATTATATCCATCCTGTTTTACAGATGTGTACAGATCATTAAATTTGAGGTATG
This sequence comes from Rapana venosa, assembly GCA_028751875.1. Lineage (NCBI taxonomy): Eukaryota > Metazoa > Mollusca > Gastropoda > Neogastropoda > Muricidae > Rapana > Rapana venosa. The sequence continues at coordinate 55,368,807 of CM054138.1, forward strand.
CATTTTTAAAAAATATTAAATAGATATTTGGATTTTTTTCTTCTTGAATGTTTAAAGTGTGAACCACTCAGCTATGTTAGTAATATAGATGGAGCTATTTGAGAGAATTTAACAGTTAGCTGTGGTGAGATCCTCTCCTTATTTTGAACTATCATTATTTTCATTAGCATCATTGTTTTCCTGATACACACCAAAGTGTGGCCCGTTTTTTTTAAAGGGTCGTGCTCTGTTGTGGTGATGCATTCCTGTTAGATCAACTCTGATTTCTGACAGAAATATAGACCATGACTGTAGATACTGTGAATGCTGTAGGAAGTGGGAATTCTGATTTTCGTCAGTGATGCAAGAATGAGGGGACACATCAGGCTGAGGTTTGAATCAAACTTGCTGCTCTGTGTGTATGATGTTATTGTTACTGTGAGTGGAAGGTTTTGTAGGCCCAGCTCCACTCTTCTCATCTGCCAGGGCTCAGATGTCCACAGATGCACTGTGCTTCCACATGTAGGACAGCATTAACAGATTGAGATGCTACAACTTTTTTTTTCATTTGCAATAATATATATATATTAAATATATATAAAAAAAATAATATATCTGTTTATTCATGTTATATATATATATATATATATATATATGTTTCCCAGTGAACTGACCATAACAAAAATATAAGGGGGAAAGTGTCAGAATGTTAATTTTTAATACAAGGGAAAGAAAAATAAACAGGGAAGGCAGAACAAGGCACAAAAGGGGGGGGGGGGGGGGGGGGAACTTTTAGACAGAAACAGTGATCATTTTTTAAAAAAATTAAAAGAAAACATTACTTTGGGCTTTATCATTATCTATGATGAAAACATGCTTTATTCTTAGATTGTTTTTTCCAGATCCCATAAGAAATCAAAAATAGGGGAAAGTATATATAAACCTTGGGAATTCAGAAAAGTTAGAGTGTCTGGCATTAGATGAGAATGGAAGGAAGTAGGTAGGCCCACACAGTTCAAAATGTTCAATAGGTGTCTCTGTTTTCATTTTGAAATCAGAAAAAATAAAATAAAATCTAATCAAAATGGTGGTTGCTTTACACATTAATTTTATGTGAAGAGAGTTTGTTGTTTCTTCAGAACACATAAGTAATCTGCTAAAGTAAAGACAAAATGGATACATCTTGGTTGTGTTTTGTTGTTTTTAATGTTGTCTGGCGCCTGGGCTTTATCACAGTTCTTGATTAAACCATTGCCGCTGGGGGCAACAGCAAAGTGAGAGGCTGTATGACCAGTAGCTTTCCCATTCATGGAATTCCATTTTACAGCTTAGTCTTTAGTGATCGACTATGACTCTCTGACTAGGAGGCTTGACTTGCACAGTCCTTATGTGCTGCAGCCCTGGGGGCTAGTTGGCCTTTGGAGAACATCTCCAATGCTGACTGTCCTTATGCCCACTTGGCCGAGAGAGTGGGGATGTGCTGTGGGCAAGGCATCTCCACTATAATCAAATTTCTGCCCAATTTCCGAAACAGCAGCTGCCTCCTCTTCTGTTTTGGAGGTCATCGTCGAACATGACGGACAAACATACTTTTGTAAGGAGAGGGGAGATAAGGGGTAGACTTCACACTTCATGTTGTTATAATAATAATAATAAATGGAATTTATACAGCACTATATCTTGCAATTACAAATCAGAGTGCCCCTACTATTATATTGTTATTATTCATACTTCAATTCATGTAAAGGGTAAAAAAGCTTTAAAATGGAGAACTCTGTCATACTAAGAAAAAGCATAGAAAGATTTTTTTTTTTAAAGAGTAGGGTAAGTGGCATGATTGTTTCAATGTTTCTCAGTGACATCAATCTAGAATCATGCGATGATGATTTCATGACCAGACAAAAGTGATAATTATCAACCTTACTCACAAAAGCAAACTGGGTATAAAAGAAAAAATTCAGATAAGCTGATCAAAAGCTTTAGTGTAGAGCTGAGCCATTGCCTTACATGTCCATTTTTGGGATTTCTCAGCTGATTTTGCGTTTATTTCCCTCAGGCCACTTATGCCATACCTGGCAAATTTATATTTGGGGCCGATGATTGTGTTCAGAGTGCTGATTGAAGGAGATTGTAGTATCTAATGTTCAGTTGATTTTGCATGGACAAATTTGAGTTGTTCTTGGTGTTGGTATGCACCATACGGGTAGAAATCTAAGCTTTGTTTCTTTGGGGTTTTTTGTGTGTGTGGGGTGAGTGGGTGTTGCGTGGATATTGTGGGGGTTGGGAATATATTATTTTTCTTCTGTCATTATTATCTGGAAAATCACCCTTCTTTTCATAAGAAGAGCTGCTGGTTTTTGTTGAGTTTGCTGTGCTTCCTTGAAATATCTTCCTCAATTTTTTTTTTTTTTTTGGTCGTACGCCTTTTTGTGTTTATCTGTATGATAGTTTATATGTACATCTTGTATCCATATGCAATGTGTAGAAACCTAGTTTACTGAATATTCATATTTTGGTGTATGTTTTATGAAGAGCTGGAAATTGAGACTTGAGTGTTAATGCCAGTGTCTGGCATGTTTGCAGAGTATGTCAGTGAATGATTGATTCTTACGGCTGAGTGTGGATTTCAATATGTATGCTGGCACATTTGCTAGTGTGTGAAAGAAATGATTCCAAAAGAGAAAGCACGGATTTCAGTGTATATGCTGACACATTTGCAAGTATGTAGAGAATGAATGATTGATTTCATATTTGAAAACAATGTTCGACCATTTGAGAACATGAAGTCAGGTATTGTGTTTTTAGATAATTAAGCAGTTATGTAGTTCTGAATCATTTCCTTTTCTTCTTTGTAGTGCAAAACTATGCTTTATTCAGATGGACTTGTACAGTGAGCTTTCCAGTTTTACAAAACTATAATGATGACTGGCATGCTGCTTTGATTGACAATACAGAGTCATGACTTCAGGTTTACAATATTGAGACAGCCTAACAATTGCAGAAATATTGTAATGTCATGTTTCTTGTATTACATACTGAGGTATTCATGTTATTTCTTTTCATCCATGTTCTCCATTTGGATTAAGAATATTTAACACAGTCCATTGTACAACTTTTTTTTTTCTTGTTGTATGCTGTTTGATATGTTCTGGGGAAAATGGGTATTTATCGTCCAATGCTCTTGTCAAAGCAGAAGAAAGGTTGGGAGCTTTAACAGAGACTGAATAATGAGCCAAAACTGTCAGTCAAGAGTTTATGAGCATATCTGATTAAGTTGCCTAAACAAATTTGAGCCATGTGACCTGGCTTGCCTTGATTGTATTGTTGTTGTGGCATGTTCCCCAGCTTTACACCCTGAGGGTCACCCCGAATATGTATGCACTTTATCTCACTCTCTCCACCTGGGAATCACTGCGAGACCTAAGTACACACTGGATGAGAAGTTTTTGTGTATGACTGTTTTGAAGTACCTTGCTATACAGGCAGCTATACTCCAACTAAGGAGAAATTTTCTTCTTTTGTGCAGATTGTTATGCTAAGAGCTTGTCGTGGCAATCTCACCCTAACATTTTTAAAGCATAACATTTTAATTGATGTAGGCCTTGGCACCCTGCTTACATCAATAACTGACAAAGCTTTTGGCCTGGGTTAGTGTGGCAGGTAAACGTCTTAACCATCCTGCCACCTTCCTTCTTGGGTTAGCATTCAAAGAGATACACAATATACATTCTTAGTCAGTGAGCAATGCCCACAAAAGGAGAGTGATCACCATGAACAGTAGATAATACAATTGGATAATGTGGACAATTATTCACAGAATTTGCTCTATGAGAAGTTGACTAAACATTTAATAATACAATTGAATAATGTAGACAATTATTAATAGAATTTGCTCTCTGATAAGTTGACGGCTAACTATGGGATCAACCACGTTTTCAAAGTGGTCAATAGTTGTCAAGCAGTGAAGACATTTTCTCATAAAATCTGTGTAATTTGAGAAACGTGTGATATTCTGTAGAGTAAACCAAACTTTCAAGGCAGTGCTCAGCTATCAAAAAAGCATAAATGCATATAAATGTACACAACTTTGGGTTGTCATGCATTACATGTTCTTGAAACCACTATCATCAAAAAAGTGATACTGTTTAAAGAATGAAAGTGTTACTGCTTACCCTCATATTTCAGAGAAGTAAACTTAAATGCAAGTGAGTTTGTATGTTCCACTGTTCTCTAATATTTCTGCAATGGCTGGGAATGTATTAACTAATGGTTCTTGCTATGATCTTGCTTTTGTTTCCTAGAGATTTTTTTTGTTTTCTTTTTTTTTAATGTGAAATTTTATGGTTTGTATTTGTCAAGCACAATAAAGAACATCTGAAGTACATTATTGCTGATATCTATTCTTTTTAGAAGAGTATGTATGTTACTTGACGTATGCCTCTTGGTTCCTTGGGGAACATAGGGCTGCAACAACACCCCTCCAACGAACTCGGTTTTGGGAGATCCTCTTCAGCTCGGCCCATGTCATTCCGGCTGCCTTCATTTCTTCGTCAGCTCTTCTGCGCCAGGTCTGTTTTGGTCGACCAACTTTCCGCTTCCCTTGTGGATTCCAGTCAAGGGCCTGCCTAGTGACACTTGATGCAGGCTTGCGGAGTGTATGGCCGATCCATCCCCACTTCCTTTGTTTAATAATGGACTCGATTGGGGTTTGTCTGGTCCTGTCCCACAGTTGTTTGTTGGATATGACTTCCGGCCACCTGATGTTGAGAATGTTCCTGAGGCATTTGTTGGTAAAAGACTAGAGTTTGTGGGTGTTGGTTTTTGTTACCCGCCAGGTTTCTGAGCCATAAAGTAGGACCGATTTGACATTGGTGTTGTAGATCCGAATCTTGTTTTGAAATGAGAGGGCTGTTGACCTCCAAATTGGTGGAAGGGTGTTGAAGGCGTGACGGGCTTTGTTGATTCGGCACTTGATGTCTTCATCTGTTCCCCCATCTTTACTGACGACATTGCCCAGGTAAATAAACTTGCTGACTTCCTTGATGGTTTCTTGCTGCAGTCGCACTGGGTCATGTGTTTTGTTATTCACCCTCATGACCTCTGTCTTGCCGATGTTGATTTGGAGGCCAGTCTTTTCAGCTTCTTCAGCAACACGACAGCTTCTCTTGTGCGTCTTGTTGCCTGTGGGAGAGAAGGCTGATGTCTGCGAAGTCCAGGTCTTCCAGCTGCTTCATGAGGGTCCACTGTATGTTCTCCTGCCTGCTGTGGCCTGCCGCATTATCCAGTCAACCACCAACAGGAAGATGGTTGGCGACAACAGACAGCCCTGATGAACACCAGTCTGTACGGAGAAGGGTTCCGTCAGTTTCCCTTCATGGATGACTTGACAGGTGGCATCTTCATATAGCTGCTGGATGATGGTGATGAACTTTGATGGAAAGCCATAGTGATGCATCAGTTGTATGTATGTTAGAGATAGGTCTTTTTTTTAATGTGTAATGCTCTACCTATTTTCTATACCTGCAGCAAAAGGTCTTTTTCATTATAAAGCTTTGTACACTCCAATACATATACCACACAGCACTGCAACACACTATACTAACGACACTGCATTGTGCTCGTGATCTGCTGACCCAGGTTCCAATCCTGTTCAAGGGGATTTTTTCCCCTGGAGTTAACATCAGTGCCGATTCCATTCACCCCATAAGTCCTTTGGATGAGACTATAAACTGAGGTCCAGTGTGCCAACACATGCAGAACATCTTGCACGCATGTTAAAACCAACCTGTTCCACTTTATGGAAGAGTAGGCCATTGTGTGCCAGTGGGAATGGATGACAAAATTTACAAAACCACAAATATGTTGGATATGAAAAAGCACATGAGTGCTTATTCCATTATCTTTGAAATAAAGGAATAAAAAATAAAGAATACAAATAAAATAAACACTACATCACACTACTCTCTTAAATTAATTAATCAAGAGTGATCAAAACATCTCTGCTCTGACAAGAACACCACCTTTATTTTTTCCTTTTTAGTGATCATGTGCCAATACCTTGGCCTCAGCAAAAGCTCTTTAGGGCAGTTCAGTGATTTATCTACCTTTTTTTGTTTTCCCATTTCCTTCCTTGGATGGTCTTTGAAAAGCTGTTTAATCTTGTTACATGACTCTTCTGTTTCAGTTTTCCCCTCTAGACAGTTGCAAGGTCTTCATAGCAGTTTGGTGTGTCAGTTGATGATCCACACTTCCTCATTATTGCATGGTACAGGAAGGAGACACCAACAATCTTTTTATGTAACATTGTATTTCCACTGCTAGAATCTTTTTCTGTAAGTTTTCTATTACCGTGAATAGTCAGCTGCCCCTTCTGTCTGCAATACGATCATTAGGGAAGACAGAAGCATCCTGATTTTACAATTCTTGCAAATTCTGTCTTCAAGAGTGATATTTCAAGCCTTTTCAACTTGACAATCTCAGCCACAAGCTAATATTCTTGCACATTTCTTCTGTAAATAAATTATGTTCACAATGTTTTCAGTTCACCACGTCTGCAGGCTATAGAGAAAGAAGAAAACCTGAAAGTGAATTGATAAACACCTCGACCTATAAACACCTTGACCCACCTTTAAAAAAGAAAAACAAAAGAAGTTATTTTCCCCATTACTTGGCTAGAGCTCTGCTGTTCACCATTGGTGACATTTTTGCATAGGAGACCACATTCGCACACGGGATCTTGGTGTATAGTCTCATTCAAAGGGTTTTGACACTCTGTCTCTCGTCAAACTGGAAAGAAAGGGGGAGGCTGAGAATCCAACCCAGAACCTCAGGGTGTACTTGTTAGGCAGGTGAACATCTTAACCGTCCTGCCACCTTCATTCATCAGCTTGAGCTATAAGTGTATAGATAACTAAGGTCAGTAAAGATTAAGCATACTTTCTCAGGAAATCATACAAACAGTGACTGGAGATAGGCCTACTATCCATTAGATAATAATTATGGTTGAATGACTAAGAATCTTGATTTAATGACTTCACATTAAGATAGATTAAATTTGACCAGCTGCAATGGCACTGTGGTTAGCGCCTTGGGTTACAGACTGGAAGGTCACAGGTTCGAATCCCATAAGAGCCATAGGGATTTATTTACTCTGGCTGGCTCCTACCTAACCACAGTGTGTGCTGTGGGCTCATTGGGAAGACTAGGACCACAAAGTCGAGCTTCATCCACTTACAGATGCAAGTTTGAGAGTATTGTTTAAATGACCTGACCAACACTGCATCTCTTAGGGCCCAGTTGACACCGGGATATATTAAGATAGTAAGCGTTGAGTACATTTATATGCACTTCCATAGCAACATCATTACTCATCCCCATTATCATTGATTATCATGCAATTTTTTTTTTTTAAAGTCTCTGATTCGGTGGCCCCACACGCTTCTGTGCCTGTGATGAGTTCACTCAGTCTGGCTCCGCAACTGAGCTAATACTGTCGTTGGTAGGGGACTTAGTGGGTGGTGTCTTGTGTATGTTAGCTCAGAACAGGCACCACTGAACACCACCAAAGTGACTCAGCAGCAGTGCAGGGCCTCTCTTGCTGGTGGCCAATGGCGGCCTGATATGGATGGGCTCCCTGTGGACTTCCAACCTCGATGATGCGACATAAGGAATCTGGGTGTGGGAATAGCAGGACAGAAACGTCACAGAAGATGAGAACCCCCCAAAAAACAACAACAAACAAACAAAACAAAAACAAACACCACCCCCCCAAAAAAAAAAAACCCCACAAAACAACAAACAAAAAGATTTAGATAACATATTTTTGATCGCTTCTTTTATGTCTTCTTATTTCTTTTACAAGTATTCACACACACACACACTGACAAAGGAGGCACCCAAGCAGGTATGTCACCTACTAGATCATACAAGCCGCGAGTACCTCGACACAAGACTCTCTCTCTCTCTCTCTCTCTCTCTCTCTCTGCGTTCTCTTGCTGGGTGGGGTTGCGTGGTGCATGGTCTTCTCCTATGCTTGTTACTTTACAGGTCTGCCCATTCCAACTTCAGAGCAGCTCATTTCATTGTACATGTTGTATATTGGGTATGGTATGTTTGTATTTCCGTAACCCACCGCAGTCTTTTGGATAAGATAATGAATGGAGATCCCATGAGATATACGTATTCAGCGCATGTAAAAGAACCCACAGCATTAAGAGAGTTGTCCGTGGCAAAGTTCTGTAGTAAAAAGACACTCTCCCCTGTAAAGATGGAAGGGGGGGGGGGGGGGCTGCAACTATAAATAGCTTCCCCACCTTGTGCAATTTCTGTCCTAGGAGTTCCCTCTTTTCTATCCCTCTCTTAGTTTCTGCCTTGTTCCTTTTCTTCCCGACACCTCCTTCTTGTCTATTTTCTGCTATATTGGTCCATTCTCCTGCCTTTTTTTTTTCCAAGAAAGATTTAAAAGATAACAATTATCTCCCACGCCAAAGTCAAATGTGCTGGGCCTGATATTTGTCAGGCTCTTAGAGGCAGCGCAACGCATTTTCACTCACATGACAGACAATAATAGATGCAGTCTGGGCATTTGATGACATAAGAAAAAAGACACTGTAATAGGGAAACACTTGCAAACAAACAAAAAGGGTGTCACGGCTCTTGTGACAATACACTCTACCTACCCAGGGACAGCAGCCCAAATTCTCGCAGAAATTTGCCGTGATTGAATGTGGTACTCAGTTCAAATCAATTTAATTCAATATGTCATATTCTTTTTTGTTTCAGAAAAAGAAAAGAAATCAAGAGAAGAAGCTTTTGTTCAAAGATCCAAAATAACAAATGAACACATGGCTGTTGTTGTTGTTGTTGTTTGTTTATGTATAATTTACGTTTGTTTTTGACTGAAAACTTAATGTGAAGAATCGCTTCATGTTCTGCATCTGCACCAGTTTGAAATAATTAATGAATAACGATGGGAATGTGGAGGTAATCATGGAACAGGAACTGGTTCAATTCAATGTCTCAGTTGGAACTGAGTATCCTACAGTTGACAGTCATTTGCTTTGATTGCATGCTCTGCACATAATTCCTCAGTAAGTGTTTTTTGTAATCACTCGTTGAAATAATAGTAATTAATAAAAAGGCTTCTCAAAGTCTTCTTTGTTAGGCCTATCCAGAGCTTTATTTTATTATTTTTTAGTTTTTAAAAATGTCTTTGGTCTTTGATTGGTTGGAGCAGATTTTAGTGTTGAAAATAAGGAGCTATAATGTGCAATTCCCACGCTTAAAATATTTAGATGATAATTTTGAACATATGAATGATTTTAATTTATTTCTTTGTTGTTGTTTTTTAAATGGGAAATTGGCAAAAGATATCTAAAAATTTAAGATTTACCACAACAGTGTATAATATATCTTCAGTCACTTTGAAAGTCTGAATGAATGCAGAAAAGCCTTGCTGAGACCCAAACATTGTCACATGATGGACATCAACAGAGGATGATTATTTTATCAATGCTATGCTCCCACTACCCCTCTCATTTAAGAGAACAGTTTTGTGTGGTTTAAAAAAATCAAAAAACTTTCTTGAAGTCTTCTCTCAAATGCCTGCCTCTTTCAAAGAATGCCCGCCTTTTTTTAAATGCTCCTTGTTTATTCCTTAATCAATTAATTTAATTGCTCATTTTTGGACCAGCAGGGGCCAGTATCTACTTTCAGTTTTAGTTTTAGTTTTCTTTTTTTTCGATAGCCTAAGTTATAATTTTGCAGACCCACGTGCTACTATTTATTTTGCATAAAAAAATCTATATGTTTTATAATAGCACATTAAAACAGTTTTGTTAAAGAGATCGTATGTCAATTTAGTAAGTTTAAATAATATGTATTCTAGGTTATGTACTGATTGATTTGTTTGTTTGTTTGTTACCAATGCAACTGGACTTCGGGAAACTTCCAGCTAAGTCCAGCTTAATTATCTCCCTTGTCCAAAATAACAGAACAGCGCATGTCTGCTGCGTGTGTAAACTAACTTCTGCAACAACATGGCTTCGAAGTCGAAACTTGAGGACCTTAATATAACACAGGACGAAGTGAAGCGAATTGGAGAAGCTCTCAAAGATGAAAACTTCCGAAAAATGTTTCAAGAATATGCTGAGGAAATATCGGATCCAGAAAACCGTCGTCGGTACGAGGAAGAGATCGCACAAATGGAAAGAGAGCGTGGAATGAACGTCGCTTTCATCCGCCCTGAACCAGGTTATGTTTTGAAGACGAGCGTCGATGGTGACAAAAAAGCATTTATCAATATCAGCAAAAGTGACAAAATTGACAAGCCAAATGCAGAGAGGAAGACAAGCACTGATGGTAAGGCAGGAGTTATGTGGCACATTCCACACTCTTTTGCACCCCCAAGAGAAGATCACGATAAGCAAAAGAACCGATGTCATGTTTACGATTTTGTTATCCATCCTGACACTTATCGCATGGCAGAGAAAAATATCAGGTTCCAGAAACTAGTTGAAGACACGGCATTGGATGGCATTGAAAAACAATTCGGGGTCACCCTGGATAGAAAAAATGTCAAGCGTCCCAAAATGCAGTTCAAAGGAGTGCCTTCAGCAACAGTAATACGAACCCGCAGTGCTGCAGGGTCAGAACCTGAGCCGCAAGCTGATGCCAGTGGAATACTGAAAGACATGCCTTATCCTTACGACAGTAAAACAACCCAAGAAAAAATGAAGGAACGAGAGGAAAATAACGAGAGGACAAAGAAGAACAAAGAAGAGAGAACAGCAAAGAAAAAACAAGGAGAAAACAAGAGTGATCAGAATGCAACAGCTCCAAAGTATACAATTGTTCACCGCTCAGAGATTGATATGCAAGAATATCGCAATGCCAGAGATGCTAAACCAAGCACACGACCACGTGAGTTGGTGATCAAGATTGAATTGCCTTTGTTGAAATCAGCTGCACAAGCCAACCTTGACATCTTTGAGAAGGGTTTATTACTGGAATCATCATCACCAGCAGCTTACCATCTGGATCTGGCTTTACCATACCCTGTTGATGAAGCAAATGGCAGTGCCAAGTTTGACAAACAAAAGCGAACATTGATGGTAACATTGCCAGTCATTCCAGAGAAACCATCAACATTGCCAATGGTCAGTAATGGTGTTACTCATGCCGAGGAAGAGTGTGATTCCGAGAAGAAATTAGTGGAAGTTATTTCAGACAGTAAACAGGAAGATTCATCATTACCACAAGAGAAGCATGAAAACGGCAGCAGTGAACCTGTTAATGGCACTGACAGTCAGAGCCATTCTGCCAATGGAGAAAGAACATTCAATTCTGTTGCCTACACGCTGCCTGAATACACATTTACACAGACACAGAGACAATCTCATTTGTTCTCAATGTGAAAAATGTTGCTGAAGAATCTGTTAAGAAAACTGCATCAGTTAATGAAGTATCACTGCTGTGTACCTCATGTGGAGATGGTGGCTTTCCATTACACTTTGCTCTGTTCCTTCGCTTTGCTGATGGCTGTCAAATTGTAGCTGAACACAGCAGTGTAGATATCACTGCGGAAAATGTTGTCCTACTTCTGCTAAAAGAACGGCAGTGTAGGGGCCTGTGGGATAGTTTCTGGGCTGGCAAAGATTCAATCTCTTTAGAGGTATGGTTTCTAACCATGAACTTTTATGAAAATGTCATATTTGCAGTGAATCTTACATACCAGTCAATCAAAAATGCAAGCACACTCACACACACACATGTGCACTCTGTATACACAGGCATAACATGCACATTCTCTCACACAAACATGTATGTATGCACATGTATACAGTGACACTGCACTGAGAGTGATTGACACACTATACAAATAATATGTACTCACCATGTCATTGTATGTGCTCACACACAAACATTCACACACACACGCACGCATGCATACACGCACACACACTCACATACATGCACACAGCTTTTTGTAAGAGTAGGCCATTGTGTGCTGGTGGGAACAGATGACAAAATTGACAAAACCGCATACACATGGGGACTGGATGTAAAAAAGCACATAAGTACTTATTCCATTATCCTCGATATAAAAGAATAAATAAAAATTGATTGGTTGCTACAATGGAATAAAAGCTCAATCAAAATTTAAAAAAAAACAACTCCACATTTAAACTTCATTCCCCCAGAGTTGACCTTAGTGCCAACTCCACTCCCCAGAAAGTCCGTTGGATAAGACTATAAATCAAGGTCCTATGTGTGAACACACGCAGAACATATAAATCAAGGTCCTATGTGTGAACACACGCAGAACATCTTGTGTTCATGTTAAGACCCATTCCGCCCTTGGAAGAGTAGGCCATTGTGTTCCAGTACGAATGAATGATAAAATTGTTTAAATTGTATGCATGCTACTCATTAGTGTCATGTTTAGACATCAGTCTGGAAGTTAGAATGTGGCAACCTTGATGGTCGAAAAAAAAACCAGTTGGATAAAATCACACCTTTGGTGAACCTCAGACCTCTTGTCGAGGAACAACAACAAAAACCTGAAGACAAACGACTGAAATCATTCAACAGTCATTTGCTGTGTACAGTTTTTGTACAAAGGTGCACATGATGAACTCGGAACCAAGCATTAGTAATTTTCCCCGTAAGTTTTAATTTCATGTTATTTTTTGTATTCTTCAACAAGACACTGGTAAAAAGAGATGGGTCAGCTTGAAAGTATATGGTAGAGGAACTCTAAATTTATACAAAGTATACTACAGTTACAATTACTGTACTAACTCTTAACTCATTTAAAGCATTCTCTAGTGACTTCCATTTGTGAATTTTCACAGACATGTACAATTGCAAGCACTACTGATGGTTATCAGTCTTGAATTTTTACAGACCTGTACAATTACTAGAAATAAAAAACAGTGTTCATTAATGACTTTCAGTCATGAATTTTTACATTACAGCCAACACACTGTACTGTGTACATAATTGACATTGTTCATTTGTTGATTGGCTAGCCAGCTGATGGAATGAACTACTCAACTAGTGGCTGAACAAGCTTCCTCCTGTATGACCAGGAAAATGATCACAGCTAGTATGTGACTACACATGTATTATACTATATAGAGCTTTTTGTTTCCTGCATATATATACATTATATGGTGTATTCTGCAAGATATTTTAGTGATAGCAAGGTTTACTGGTCTTTTCTTGAGTTTTTCTTATTTTTACTTTGCATATTATGAATTTTAGAAATCTTACTGCTGATACCACGGTGTGCATTTTGATTTATTTATGTTGTACATACTCATTTATTCAAAATTAGTTCATACTATTTTATTTATAAAAGGGAAGTTGTTAAGTTACTTTGAAGTGAAGATAATAGTAGATAGCTGGTAACTCCAGATGTAAATTTTATCTAAAGTTGAAAGTGAGGGGCCCTAGTTTTGAGAGAGAGAGAGAGATTTAAAGGAGTGAGTAGTTTAGAGAGAGGGGGGAGTCAGTAATTTAAAACAATTAGGGAGGGAGGAGTGACAAGTTTTAAACTATTAAGGTTATTTTAATTACATTTAATTGTGGCATAGTAGCAGTATGTGTTTGTGTATGTGTGTGTGAACCATTTGAAAAAACTTGTTAATTGTAAAATTGATTTTGAGTTGATGTGTATTCATGAATATCAATTATCATGGAAAGTAGGGATGATTAAAACACTTACTGCAATTCATACACCTGTAACTGTTGTAAATAAATATGTTATCTTTCACTGATTATATTATCAGTTAATGGCCACTACACATAAAATACTTAGTACTTCCTGGCATCAGTAATTTAGCCACTGAGCCCTATTGAATGAAATTACTTCTCTGGACAGGTGACTGCCACCATTTATCACACGACAACAACCTCTCCATAATTATTCATAAAGAAACAGGATACTGATAGATGGGCTTGCCAGTATCTAGCAAAGTTGTGTAGTGTATCAAGCAGGGAATATATAATATTTTATATATAACATTTTGTTCTATGGTGTATGATATACAATGCAAATCTATAAAACTGCTGGACACAATTCAGTACTTATCACACAGCTTAACAGAAAACTCATGGGGAGTGTAGTCTGAACACATTGAGATCAACCAGCACATTGACCTCTGCAGTTGGAAGATTTGAAATTCAGTCTTTGAAATTTTATTTTATGTAATTTTGTAGAATTTAGATTTTAAAATTCACTTTTTATTTTATTCAGCGTTCACCCCCTTACCTACCTTTTTCATCTCTATTGTCTTTCTTTGTAAGTTCATTTTAATCTGTGCCTTTTTAAAAGATTAATTTTTAAAATGTTATTAATGTTTTTATTTTAATCTGTATCTGTGTTTTTCTTTGTATTTCTTCCTTTTTTTTTCTTTACTCAGGATTCAAGCCATTCCTCTTTCTCTGACATTGCTTTGACTTGTACCCATCCACTTTCTCAATATTATTTTACTTGGAGATGGTATTGTCTAGATTATGACAGAAATAAATGAACTTTATATTTAGATGACTTTACATTGTGCCATCTTGCAGGAGCGGCAGTTTCTGACACCCAGCAATCTTCAGCATCAACTGATGGAGCTGGATAATGGGGCGGCACTGTTGGAGAAGATGAAACCTGCTGACCCAGTTGCTGTCAGTGGTACAGATGGGCCTTCATGTGACCTGGAAGTCACCGCCATGAGTGAGAAAAAGCTCACCATCAAGATCTCTCAGGTGAGTCTGTTGATCATCCCTAGTGGGGGTCATGCAACTGTGATGCTGGATATGCTGTTTCTGTTTTTCTCTCTTTTATTCTTCTTGCTTTAAATTTTTTATTTTTTATAGCTGTCCCTCTTACTCTTTTGTCTTCTTGAGTTTTGAAATTGTTCTGTTTTCTAGGTGCTGATTTTCTTCATTTGTGTTTGAATGATATCATTTTAAAGATGCAACTTTTTTTTTTTTAATGAAAAAAAAATTATTTAGAACTGGGTCTATATTGACATGTTTTTGTTTTGATATTACTGTGATTTGGGCAGGGGGTGGGGGAGGGGGGGGGGGGTGTTCCTTGGCTAGAGATCTGAGCTGAGGCTCACCAATGGTGAGATTTTTATGCATTCTTTTGATATTCCTGAGGAGGTGACTCAGAACTGAATATTTCATGTATGTCACACCCCTTTGGTCACAGCCAATCTTCCAATTCCATGAAAAACGTGGTGCTTGCATTCACACACAGGACCTGTTTATGATATCATGTGAAATTTTCCTTCAGAGGGAGCAAGAATACAATATCATTTAAAGTTTATGCAAATGAACTTAGCAGAACAGAGGCTAATTTAAAAAGATCTTTTACCTGAAAATTTGACATGTGTAGATTAGAATTTTTCATTAATTTAAAAGCAGTGTCATGAAACATTCTATTGTTCGCGTATTGATACAGTCGTGTTTTTACTGAAAATCATGAATCTTTAATATGTGAAATATTTGTTCAGGCCAAGAACCGAGGAGGGAAAAGATGGAAAGAAGATGAGGAGGAAGAAGACGACGTGGATCCCCCATCATCAGCAGAGATTCAGGTGGTTCACACCCAGCCCAGTCCCACTCTGCACAGCATCCTCAAACAGCGCACAGTGTCTGAATCAAGCGAAGATTTCAATCTGGACCCTGACAGCCCTCGCTCTCCAATTGACGAGGAAGATGAGTTGGCCTTGAGCGCTTCAGGAAAGCGTCGTTCCGTATCTTTCAACAAACATATCGACAAAGCCACATTCAAGTCCTCAGCCTCTGTCAACAGCATGAAGACAGCTCTGAAAAGCAAACGGAAACGACAGCGCAAGTGGGAAGAGAAGAAAGACAAGATGAGCAGCCGGAGACGCCATAACAGCACAGGATCTGAGGGCAGTGGGGATGACTACAGTCACAGTCTGTCGGATTCACACTCTCACAGTGAAGAAGAGCTGCTAGATGAAGAGGGTCCTGTAGATTTGAATGGGGAGAGTGAGAAGCCAGAGATTGTGGGTGATGATAGCAGGACTAAAGAGTCTGAGAATAAACCTACCCTTGATGCAGGTGTTGATTCTTCTATGGGCAGCTCAAACACTAGGGATAATTCTACTTCCTATAGTTCCTCTGATGATTTGGATTCACCTCCCAGAGATTGTGAATCTGAGAACAAATCGAGCAAACAGGCCAAGGAAGGAGAAATAAGTTTTGATAGTTCCAAAGGTACCAGCAGCATGAATCCAGAATTCAACGCAAATGGTGACAGCCCCAGGGATCCAAGCAACACTGAACCAATGAAAAGTGACAACAGCACCACAGAGACCCAGCCTGAAGGCAGCTCATCCCAAGATGGCAAGGATGAAAAGAAAGATCTGGCAGAAAAGATAAAGTCCAAACTGGCAGAGGAGGTACCTGAAGATCAACCAGTTGACAGCGATGATGAAGAGGAAGGAAAAGGCAGCGAGCAGAGTTCAGCCACATCAACTGACTACAATGAACACAGGACAGAATGTGCATTTTCATTTTCAAATGCAGTTATGTTTGACTTGGATGTGGACTGAGGGAGAAAAAGAAACGAGTTTGTGGGAATGAAAGGCACAGTATGGAATGTACAGGGGTTTGTTTGGTTTCTATTGGGAGTGCTCACTATGTTTATATTGTTGCTGGATTAGGGTGTTTTGTCTCAGGGGAAGACTGTAAGCAAGGGAAGTCGGTTATATTGTACTTGTTCAAGATTCATTAATCTCATTTTTCTCATCTTTATTTGTGATAGCTCTTTCATTTGATGACTCACTAACCCCTGAAAACAAAAAGGCCTTGATAAATTATATAAAAAGGACAGTTACGTGATACATTACTCGCTGAAAAACAAGTATGACTGGATTAGTTGTGTATCAAGAACTGAAGAATGTATGTAAAAACACTCTTGTAAAATCTAATGATCTGACAATGGGCTTGCAAGTCCTAAGCATGTAAGAAAAATAGCAAAAAACTAAAGACGCTTTTTGACTTTGATAAGTTGAATTAGAGAAAAGAAAGTTTGCAGAGTTGGTTTTGTCTTTTCTTTGTTTCTTTCTTTGTTGTTGTTATTGATTTGTTGTTCTAAACTTTTTAAATTTATAAAACATGGCTTCTTTCCATGTCATACAGGAGGTAGATGATGGCCAGTCATATTTGGTAATAACTGTTTTATTTCAGTTTTGGCCTTACAATGACAGCTACTGTTAGAGCATAATGGCAGCCATGTCTTTTTAAACTATTGAACTTCCACTGTAATTATTGTTGAACTGTAGTCGGTAGTGACAGAATTGTTGATCTTTGCTGGCAGCCACTGACTGTTAGGGCAGCTTTGGCTTTTAGTTTTATCAATGTTAATCTTCCACTGTTGTCTATTGACATAGCTACGTTTTTGGTGTGAATTTCAGCATTTGATTGACAGGTGTAGTAAGTTTGTAATGACTGTCAAAGGCTTTCAGTTTTGGTCTTCAGCTGACAGCTATGTGTGTTTAGCTTTCTGTGGTTTTGT